>JAMPIV010006297.1:0-233907 GCA_024509875.1 Oreohelix idahoensis | reverse complement strand
CGGGGTGGGGGGGGGTATTGATTGGGGTGATATTGTTTGATTTTGGTGTGTGGGGTTTGGGATTGGTGGGGAGATAATGATGGGGATATGGGGGTATGAGTTAGTAGGGATTGAGGGTGATGGTATAGGGGTTATGTAAGGGATGGGTTGGGGAGGGTAATGTCCCGGTTGTAGGGGGGGGTGATGTATGATTGATTGGGGTGTGGGAGTGATGGAGGTAGGGGATTGATTTGTTTTATGTAATTAGGATGTTTATGTTGAGGTATTGGGGGTGTTAGTTGGGTTAGATTAGGACATTGAGGTATAGGGTGGGGGGGGGTTGATTATGGTGGGGGGGTAAGGGGGTAAGTGGATTGGGTGGAAGGGTAGGATTGGGTGGGGGGGTTGGGACAGTGGGGGTTGGGGTGTTGGGGGGGTTGTGGGGTAATAGGTTTGATTTTTAGGGGATGGGTGTTTGGGGGGTGTGATTGGGGTAGAGGGCGAGCGGGGGGCGTTAGTTGGAGGGAGTTTATGGATTGAATGGGGGTTAGAAGGTTTAGGTTGGAGATTAGGTTTGGGTTGAATGGAGTTGAAATGGGGGGCTTGTAGGGGATAATGAACAGTGGGGGGGGATGGTTGGAGGAGGAGGGGGGGAGATACGTGTTGATGGGTAAATGCTTGGGTAGGGGGAGTGGGTAACATGGTTGGGGGATGAGGAAGGTATGGGGGCTATTGTATTTTTAGGGTGAAATGAGTGTGGTCCAATGGGTGTTGAAGGGGTTATGAGGGGGTTGGGGGGGTATGTTGGTGGTATTGGTCGGGTTAGGAGGGTTGGCGGACTATTGGTAAGATGTGGGGGGGGGGGGGTTGGGGTGGTGGGGAAGTGTTAGTGCGTGGTGGGGTGGGTGAAGGGTATTAATGATTGGGAAAACATGGAATGATTAGTGGATATTGCTGGTTTGTGTCTAAGTGGGGGTTGAGGGGGTGGGGAGAATTATTTTGGGTAAGTTTTTTGATAGAAGTTTGGGGATTTGGAGTTGGTTGGATTTATTTATGATTGTGGTGTGTATTGTAAGGGTGTTAGTGGTATTATTTTTATGATGGGGTGGGAGGTTATGTGGGGAAGAGGTTGAGGTGGGGGGGTTTATGATTTAGTGGTTGTATTTGGTGTGAGGTATGGTTTGGGGGTGGATTAGTGGTAAAGGATAGTAGGGGATGGGGTGTTTGGGGTATGTTGGAGGGATGTTGGGGGGAATGGATTGGGGGAGGGGGGAGGGAGTGTAAAAACTTTTATGGGATATTTTGGTGGAAAATGGAGTGAGGGGTGGGGTGTTTTTTGGAGTTAAGTTGAATTATGTGAGTGGGAGTTTGGTTTAATGAGGTTTATGAGATTATCGTTGAGTATAGACCCCGTTGTGGTGGATTTTTTGTTTTGATTTGGTGTAATGTTAGGTATATTTAGGATGGGTTCCGTGGAGTGGGGGATTAGTATAGTTATGGGAATGGATATTGACAATGGTTGGTTTGTGGATAGGAGGGTGAGGTGACATATGAATGTGGATGGGTGGTTGGGTTGTATGGGTTTTATGCATGGGATTTGGTGATGTGGGTAGGGGTGTTGGTGGGGGGTTTACAAGGTGGGTTTTTGGGGTTATGGTGATTGTGGGGGGATGGGTGGTTGGATTGAGGGTGTTGTTGGGATATAGGGTGAGGGGTAGTTTGCCTCAGATGATGGTTAAGGGGGTGGATAGGGGGTAGGTAGGGGGATATTTGATTGGGTGGTGTGTTTATTTTGGGAAGAGGGGGATTTGAATGTAGGTAATTGGGGGTAAGTTTGGTTGGGGAGTTTGGGGGGTGGGGTAGTTGGGTGAATGGAGTTAGTGTAATGTTTAATATTTATGTTTTGGTTGGGGTGGGAAGTTTTTATGGGGGGTGGGGGGAGGTGTGAAAGGGGGGGATCCATGCGATTGTGAAGGGAATAGGAGGTTGGGGATTATAAGGGACGTAATGGAGCGGGGGGAGTGAAACAGGGGTGATAGGGATGTGTAAATGGGACAGGGATTGAATACGAGGTACAAGGTTTAAGGGTTGGATGACGGAGGGGGGGGGAGGGATGGGTGGTTGTTAGGTTGGTGGAAATGGGTTTACGATTTGAATGTTGTTAGAGATTGAATTTTAGTGGGGATATGTAAGTCAATTACAATGGGGGGGTTGGGGGAGGTGGAATGTGGATTTGGGGGTGTTTTTGATCTATGGTGGAAGGCGAATGAGGGTTGGGAAAAACGAATTTTGGGTCTTATTAAATAACATTTCCATTTGTGTCTAGCTGTGATAGATTAGACAAGTTGATGGTGTTATTGAGGGGAAGTAGCCGTGGTTTATTTTAGTTTGGTTGTTAGTTGGTACGTAATTAGGGTGATGTTAATTGGATTTGGGGTATTCGTTCTCTTGGTAGATGAGTATGGATGAAGGGGGAAGTATTTGGTGGCAGGAAAGAGTGTAGGGAGGGTTGTGATTTGTGGGGGGGATGGGATGAGTCAATTGGAGGGGATTGGGATGTATGGTGGTCGATAATTTATTGGGTAAAGAGTTTTGTTAAGTGTTGATGTTTGTATGTGTGGTAATGGTGGTGTGGGCCTTTTTTTGGGGGAGTTAGTGTTTTCCGTGGTTGGGGGCTGTTGTATGTTAGGTTTTATTGGTGAATTTTTATGGGGGGGTAGGGGTGATTGGTTTAGGGGAGGTTGGGAAGGGGTGGTTTGTTGTTGAGTGGAAGTAAAAAAAGGTTTTGATGGGGTGAGGGCATTATTGGAAGGGTTGTTTTGATGGGGGGGGGGGTTGGGGGTTGTGTGGTTAGTGGGTTGGTAGGTGTATTGGAGTGTATGGGGTGGGGGTAGGGGCTGATGAATATTTGGGAATGGTGAGGTTTTAGGTTGTAAGTATTTTTTTGAAGTTGATGTATAGAGGTGAGTGGGGTGTGATTGTATGGTAAGTTTAGATGTTGGTGAATACTTGGGTTGGTGTGTATTGGTGGGGTTTTTTGGTGGTGGATGAGTATGGGGGGGTAAGTGGTTGATTTGTTTGAGTTGTAATGGGGGGGGTAGGGGGTGGTGGGGGTGTGAGTTTATTGGGGTGTGGGATCATTGGTTGGGGGTTATTGTGGGTTGGGGGAAGGTATTGTGGTTGGTGGGTGGGATGTTTTGTGATGTTTAGGGAGGTAGTGAAGTTTGGGATAGGATTTTGGGGATTTGGTTTATTGGAGGTTTGAGGTAATTTGGAGATAAATATTTTGTGATTTGGTAGTGGGTGAAATTTTTATGTGGGGTGTTGGGTGAAAGCTTGGATAGTAGGAGGGGGGTGAGATATGTGTGGGTGGGTGGAGGGGGGGGGAGGATGTTGTAGTAGTGGAAAGTTGAGGGAAGTGTTTTTGGTGTGTTAGTTGTGTGGTTTTGGGTTTTGTGGTGTGGAGTTGGTGATGTTATGTGGTTTGTAGTGAGTAGGGGAAGTGAGGGGGTTGGTGGGTTGGTGGGGGGTTTGTTGAGGGGTTATGGTTTTTATTTTGTTTTAATTAAATGGTGTATGAGAGATTAAGTGGTGGGTAGGTTGTAGGAAGAGTTGGTGGTTTGTGTAATAGTGGGGTATATTCTGGGTAAAGTGTAGGGGTGGTGTTGTGTGGGGGGAGGTTTGTATTGGGGTGGAGGGTGGGGGATTGTGTTTGAGTGTGTATTGGAGTGCGTGTTGAGGACTTACTCTGATATGGGGTTGCGAGGTTGGAGGTTGTAAGATTTTACAGTCATTAACTCCTGTTGGGATGGGTTTGTATAGGTAGTGATTAGACTGGTTTTTGGTTAGACTCCGCTTTACATTGTTCTGAAGTGAATTGTGATTGTATATGTTTTTGAGGAGGAGGCCGGCGTTACTCATGTTGAGGCAAGGGTGGAGTTTTGTGTGTTAAGGGGAAAGGGAAGTTGGAGATAAAGATATGGTATTAGGGGGGTTGGCGGAATATAGGGGATAAATGATGGAAGTGAGGGGGTTAATTTATGGGGGTTTAAGTTAGTTTGGATATTTTAAGTAATGGGGTTGAGAATGAGAATAATGTGAGTGGAAGTTTGGAGGAGGGTTTAGAATGATAGCATTACAGAAATAGGATGGTAAGTTTTTGGGAATACTATAGATAGTCCACCAATTATGTGGTTGGGGAGTGCGCAAATGACGGTGTAGGATAAAGTAGTTTAAAATTCCTGAGATTGAATGTGACCGAAAAAGAACTATTTAGTTATGGTAATGTGAAGACCCCTTGGATGAGTGATATTACGTTTGAGTAAGATGGACTAGTAGGGAGAAAGGTCTTAGTGGTGGGTTTAGAAACACAGTGTGCTTGTATCGCAATGAGTATTTGACTTATCGACGGAGCAAAAATGGTAACTAAGTAATAAAGGTTAAATCGGTATACCATTCTAGATGTAGAAACGTGGTTGAGCATCAGTTAACTGAAAAGCCTGGATTAAATGAGAGATTATATAAATACTGCGAAAGTCACTCAATTTAGGGGCTTTGACCCTTGGTACTTTAGAGGATCGGTTCCAACCCAATCATCTACTCGAATAACCCAACCATAAATGAATTTATATTTTAAACCCACTTATGCTGTGATCAGCATACTTAGCTCTTTAGCTTTTAAAAAACACGCATAACGGGCTAATAATAAGAGAACTAGTGATGAAGGACTTAGAATCAAAGCCTCTCTAAGAAAAATTGCATATGATGGTAAGCAATGATATGAAAAGGTTAAAGGTAGACCCCTCTCATGAGCAAATAACCCAATGTATTAAGCATGCACATATCGCAACAAAAGATATTGAGTTACGCATAGTTTCTAATGTTTAGGCTAATACAACATAACCGTAGGATCTAAGGGCAAAGATTGATTAAGCTTAGGGACACATAATTAAGCTATTATATCTCTACCATAGCAGACATCGGGTCATTAATCGCACTCGGGTTCCACCTCCCCTTCTTTGTTATATATAATAAGGGGGGGGTTATATTCGAAGGTATTTCATATATATATAGATATCAGGATATATATATTATTATACTATTTCCTAATTCCTGACAAAAACTAAAACAGTAAATTAAATTTGCGGACATTTCATTAAATATTACGCTAGGAGTTAATACTCATGTGATCTAGAGAAACAGAGGCGCAATAATGCTTGAAGCCATTGGGTGTCCATCCCCATGAACCGGCCCCAGAATTACTTTTGCCAATTTACTTTTTGCCTAAAATTCACCTGTTTTTTATTCTTGTGGGTGCCTCGCGCTTCAGCTTTATTCCAGCAAATCTGGTTGCGTGTCTCAGTAGAATCAGAGTGAATTTACCCAAGTAAAATTCGTACGATAGTAAAGTCATCGATATACCATGACAACGCTTGTTTAAGTGTCGTCGAAACACCCTTCGTTAGATCAGGTAGACATTGAGGAATGCAAAGTAAAGTTAAACCTAATGTCCGGAATGTACAAGCCTAGATAGGCCGATACAAAAGCTAAATGTTAGGGGGGGCGGGGCGGGTACGGAAAGTTAGTTAGCAGAAATGAACGTGTCTCCTGTGAGCGAACAACAATGCCGAAAGTTATCATAAGAATGACAAAGTCAAAGTAAATACACCGCGTGCTCCAAAGTTAGATGAAAATGACAGTACGGTTCTTTAGCGGTAGATGTTCTTCTTTAAGGCAGTTAAGACTAAGGAGTTGACAAAATTAAGTGACCCTGACTAACGGTTTCTACATCATGAATTAGCTGGGAGAAATGTACAAAGTAAAGTAAAAACATCGATTCCAGGGATTTAGCTAGAGAATGACATAGGAAAGTAAAAAAACACGGTAGACAACTTAGATAGGAAATGACAAAGTAATGTAAAAACAGTTACGGATAGTAAATTTAGATAGAGAAAATGACAAAGTTGTAAAATAAAAACAAAGTAATTCAAAAGTTAGATAGAGAATTTTGAAAAGAAAGTAAAAACTTCTAAACTGGTAGTAAATTAGATATATTCTAATGCTTCTTTTCCAAAGTAAAGTAAAAACAACGGTAAGTTGTTGTTAGATAAGGAATGACAAAGCCATGCGTAAAGTATAATACAACGGCTTGAGTTTGCCGAAATTAGATAGAGGTATGACAAAGTAAAGTTAATTAACAACGGGATTAAACATTTAGATTAGATCGACATCACAAAGTAAAGTAAAAACAACGGTAGTTAAATTAGATTACGTGAAGTGACAAAAGTAAAGTAAAAAACTTCGTAATGCATTAGATAGCAGGAAGGACCCTGGTAAAGAAAAACAACGGTAAATAGATAAGGAATGACAAAGTAAAAGGTAAACAACACGATAGTAAGAGTTAGATCAGGAACATGACAAATAAAGTAAAAACATACGGTAGCTAATAGTCAGATAGAGAAATGACAAAACGCACAAGTAAAAACAACGATAGAAAGTTGGATACGGGGAATGTCATTAAGTAAAGTAAAACACAACGATGGTTAAAGTTTAGATAAAGAGAAATGAACAAGAAAGTATGCATGCGTAAATAGTGTCGATAGTAAAGTTAGATTAGAGGAATGACAAAGTAAAGTAAAAGAAAATCGGTAGTAAAGTTTGTGGATAGAGGAATGACTTAGGCAAGTGCAAAAGTAAAAACCAACGAGTCGTAAAAAGTTAGATAGAGAAGGAAAAGTGGAAAAGTTTGTGAAAACAACGGCAGTTGCATAAAACATTAAAACAAAAGTAAATAATAATTTTATACACAGCAAATTTACCTATAAAGGCGCGTTATTTACTAAAATGGTTCCAGTTTTATTTCATGTCCTAAGGCTTTATGCGGTTAATCACCAGATAATTTAAACTCAGCGTCCAATGTTGAAGTGGACATCAAAAACGGATAATAAAGGGCTTTGTGGCTACCCCTTCCCAACAGGAACAAACCCTGAAGAACAGTTCCATCATAGGCACAATGAAAGTTTCCGCCCATCAATTTTCCGGGCCAGTTTAATAGTAAGGGGATGTTTGTGACAAGAACTGATAAACGTCTTGCACTACAGAGTGTGGACTCATGTTATCGTATAATTCCGTAGCAAAAACCAGTTTGCTTATCTGGCCTTGCCAGCGAGTCGTGTTACAGAGGTCAGCAAATCAATTACTACGGGGTGAAAAGTGAAAATGTCGGCCACTGGCCAATGCAAACGATTGTAGACATTTATCATACAAACCAGCTAGCAGGCACCGGTGTGGCAGAAATCTTGTCGAAAGCATCACTTCGGTAAATACAAAGAATCAAACTCAAGCAAAACAAAAAGAAATGGTAAAGGCGAGTCCACATAGTGACACTGACGTAGGGGAGTAAAGTGTTTTGTCGAGACTTCACTATACCGAGTAGGTCCAGCCATCGAAAGGCGGGGGTGACCAGTTCATGCACTTGATAGAGTGGAGCGTAACGCTGCCGTGTTTCGGAGCCCGCCATCTGGGTTGCCGCGAGAGCACCAGCGCCTTTCTATCCACTCGGATGTGCCAATCGGAAAGCCCCAAAGTAATTTTTACACTTCAGGGTAATGCCAGTTTTTATAAGATAAGAGGTTGTAATATGTAGACAGATAATACTAAATAATCAGAAAATTCAATGGAACAGGAGATAACGAGAAGACGCTCTCACCGGATAGGATGTAACGTGGTTGGCCTCTCCTTAGCTACTGCGCAGTAATGGTCCAACATGGCCAAAACTCAAGAGTATCTAATATGGGCCACTCAAAGGTGTCTATCTTCGCACAAGATTACTCTTATGGCAAGTTGAGTAGATAGAAGGATAATATGATACTTCTATCTCAAGGGCACGTGTACACAAGATATTTCAGAAGTCAACGGGGTAACAATGAGGCAGAGCGATTGTTAACTTTAGGATTCTGATCCACCACTTTTGTGGAGTTTATGCAATGGTTAAGCTCGTTCAAGCCCCCAGCTGGTCTATTTCCAGCGAAAATGATAGCCTATAACTATTATGGTTATATTGTTATTATTATTATTCTTGGCTGTATTAGATGTAGATATAATTAATGTATTTTAAAATACATATGTCGCACCGTATGCCTTACGCTCTGTATCATGGATTAATTATGCTATGGATTTGTCAAAAAACAACATTTACAAATGTTAATTAAATCAATTACTTTGAACACTTAAAAAAGATAGGTAAATCATCATGAATTTTTATAGCGGTTTTTTTAGGTATAATGTCTGTTTCGTTTGGCTTGCTGAAAATAGAACTTAGCTTCCAAACTTGCTAAGTGGGTTGTTGGTGCTGCTGGTTCCTTCCAGTTCGTCTCTGTGTCGGCACGGCACGTTTCCAGATGTCTAGAAGTAACCACTACTGGTCCCAGGCAAGGATCTCCAAGTGTCATTGACCTCAGGCTTAGATTACAATTGTACCAGTAGGAACAGCTGGTATCGTTCGTAAAGTAGTACCGCAAAAGGCTGGTTCTCCTATCCGCACCACCAAGGATCAAATTTCTAAATATTGAGAAATCTTAGGCTTCTTGATCTGATAAATAGTCTCGGCAAGTGTAGTGAAATTGACAGAGATACAACGGTAAAATACTCAAAAGATAACATTTAAGGATAAAAACATAATGCGTAGGCTGCTGATGTACATGATCGCCTAGACCGCGGGTCATCATCCTCTATAAATTTTGCCTTGCTAGACAGGAGGGGAACGGAGGATCAAAAAGGAAAAAATATGACTGGAAAGATTGCGTAGCAAGGCTAAGGAGACGCAATTGGGGGGGGTTGGAGGAAAGGAAAAAATTCACGTCCCCCAAATTGACGCGAGGTACGGAATGGACGCTTTTGCGATACTAAGATTTTGATTTTGAATTGAGCGGCAGAACGCGGATGGTAGGAAAATTACAAAAATTTAAAAAAGTAATTTTTCTTAATATTAATGTTAGGAATATAAAAATTAGCTGGCCGGATGGCCTATTCTGAGCAATGAAATAATATGATCTTAATTTTACAAACGGATAGATAATATTGAAGATAATGACAAAAGACAGTGTAGTTTACGTGTCGTTATTTGCACACAAAAACACGACCTTGGGAACAGGTGTTCAAAGTTACTTATTATGGAGGAGAGGGTTTTTGAGCGGTAGCTGTGTCTAAATATAACTTTTTACGACAAAATTTTAAGGGGAGAGAAAGGTTGCTTCAAAAATCAAGCACATTTTTTTTTAGAAACACAAGTAGAGACGGACAGACTAACAGATAACCATCCATACTTGACTGAAGCATGACTGAAATGACTTTAGTGTAGAAATTTGAAATTAAAAATAAACCTCGGCAGTGATTGGCCACAGACAATCATATCATTAGCGCTCAGAGCGCATTTGGGGTCATTCTTCAATAATTGTTCAGTGTTAGACACAGATTTTAAAGTGTGTGTGTTTTCCCATATGAAAGACAGTGAATAAATTTAGGGACGCCATACTATAGCCAGCAGCTCAGCTGAGTTTTGCTAGCAATTCTGTGTTATGTATTCATAATCTGGTAAGATTGAAATTATTTCTTTATATATTTTGAATATTGTTTCATGTTCGAGTGATTTGATACTGCCATATCAAAATCTAGCCTTACAAACAAGTAGGGAGTTGCTCTAGACCCCCCGCCCAAGTCAGGGTCTAGGGACCAACAAGGTACATAAACTACAGCAAGGATTATGCAAGATATATCAAGCGTTGAAACAGATTACCTATCTTCTTTTAGGGCCGACAACTAATAAATATTTTTCAGAATCTATAGTCTGGGAGGATCTATCTGATGTAAACCCACCATGGTAACTGTGCTGTTTGGTCAGAGAGATCTGACCTGTCTGTATGATGTGGTTGTTGTGTCAGTGTGGTGTCCAGACGTGGGTATAGAATAGATTTTGACACATAGCCCATACTTTGATTGCAGAGCTGTGAGTTTTCTATCGACAACAAAGCAGAGTCTATTCGGTGGGTGACTTTACTCGAGTGTATCTGTGCAGTTCTTGTGACAGAGACCACCATTATTGTCCGCCAGCACGGAGAGGTGGGACCGCAAGTTTTCAGCACCAGAGCTACAAAAAGATGAGTGAGCCTCTGGTCTGCTGGACATTCACCAACTATTGGTAGTGACTAATATCCCCATAAAAATTCCCACCTTTTTCTGGACACTGTGTAATCAATATAGACAGGTGTGATGAGGCCACCCCAACAGCACAAACAGTAAATATCCTCCCAAAGAGATGACTACTCGAACATTTTAATAAAACTAACTAGTCTAGTACTTAAATATGTACACTCTTGAATTTATTATGTAACATTCCATGCATACTTTTCATAAATTTTAAATCCTTCTTTTAAAACAAGTTCTGGTCACATAAAACTTGATCCAGAACCAATAAATGTAATATAATTATATCAAAAATTTTATACACGTGAGTTAGTTCAGTGTATTTTAACACTTGTTAATCTTATTAGTCTTCTTAAATATCTGTGGGTGTATTTATAACTAACACACCACATTACACATCATTACCCTAGACACTTTACGTAGCCACATTCATTAAGAAAAAAAAATTAAGTGTGAGGTCGTAGTGGTAGCAAGAAAGGCCTTCTGACAATTCTCAACTACATTTTATCTCAGGAGCCTTCACAGCTGGCCTCATACAATGTACATGTAGTAATAACACCATCATACAATACCATCAACACCACTACAGCAAGTTAATACAAGTTGCCTCGAACACACGTCTGGGATTTTTTCTTATTTTAGAATTCATCTGTGACGTTGTGTGAGTAAGTCCAATATAAGTCCAGTTTCTGTCCGAATTATCAGGGTTTCCTTGCTGTAATGTTCAGAAGTGTTTCCTCTCTGATTTATATAAAAGGTCAGGTTCTTACTCCTTCTTTCTTCTTACTTAAATCCGCTGTCTTCTTCTTCTTCTTTGATCCATAGCCGCCAACCGTCAAAGCAGTCAGCGGCCATCACGCCTGGTGGCGTCTTGTAGGGCAGCAACAAATTGATTCCACTTTGCTCGGTCGGCGGCCATCCTTCGTACAGTGCCCCAACTCTAGTTCATTCTTTGCATCTCAGCTTCCACAGTTCTCCGCCAAGTTGTTTTTGGTCGGCCTCTCTTTCGCTTTCCCTCGGGGGTCCATAGCATAGCTGTTCTTGTGATGGTATCAGGGTCCCTTCTGAGGACATGGCCAACCCAGCTCCAGCGTCTGCCAGCTATGATGGTGTGCATGTCCTCCTGATTACTCCGAACAAGTAGTTCTTGGTTGCTGATGGTGTTTGGCCAAAAGATTCGGAGAATTTTCCTTAGGCAGATTGTGTGGAAGGAGGACAGTTTCGACATTTCCTTCTCTGTTACTCTCCAACATTCCGCACCATAGAGAAGCACAGAAAGTACACAGCTCTCATACAGTCTTAATTTGGTGTTTGTGCTGTACTGGGAAGACTTCCAAATGTTGTTGAGAACAGCAAAGGCTGTTCTCGCTTTATTCATTCTGTTGTTAATGTCCTTGCTTGTTCCGCCGTCAGGTGTTACTATGCTTCCTAGGTAAGTAAATGTGTCTGTCTGTTCTAACTTCTGGTTCCTTACTGTTATTGGCTCAGGGTTGCCCACATTTAGTGTCATGACCTCTGTCTTCTTCAAATTGATGTTCAGGCCAACCTAAATCCGCTGTCTACTTGACGATTTCTAGAATGCAGTGTGTTCTCGTCTCAACTTATTCTACATTATATTTGCCTTTTCCACATTGCGCTTCTGACAAACTTCCAATCAGTTCGATTGTTGTTTGTGCCTCAAAATTCCAGCCTATATTCTTTTTAAAGTTTTGTTATGGCAATTTTCATCAGCATGAGTCATCTGTTACAAAATTTCAAACCATACTTTTTTCTAAATATTAGCTGTAAACATCCGACTATTCTGAGTAATGCATTACGTTTCTCTCACACTTCAAAATTCCTTCCAAGATTGTGTTTTGGTGGGGTAATTCAAAATATTTCCACTAGGAAATTTCTGTGCGTCATGCAAAGGTCATGTCTTCCAAATACGGAAGTGAGATTTCCGTACAATTTTTTATCAGTGATTACAAATAACTTCTTACTTTTATCTCAAGTAATATGTTAGTAATACGTCTATCCGGATGCTATTAACTCATTCCGTCTTCTAGGTGCATTTCAGTAATATGTCCGCAAACTAATAATTTATCGCCCGGCACGACTTAGGTAAACACAACACTAGGTCACTATGCAAAAACTGACCGGGCCTATCTGGGGTTTTAGCTGTGCCTAATCTTAGCAAAACCGAGTAGCTTAAGTGGAGGAGCTACAGCGAAATGCTATTTTCGTTATTAATAACAGGATTTCAATAAAAATGCACATACTTAACCTACACCAATCACATACTTAACCTACACCATTCACATACTTAACCTACATCAATCACCTACTTAACCTACATCAATCACCTACTTAACCTACACCAATCACATACTTAACCTACACCAATCACATACTTAACCTACATCAATCACCTACTTAACCTACATCAATCACCTACTTAACCTACATCAATCACCTACTTAACCTACATCAATCACCTACTTAACCTACATCAATCACCTACTTAACCTACACCAATCACATACTTAACCTACATCAATCACCTACTTAACCTACATCAATCACCTACTTAACCTACATCAATCACCTACTTAACCTACATCAATCACCTACTTAACCTACATCAATCACCTACTTAACCTACACCAATCACAGATACGCATAATGAAGAGTTTGATGGTATTACATAATTGGTTGCCATGGAAACGGTGGCTATATTTGATTATATTGTTCTATTTCAGATTTGCGAAGGCTTTTTTATTTATTTTGCTTTCAATACAAAATTTAAAAGCAATATTTATCGTTATATTTTAAAACTTTTGTCAGATTGGATGTTCGATAACTTAAGTTGATCCTGAGATATAGAACTTTAACATTTGTATCTAAAACGATAAATTTTTTTTTAGAATTTTACAACTTTATTTGCAATAAGTCAACATTTTGATATCAAAAATCAGATCAGACAAACGTTTTTTTATCCAATGGTAAGTATTTGTGCCAAATCTCATAATGATTGACTAAAAACTGTGCAAGTTATAAGATTATTAGTAACAAAAAACAAAGTTCTGAGAAAATCATGATTTTTTTTAAGAAAATACTATTTACAAAATCAAAATACACCTACTTAGCATGTGTTCTGACAAATGATTTTCACAGATTTAGATTCATGAAATTATAAATTATCTGACTAATCTCAATTTTCATGTTTGTATCAGACCTCAGTACTGTTGTATCAGACCTCAGTACTGTTGTATTAGACCTCAGTACTGCTGTGTCAGACCTCAGTACTGCCGTAGATCAAAATGCGCCTTAACATATACTTTAAACCAGGGGTTGGCAACCCAGGAGTTTTTAGGATGTACTTTAGTAACACTGAGTCCTCTAAGATCTTATATATATATATATATTAATACCCTTTAGCTCCCTGAGGAGCATAGGCCTCCAACAAACACATGCCAAGTCTTCCTGTCCTGTGCCATCCGCTCAAGTTCTTTCCATGTTTTCCTCATCTTTTTCACCTCTGTATCCAGTTCTCTTCTCCATGTGTTTTTGGTCTACCTCTGCCTCTCTTTCCCTGTGAATTCCAGAACAAGGACTGCCTTGTAAAGCTATCAAGAGGTCTCCTCAATGTGTGTCCTATCTATCGCCAGCGTCTTCTTCTCAACTCTTGTTCCACTGGCACTTTGTCTGGTTCTTGTCATCAATTCCACATTTGTGACTTTGTCATACCATTTCAGTCCTTCTATTCTACGCAAGCACCCGTTTATAAAAGTCTGTAGCTTTTTGGTTGTTGTTTTTGTTGCTCTCCATGTCTCAGAGCCATACAATATAGGAACTGACTTCACTTGTTGAGGGTTGAAGATTCGGTTGGGGGTATGGATGTTATCCACAATGGTTTGGGGGATTTGGGTGGGGGTGTCAACTTTCAGGGGCTCTCGGTTCTCCATATATTCTTTTACTCCCAAAACTTACAATGAAATTGATGATCATATATAGTTTCTCTTGACGTGCATTTTTGAATTCTTATTTGAATTGGATTTATTCATTGTCTGCGTTTCTCTCAACTCTGTCTATGCCATTACTGCCAAGATATGTTGGTTTACGTATTCTACAATCTACATTGTAAACCTTTAAGTGGGTATGTTTTGCTGATCAAGTTCAATAATTACCTTGTGATGTCCTGCATATCATTCAATCAATAGCTGCCCGCATTTATAAATCGCTCTTTTGAGTCTCATTATGTTTCATTCAAAAGTTTTTGAACGTTTGATAGCCCTGGATATATAGTATATGGGTTGTCTATAATTATATAATATAGGATAAGAGATATCTTTGTGATAAATTGGATATGCACGCATATGTCAATGTGTGTGTGTAATTTTAAGCGGGGAGGGGGGAGGAGAGGGGGGGAGGGAGGATGATGAACAATTAGAAATAAAAGAACGCGTTTCTATCTCATACAGTTCACAGATACATTTTAATAGCCAGCTCGTGAGTTTTCATTGGGTATGCGGAAAAAGTACCTGTGACCCGAGGACATTGCGATTTTAAATGCCGGCAGATGTCCAGTCCGGAATTTCCCTAGTTTAAAAAGTTATTTTGGAAAGGAAAACACTTGTCAGTGTAGCAGTGATAAATACAATCGCAAACAAGCACCAGTGAATAAATTTAATCATCTGTTTCAAATTATGATTTTTTTTTTTTAAAGTTATAAATAATGACGATGATACTGACGAGTGTAAAAAGTGATGGATATATGTGGAGGTACAGAGATCACAGACACATGATGATTTTTTTTGTTTAAAGTTATGTAGGAGCTAAGAACTGACGAATGGAGTAGACTCGGGTAGGCGTTGGTGGTCAGTCAATTATATGTGGAATTTGTTTTTAAAGAGGGGAGAAAACCCGATAAACAGTGTGCCAAGGGTTTATTGTGTTAATCTATGCTCTCCGAATCCGAGAAAAAATGACGAGTGAGGTTTAGCACAAACGGCCTATTAGTTTCGGTTGGGTCGTTAGTTAAAGTTTACCCGTCAATCTGACACTCAGGTTTGCCATAAAGACAAACGACCTAACATCAGACTTTTATGAAACTCTAAAATCCTCGCAAGTGTAGAAAATTGCACCGATAAGAGTATATCGCATTACCTATACAAGTTAGTCATTCAAGGGGCTTGGCTTTGACAAGCCTTGGTCCTGTGACCTTTATTGTTAGGGACAGAAGTTCCCAGGCTGTTGTCAGCTAGTGTATCTGTTCAGGCCTTACATTATGTTTGAAGTTAAAACCAAATAATTCCCTCGTTAATTCTTCAGCCGAAGTTTAGGTATACAGAGGTTGCTTCATGCTTCCTAGAAAAGTAGCTGTGGCAGTGGCGGATCTACTTTTAGGGGACCTTGAAACTTGAACTCTTGGAGGGACCCTTTTTACAAAAGAAAAAGTGTTGGGGATGGGAAAGAAATATATTATAGAGAAAACTGGATTTGGGGTCCATGAAACTCAATCTTCATAATGGATCCGCCTCTGAACTGTGGAGCTGTATTTAAAGCTTTAACACAGATAAGAGAAGAAGGGAGTTTTCTATCTTCAGTTGCACAAAAGATAAAACGATAGACTTTACAGCGCAAATTTTCCAGCACAAAAAACACAAACAAGCAATATATCTGGACGACAAACAAACAACAAAATAAGATACAAATAAAACAAAGAAATAGTTTGGTTTGGTTTGAAGGACTGTCTTCATTGCACACGGACAGCTCTATCAGTGCTCCGATCTCCTCCCTTAGATCACACAAGGAGGATCTCAGCACAGTGCACGAACTCCGTAGCACCGGCGAGAATCCAAATGTGTGTATATAGGAATCATACATTCTAAAAATATTTCTGTGGTGGGTAGGTTTTTAATTTTTAAAGTTCGCCAACGCAGCGGCCTTACAGCCTACTCTTTACGATTTCCAACTGCCGATGGATTTTTAACGTGCGCAACTTGCACACGGGACCTCCTATTTTTTCGCCTTTATCCAAGACGGCTAGGCATGCAATCTAACTGACCAGGAGACCCGGTGGGGGTGGGGAGGGGAGGGAGAGTATAACATCATTAGGACCACTGGTTCTGAAAAAATTTCCATAAATTATATTACCTCAACTGGGAATCGAACCTCTGGAATTCGAAGCGGACGCCATTCCTCTTAGCCACTAAAACCCACAGATACAGTAAACTTTAATAAATTCTTGTTTGAAACTTTATCGTTGTTATGCTACTTTATGTGCATTGCTATTTATGATTGTCAGAGGCCATTTCGAGTTCAAAGATATGTGCAAGAGAGACGTAAAGGAACTGGACATAAATCCAGCAACCAGGGAGCATGATATGCACCAAGTGGCGATGCTCACCACGGCGCCACCACAGATTGGGCCAAAAAAAAAAAGCTAATACAACAAATTGATGAGGAAATAACACGCCGGAAGGAACTTCAGGTAAAAAAAAAAACAGCTGAGATTATCAACTCAAGGGCGCATCATTCCCATTTCCCATAAATGAATCGCTTAGAAAGAAAAGCATTGACCGTAGTTGGGGTATTGCACGAAGGGTGATCAACAATCTAGGAAAGTGGAGAAAAGTGTGTTGCTGCTCTGCAAAATGCAACTAAGCATAATGGCCACGAATTGTTTTGTCAGTCAGCGGCTAAGGATTCAAAATTACTCGGTTCGTTCGTTCTTCGACTATATTGCTGTTATACCCTGTTCAACCAAAGCGGTTATAATTGGGGTATATTGTGCGTTAGGTTCTTCGATGCTAGCCGGTTGTTAGTCCTGAAAAGGACTGGTCCTAAAAAGGACCACTAGCTGACTGTCTGGATTCCTCTTCGTTGTTTGTCTGTTCGTGGTGCTGTTGCGTGTTCCATCGTGTTTTTCATTTCCTGCCTCACTATCTGGCTTGTGTGGTTTTGTGTGGTTTTACCCTCCTCGTTTCTGTTTCTTGTGTCTTCCTTTTCTCCTGTATCTGAAATAGCGCTTTTTCTATTATTGATGGGAGTAGCTTTTCTAGCGTTTCTTCGATTACTTCTTCGTCTGATTGGTCGTTCGTTTTAGTTTCTCGTGCGTTGTTAGATGTAATTTCCTCAATGGCTATTCTTTCTGCTTCTATTCTTTTGAGTATTTCAGCGTTTTCTTCTTTCAGCTCTGTCAGCTTCTTGACGTATGTTTCTATTTGTTGCTGAAAAAATTTTCATATTTTTTTTTCAGCGAGCATCGCAGATAGCAATATACTAAAACCAACGTCCTTTTCAGGACGTACACAGAAGACAAAATGGTTCGTACCAAGCCACAAGCCAAAAAGAGGAAAGTTTATAAAAGCCCGCCAGCACTTGACAACAAAGAAGCGTCATCAAAGAACAGATTACCGGAGAGCAAAGCTGCCCCAGATACTAGCGTCGAGGCCGAACCTCCTGAGAAGCCGCGCAATGCAGCTCCTGACATCACGGCGGTGGCAACAATTGACAGCCGCGCAAAATTTGATGCAGTTCTTGGCCCAAGAGGAGAGGAAGCCATTACCGGAATTGCAAAAATTATGACGAGAAGGCTAACATGCCAGAAGGAGGCAAGAGATAAACTAAGAGCGAATTCACAACCACCAAAGTAACAACATCAACATCCACGCCCGTCGTGCCAGGCCTAGACATCGAAGACACTGTCCGAAACTCGATGACGGAGAATCACCGAGTGGCAGAGGAGTGTCAAATTACTCAGAACAACAGTTGTTCTAGTTAACTCGCAGACTATTTGAGATAACACCGTTCAAGCTGACCACAGTGCTTATTTGGGTTGAAAGTTAGATTAGTAGACATTCGTCGCCATCTAGCCTACGTGACTATCGTTACGGTCTCAATGCTTTTAGTGCGTTATTATTTAAAAAAAAAAAAATACTAAACAGAATTAAAAGTAGGGCTACTGTTAGTGAAGGGGGCTTTATTTTTAAAATGGAAAAAAAAAACAACAATTAATTAAACAAACTCGAAACAAGGGCTGTGTTAAAGTGAAGGTTAGCGTTAAATGTTATTTTTTAAGTAGTCGAGGCGACACGGATATATAGATAGCCATTCGGCCAACATAGTGTGACAGAACGGGCCGGAGCCTATCGATCTGTGTTTCACCCCGGCAGTATCGGTACATTTGTGGTACTGATTTTATTGTGTGCTTTCATTTGTCGCACTTTCTTTCTTTCTTTTTCTGCTGTG
Organism: Oreohelix idahoensis; assembly: GCA_024509875.1. Taxonomy (NCBI): domain Eukaryota; kingdom Metazoa; phylum Mollusca; class Gastropoda; order Stylommatophora; family Oreohelicidae; genus Oreohelix; species Oreohelix idahoensis. The sequence continues at coordinate 215,493 of JAMPIV010006297.1, read as the reverse complement.
TGAAGCAGATATTATGTATTGTCCTTCTTACACCCTTCTTAGATTACTTTCTGATCAAAGTAATGATGGTTACATTGGGAACACGTTGATAAATGAGTTTACCGACATGTTCGTAAGTTTGTACCCAAGGGCAAGCGGATGTGTACAACCCATTTTCAGAAAAGTAATGTTTGAAATTTTGCATTAGATGAGTCATGCAACATATTCAAATCAGATTGGCTGACCCTTTGAGGCGCGCATAACAAAGGCGTGGGAAGGCAGTTAATATAATCTGACCATTTTCTCAAGCTATTTCACTTGAAAAATCGCTCGCCAAGATACCAGACCTTGCTACAGTGAAGAATTAGAATTCACAATTCCTTCTTGACATACCGGACGCCTTTTATTGGAGTATTTATCAGGACTTACAATATAGCCCAGGAAATCTCTTCCATATTAAATAAAGAAACAAGTACTGAGGAAACTGAAGGACCACACACGATGTCAGAGAGGGAACTTATTAAATTAGCGACACACCAGACGCGTGTAAGAGGCCGATTCAAGTCTCTTTTATTCATCTGAGCAAAAAGTCTGTGAGTCAGGATTGACTTTTTGGTGGTACCAGCGAAAAGTACTATCTCTGGAACAAGAAAAGAACAGCGGCCTAAGCTTTAAGACGAAGGACCCACTTGGTAGACTCTCCTTGACATTTCTGGGAAACGGGCTACACCCGACAACCTTGACCAGAGACCAGCGTGAGCAGAGTGAAAAGAACCAGCCCATAAGAAGGAGCGGAACCGTCATTGGCAGCTAAGTTCAAATCTATGCTGCCACTTTAACTTCTTATAACATTTCACAATCCATAACGAACGTGATGATATCTTGTCTTGATCCATAACTGTTCAAATTATTTTCCAACTGTTAAAAAACTTAAGTGATTATTAAATTTTGTTATTTGTAATTATACAAATTTAACTTCGATTTAATTATTTTAAAGTTACTGTATGTTTGTCTCAGTTAATTTACTACATACACTCTAAACAGAGCTATAATAGAATAATAAAATACCACTGAGTAAATCAGGGGTGGGGGCTTGAACGAGCTGAAATTATTAATTGCTTAAATCCTTCACAAAAGAGTCGGCATAATGACAGAGGTAACATACTCAGCCAAAGCAGTATTGTTCTCGCTTATTCTGAATATCTTGTGAAGACTCCCTGGAGATAGAAGCGTGTCGCATAGAGATTTATGATCAATAAATTTTCTATATTCTTTTCTTTTCTACCCGTGTCCTCTACTTTATTACCGCTCTTTTATCCTTTTCCTGTTTTTCGCATTTGTTTCTTTGCCACAAAATATTACTTTCCCTTTCAAACTTTCGCCTGTTTTTATTCTCATTTAGAAACGCTTTTTATTGCATCATATGTCAGTCCCTGTACGAGACGAATAACTGTGAATATCCGTTCTGGTCAGACATAGGAGCAGACATTTGTCTACATTTTCATCTGACACGAGTTTTCTTCGGCTAAGTTTCTCAGCGTAAGGTATGGAAACTGTCATCTGCATCGCTCAGAAATAAGACATGTCGGCGTGAGGTGTTAAGACGCGTATTGACAGGTTATGGCAGGCGTCTGAGTTTATGTGAAGTGTTAGACGAGAAGGGAAGGCTATTTCGGATTTGCGAAATAACGTGGGATCCTTTGTCTGTTTCATATTTCTACCCAGTAGCTGAAACTTGACTTCATTCAGTCCTCCTAAATCTGCAGTAGACAGATCACTCGTGCTAGAAAATATCTTGTATTTTGCAAAGTTCTGAGTTTCTTGGCAACATTTTACCGAGTTCTACACTACCATTATATTGAAGGATTCTAGTTCGTGGTATTAATCTGTAGTTCTGTGTGGAGGTAAATATATATATATATATATATATATATATATATATATATATATATATATATAGATATATATATATATATATATCTGTGTCTAGTAGAATTGAGGGATTCAGTGATAACCGCTTATTTCATTTTACTACTTAGATTTCTGTGCAGAAGAAATAATTTACAAGTCTATTATATTCGCTACTCGACGTGTTTCAGTGGATAGCAAAATAAATTATAATTTCTAGCTTAAACTCATGCAGCTATAAATAAATTTTATTAAATTGCCAGTAATTAGTCGAGTGGATTTTAAACTTACTTATAACGGCACTGATTCATCATTGTGTATTGACGAAATACTTATGTATTCCTAATTCATGATGATTGATTTTATGAATATAACTAATATCACGGGAGATTTAAACGATAAAAACAAGCTCTACGCTTGCAGTTTATAATGTAAGTTATAACCGAGGAATAGTATGTATAAGTATTTTATATGTTGTTTTTTTCTTTATTCAGTGAAAACTGGGGTAGCCCAACTCTACCAGCGTTTAAGTACTGATGAGAAATATCTGTGAAGAACTAAACATTCTTTTAATTAAAGACGTGTAGGTGTACAAAGTAAAACCTGTCTGGCATTGTGTTTGCATCCAGAACGACAGAGTACCCATTTTCACAAACTTTAAGACAAATTGAATAACTGCGCCTACCGAGCCATATTAAATTCTTCCTGATAAAACATCAAGTACATGCAGCCTCTGTGGCGAAAAATATTACCAGCATTAATTTTCCGACGATTTTTGACAAATGGTGGTGTGAACAATAATCATTTTTTTAGAGAAGTTACCAACCGGTCATTTTCCTAAATATGGGAAACATCGTGATTCTGACATTGTGGACCCGCTAAAACTAATTCTTACCTGAACTAAGTAAAGTGACAGTAACTAAATCTGAACAAAATATCGCACGAAGAGGACGCTCCCCGGACCCATTGGATGCAACCAAGATCTGCAGAGATGGGTATCCGCTTCACCAAACGAAAGGCAGATTTACGTTGGGTGTGTCATAAAGTGCGCCAGACGGCGAACACCATCCAGACATTAGGTAAGAAAGTGAGACAGGTATCCCTGCTGAAAGAACAGAGTGAGAGTAGACTGAGTGATGTTTTTTTTTATATATGCACCCACTTTGTAATTTCTTTATGCAAGTTTTGTTGCTAACAATGTTGTCCTTAGGATAGATTAGAGTATCAAAGTCTGTCCATACCTTTAAAGGGAAATCTAAGACTTCAGTATATGTATCCGTGACTCTTTGGGGCTAGCACTTTTCTTCTAACAGGACTGTGGGCTATACATCGAGGGGATAGATCATACCAATGGGTCTATCATTCCTGTAGAAATTCATTGACTTTATGACTATCTGTATATGCTTAAATGTAATTTTTTTATGTGTTGTGATGGAATTTTATTATGATAATTACAAATTGAATTAAACTTAATCAGTGTGGCGGTCAGTTCGTTCCCAAATTATCTATATTTTCATTGTCATAGTTTCACGTTTGTGCGTCTATTGTCGTCACTTATGTGTGTGGGTATGTGAGGAACATTTATATTAAGATATATTATATTAGATTTGTCTGACTAATCTAACTCTGTTGTAGATGATAGGCTGACTGAGAGAAGCTACTCGAGTGTCAGAGACAGAATCTACTATATTTCCTCCACCTCATCGTGAAATCTATTTCTATTTTATCACCTCCCACTGAGCTATCACCTGTTTCTATTGCTATTCAGAAGGGACCAAACTATGTCTTAATCACCTATCACAAATCTACGACAAATGAGGTCTCGACTATCGGGATTTTGAACTTAGAAGAGGCAGACGATACGACAAATAGTGCGTGTTTTTCTGGGAATTAAACTCTTAGTCCTGAACTAGCACGACAATATCAGCTCGTCTGTAAGATTCTGTATTCTGAAATAGAGAAATAGTGTGATTGTCTCGTGGATTTTAGTATCTTTTAAAAATAACTATTCCCCTAGACTAACGATCTGTTTATGGGCGTGCTGACCACACAATTAATAATTGTTTTTCCACAGCATTTTGAGTAATATACATTTGAGTCACAGGTTGATTTTGTCGGAATATATGTTAATTATTGATTTTGTAATACTAAACGCTGGTAAAGTATGTGATTGTCTAACAGTCACTGGGTTTGAAGCAGAAAGGTGTTTTGAACTAAGTTAAGGAGTGCGTTTCGGACTATTTCGTCCAGATTAATTGCCTCCCTTACCTGATCTGACTTCAGGGGTGAACTTGTAGTGAATTTAAAAATTAAGGTAATTTTTTTCCTCTTATAATTTTTGCAATAATTATTTTGTTTCCACTTTAGCAACTTATTTTTTAGTGAGTAAATCTTACTACCATTTAATTGGCATAGTCGCTTGCAATTAGAGCTTTCAAAGCCAGAAATAGCAGCGATACTTAGATACATATTATAGGAGGAGGTATCCCAGGTTAAAGAATATCATCTTTTTGTTTGGTATTTTCTCGTAAGTGGTAAGAACCAGTGTATCTTTTTTCCTATTTCTTTCTCGACTAAGTCTCAGTCTTACTTACTTACTTACTTAGTCGTTCCCCTTCTACCGTGAGGTGTAGAGGTTTGGAAGAGAGAGCGCCAGACTATCCTCTCGGCTGTCTTCCTCTTGGCCTGGTTCCATTCTAGTCCTCGATCCTTCAAAGATTGTCTAATGTTGTCCTCCCAACGGACTCTGACTTATTATGGCAGAAAGGGCGAAGCTTAGGCAAATCCTCAGAGACGAAGCGAGAGAAGAGGGATTGGAAGGCGAAGATGCAAAAGCTTTTGTCAGGGACGAACTTGAGAGATATGATGCGAAGAGGAAAGCAGCTGAAGCTAAAGAGCAGAAGAAGATGGACGTGGAAATTGAAATCCGAAGGGCGAACGAAAGAGAGAAGGAGAGACAGCAGGAGGAAGGAGAGAAGGAGAGACAGCATGAGGAAAGAGAGAAGGAGAGACAGCATGAGAAGGAGAGGGAAGAGAGACAGCATGAGTTGGCTCTCAAAACTCTAGAATTCCAAAATCGTGGTGCTGCCTCTACCTCCAGCAATGGAGAGTCTTCTCCTCATTCTTGAAGAAAGCGTTACTGGAGCGTTTTGAAATGAACGCGCGCAAATTTTTGCAAACTTTCGCAACAGCAAAAAGGAGAATTCTGAAACTTTCCAGCATTTCTCCTCTCGTCTAAAGGGATATCTGACAAAGTGCCTAGAGCTCTCGCAGCTCCCCTCTACATTTGAAGGTCTGGAGGAATTTGTTATAACAGAACAAATAAAGAACACTTTGTCTGAGGACACCCGAAGAATTTTAGCTGAGCAAGGTGCAGAAAAGCTTGAAGACATCTTAGATAAGTCTGAGCGATATCACAATGCGCTGGCTGAACTGCCGGCTACAAAACGTAAACCGACAGAAGAGCCTTTCCGAAAGAATAATCTAGATCAATCTTCTCATGCTTCTAATCAGAATAACCACATAGAAACTGGACCTCAAAACCCCCCTCCTGAAAAATCCAAGTTCTACAAAAACAAGTACCCCACCAACCACAGTAAACAGTCTGATCAACCCGACCGCCTTTCATGGCCCCGCAGCCAGCGAGGACAAGGTGACAAAAGGAAAACCCCTGCGCACGGGACTAATGATCAGAGCGAGCACACTGAGCCTAAACGCATCGGATGCTTGCTAACAGTCTCGCAAGGCGGAATTATTGACAGTCATTCCCAACCTGAAGGAGACAGACCCTCAACGCGAAACGCGAAGTACTGTTATTTTGAATGGTTCTCAAACTTTTTGTTTATTCGACACGGGGCTTTCTTATGATTGCATTGTTGCCAGACACCTGGTTAAACCCGGTCAAGAGACAGGAGAGACCGTCCAACTTTGTGGAGTTTCTAAGAGTGAGGCACCAACAACGCTTCCATGCACTGGTGGAGATCCACTCTGATTTTGTGAGAGGCGTGATCAAAGCGGGTTTTATGGATGACCCCTTCTACCCAGTCATACTTGGCGGTAGTTACGTGTTTATTGGGAAACCGGAAGAGCCGATTGTGGCAGCAGTAACTACAAGAAGGCAAATCAAGAAGGAACGGGAGCCTGCGCCTAATTTGATACCTATGGAACTTAAAGAAGCGCAACAAAAGGACCCTACTTTGGCACCCTGCTTTAGGAAACTGCCCATGGCTAAGGAACCCAGACAGCACTGGGACATTTTTTCGAAAGATGGTGTACTTTATCGCAGAACGGGCAAGCCTGACCAAGGTTACAATCAGCTCCTAGTACCGAAACAGTGGAGAAGCCAAATCCTAGAAATGGGGCACTCTCTTCCCTTCAGCGGACATATGGGACAGAACGCCACAAACCAACGGATAACCACTCATTATTGGTGGCCAGGAGTAAATACTGATATTATCAGGTATGTTAAATCCTGTGCCCAGTGCCAACGTGTACCACCCAAGCAACGGACACCCCCAGTCCACATGGTTGAACTGCCAATAATGGGAACATAATTTGAACGGGTTGCGATCGACACTTTATGACCCCTAGAAAGGACTAAAAGAAGGAACAGGTTTATCCTCACCCTAGTCGACTCATGCACTTTATGGGCAGAAGCTATCTCGCTAACATGCGCAGATGCCAAGCATGTCGCAGAAGCCCTCGTGCAGATTTTTACTCGGTTGGGATTCCCTCAACAAGTGTTGACGGATAACGGATCTCCATACCGAAACCTGTTGATGGATGAGATCGTAAAGATCTTGAGGAACCAACACATCTACATAAAGCCTTATACTCCGGCCGGAAATGGGCTCGTGGAACGTGTTAATGGAAACCTCAACATGATGTTAAGTAAACTGGCACAAGTGAAACCTGAAGATTGGGATCTTTGTATTCCTGCAGCTTTATTTAGCTACAGAGAATCTCCTCATACTTCCACAGGATTCCCGCCAGCAACGCTTTTATTCGGCAGACATATTAAGGGGCCACTTGAAGGCTTACTTCAGTCTCTGACAGACGAGAAGGTGAATTAGACAGTTGTCTCATCAAGTCAATATGTGTCGGTTTTAAAGGAAAGGTTGAAACTAGGATGGGACCTAGCAACGACTAACTTTAAGCGAGCACGCACAAAGCACGCTAACCGATACAGGAAAGTCGCGAAAGAGAGAGAATTGGAAGCCGGAGAGAAAGTTTTGGTGTTACTCCCTACCGGGAACAACAAACTGCGCATCGGATGGAAATGGCCGTTTACCGTCCTGATAAAGATTTCTAAGGCTAACTACCAGATCTCTATTGAAGGAAAGGAGAAGGTTTTCCATTTAAATCTGTTAAAGAAATTTTTGGGAATACCAGAGCCAACCTCCGAATACATCTCTTGACGATCGCCAAAATTGACGAAGATGACGATAGTGCCAGGAAAATTCCACCACACACACACGAAATCTTTCCTCGAGGTCAAAAGCGGCGACACTCTTTTAAGCGCGCACGGAAGACATTCCAGAGAAAGGAAACTTTGGGAGTAGACTTGAGTAGAAATTGGAGAGTGACGGAGGGGGGAGATGAGAGGGAAGAGAACAGACACCCTGAAGCTACGGATAAAGGAAATTTATTTCCATAACGTAGACATGGAGTGCTTCCATATCTTAAAGGGGGACGTTCTGTCGCATAGAGATTTATGATCAATAAATTTTCTATATTCTTTTCTTTTCTACCCGTGTGTAGTAAAATCTGCGAGAATAATCGCTCATTTCAGTAAGATTTTAGTCATAAAATGATAATAAATAAACCCGCCCTATTGTGTCTGACAGTGATACTCTCACACGCCAGCATAGCGCTAATTTTTGAGCAGTGCTAAAGCCTATAGAACGATCCCACGGTAAAAATCTAACACGCGTTTTAGTTTCGGTTTCGAAAACGTACTACTAATATTTAACATTTTGACAGATCTGCTGCATACACAATGCAGCCTAGCCTTATAATTAACGATTTGTTAGAAATGTAACGCCAAACTGCTGTCTGAAGTAACGTAATCTGTCAACAGTAACACAAAATTTGGTAGTCTTTTGGACTTTTTCTAAGTAGCAATAACGAGACGGCTGTAATACATTAACGCAAATGCTACCAACGCATGCCAAAACCCGCGTTGTTCTGTACGCGAGACTAATAGTATATACACGATGTGGCAAAGCCAACAGAGGCAAACACGCAGACAATTTTATTTCCTCCTCGCGGTATTATTACTGACGTCACTAAAACAAGTAATTATTTGAAAAATACATGTTAGCGAGAGGTGAAGAGGGGAAAAGATGGCCGTCTTGAGTAAAATTGTATATGACAATTGCCGGTGACAAAATTGAAAATCTAAACCATAATGAATCTAGTCAATAAAATCATATGGTAGTATAGCTTAAAGTCCACTGAGCAAGAATATGTTTTAAATAATATGATAGTACAAATATTGGCCAAGTTATTGAGAAAATACTAAATGTCTACGGACGCGTGACCAGACAGACTGTTGTTCCTGCTTGTTTTTCATAACGTTAGTGGGGACGCCAGCTTAGAAAAGAGGCATTGAGGTGGTTTCAAATTCGCATGGGTAAAAAGAGTATAAGGAGAAGAGGGGAGCGGTAGGAAAATTGTTACCCAAAACTAACATCTTTTTGTATTGGCATAACTAAAGCAGGCTGGCCAATCGACTACCAGACACCGAAATTGTTTGGAATTATTTTTGTTTTTCAAAAACTACATTTGAATTCTGGTAGTCGCAAGCTTTCGATTGGCCAGTGCTAATAAATATTAGCAAAAGGCTTTCACTATTCATTGCCAGTTGAACAAAACTTTTCATTTCAAATACGCTGAGATCAGCTGTGTTAATTGTAAAATTAAATAAAGAAGTATTCACAGTCTGGGCAGTGCAGAGGAAACTGAGGCCATTTCTTTGCAAGTCAGCGTCATTTGTTTATATTTCTTGAACTTTGTGGTAAGAATGCTTTATGAATTATTATGTTTAATCCCACTGCCAAAGTTAGATACTGTTATTGGGAAAAGTGAAGGACGTGCCGGGAGCAGACATTGTTGAGTCCTCACATTGAACTGTATCTAACTGATGTATGTTGTCCTGATTGTGTTTTAATATTATTGCATTAGAATATATTAGTAAGCCTCTGTGTTCCATGAACACTGTTTAACATGCCTGAAGCATTTATTATTAAAAAAGAAAAGAAGAGAAAATCATACCAAAGGAAATGTGGTTACTCCACATTATTTCATTGAGGAAAATTATGTAAACGTACAGTGGCGTATCTGCCATAGGGACCTGAGGTGTGGTCACAGCAAGGTGGGAGTCATGTAAAATTAGGTACGAGTGCACCTGTAATGCACGCGAGGCTGACCCCATATCACCGTAGGAAAATAATAAACATAATAAGTGATCAGATATAAAAGGCCAGGGTGTCCTTTTGTTGCAGAGGTTTTATTTCCTGTTGCCAGCTGGTAACAGGAAACCTGCTGAGTGAGAATAAAGCCATCAAGTCTCCGACCATTCGTTTATGCTGTCAAAAGATAACGGGAGGAGCTTTGGCATATTGAGAGATCGAGATTTTTTGCAACTTCATACTGTATTATCATTCTTCAAAGAATCCCAGGTGATGAGTTAAGCCTCTGGGTATATCTGACATTTTCGATTAATAAACACTGGTATTTCAAATCATACTCAGGAAGTTTATGGGGTATGATGAAACTACAGCCCCTCATACACAGTGACTCTCCCTCTTAGATGAATAAAGTGTAAGCTGTGAACATTCCAACAGAAAAGATATATATTGACTGTTTAGTTAGTGGACAAAGAGTCCAGATATTTTAGTTGACCTTTTCTGTAAACTATCTTGTCCTCATTTTCAAATACCTGTCCAAAAAAGATGACTGGACAGGCAGATTAAATTGTACAGAAAAAAAAAAATTCTTTTTTAAAGAAAAACTTAACCACTGATTTTATTCACTTCCTCATAGAAAATTAAAGTGTTTTTATGTATTGTACCATCATTTCATTTCTCCCCTAGACACTAGGTACATCATACACCAGACACTAGAGCCAAAATAGTGACCGTGTGAGATCTAGGGAGGTAGCGTTAGATTCCCTGCACATAATTCATCATCATCATTTATAGAGTCAGGGGCCTACATGTGCTTGACCTCACACGGTTAATACAGACACGGATTTCATTCTTTTAGGATACCATCATAACCTCCCCAGCAAATCAAACTTTGCTACACCGTGTCCACTACTTTATTATCGCTCTTTTATCCTTTTCCAGTTTTTCGCATTCGTTCGTTTGCCACACAATATTACTTTTCCATTCAAACTTTCGCCTGTTTCTATTCTCGTTTAGAAACGCATTTTATTGCATCATATGTCAGTCCCTGCACGAGTCGAATAACTGTGAATATACGTTCTGGTCAGCCATAGGAGCAGACTTTTGTCTACATTTTCATCTGACGCGAGTTTTCTTCGGCCAGGTTTCTTGGCGTAAGGTATGGAAACTGTCATCTGCATCATTCAGAAATAAGACATGTCGGCGTGAGGTGTTAAGACGCGTATTGACAGGTTATGGCAGGCGTCTGGGTTTATGTGAAGTGTTAGACGAGAAGGGGAGGCTATTTCGGATTTGCGAAATAACGTGGGATCCTTTGTCTGTTTCATATATCTACCCAGTAGCTGAAACTTGACTTCATTCAGTCCTCCTAAATCTGCAGTAGACAGATCACTCGTGCTAGAAAATATCTTGTATATTGCAAAGTTCTGAGTTTCTTGGCAACATTTTGCCGAGTTCTAGACTACATTATATTGAAGGATTCTAGTTCGTGGTATTAATCTGTAGTTCTGTGTGGAGGTAAATATATATATATATATATATATATATATATATATATATATATATATATATATATATATATATATATATATATATATATATATATATATATATATATATATATAAAATCTAGTAGAATTGAGAGATTCAGTGATAACCGCTTATTTCATTTTACTGGTTAGATTTATGTGCAGAAGAAATAATTTATAAGTCTGTTATATTCGCTTGTCGACGTGTTTCAGTGGATAGCAAAATAAATTATAATTTCTAGCTTAAACTCATGCAGCTATAAATAAATTTTATTAAATTGCTAGTAATTAGTCGAGTGGATTTTAAACTAACTTATAACGGCACTGATTCATCATTGAGTATTGACGAAATACTTATGTATTCCTAATTCATGATGATTGATTTTATGAATATAACTTATATCACGGGAGATTTAAACGATAAAAACAAGCTCTGCGCTTGCAGTTTATAATGTAAGTTATAACCGAGGAATAGTATGTATAAGTATTTTATATGTTGTTTTTTTCTTTATTCAGTGAAAACTGGGGTAGCCCAACTCTACCAGCGTTTAAGTACTGATGAGAAATATCTGTGAAGAACTAAACATTCTTTTAATTAAAGACGTGTAGGTGTACAAAGTAAAACCTGTCTGGCATTGTGTTTGCATCCAGAACGACAGAGTACCCATTTTCACAAACTTTAAAACAAACTGAATAACTGCGCCTACCGAGCCAGATTAAATTCTTCCTGATAACACATCAAGTACATGCAGCCTCTGTTGCGAAAAATATTACCAGCATTAACTTTCCGACGATTTTTGACTAATGGTGGTGTGAACAATAATCTTTTTTTGAGAGAGAAGTTACCAACCGGTCGTTTTCCTAAATACGGGAAACCTCGTGATTCTGACATTGTGGGCCCGCTAAAACTAATTCTTACCTAAACTGAGTAAATAACTAAATCTGAACAGAATATCGCATGAAGAGGACGCTCCCCGGACCCATTGGATGAAACCAAGATCTGCAGAGCTGGGTATCCGCTTCATCAAACGAAAGGCAGATTTACGTTGGGTGTGTCATAAAGTGCGCCAGACGGCAAACACCATCCAGATATTAGGTAAGAAAGTGAGACAGGGATCCGTGCTGAAAGAACAGAGTTTTTTTTTTTTGGTACGCTTGCTAATACTCGAGTCGAAATCTCAGGTTAATATTAATTTCTAACCTGACATTGATTTTACGTGAGTTTCCCTTTTTTTCTTGTACAGAGACAGGTGTCCCTCGCCATTCAGGCAGATACTCGCCGATTTCGGAGGTACCCATTAGAGCTGGGTCGGCTCAGGAGCCGCCAATCCCTGATCGACGACACTCCTTCAAATGTACTCGCCAGGTCTCGAGTTAATCCAGTCCAAATCCCCGGTCGACGAAAAATCCTCAAATGCTGTCGCCAGGGTTTGATCCTGGATCACCCGGTCGCCAGAGCGGTGTGGTAACCACTACGCTAGCGCGGCTCCTAAAGAACAGAGTGAGAGTAGACTGAGTGATGTTTTTTTTAAATATATGCACCAACTTTGTAATTTCTTTATGCAAGTTTTGTTGCTAACAATATTGTCCTTAGGATAGATTAGAGTGTCAAAATCTGTCCATACCTTTAAAGGGAAATCTAAGACTTCAGTATATTTATCCGTGACTCTTTGGGGCTAGCACTTTTCTTCTAACAGGACTGTATGCTACACATCGAGGGGATAGATCATACCAATGGGTCTATCATTCCTGTAGAAATTCATTGACTTTATGACTATCTGTATATGCTTAAATGTAATTTTTTATGGGTTGTGATGGAATTTTATTATGATAATTAAAAATTGAATTAAACTTAATCAGTGTGGCGGTCAGTTCGTTCCCAAATTATCTATATTTTCATTGTCATAGTTTCACGTTTGTGCGTCTATTGTCGTCACTTATGTGTGTGGGTATGTATGGAACATTTATATTAAGATATATTATATTAGATTTGTCTGACTAATCTAACTCTGTTGTAGATGATAGGCTGACTGAGAGAAGCTACTCGAGTGTCAGAGACAGAATCTACTATATTTCCTCCACCTCATCGTGAAATCTATTTCTATTTTATCACCTCCCACTGAGCTATCACCTGTTTCCATTGCTATTCAGAAGGGACCAAACTAAGTCTTAATCACCTATCACAAATCTACGACAAAGCGTTTTGTTTGTTCTATTTACATACGACTATCTGCCAAGAGTAATCTTGTGCAAAGGTAGTTACCTTTGAAGCCCATATTAGATACTCTTGGGTTTTGGCCACTGTTGGACCACTACTGCAAAGTAAGGGAGGCAATACCGTCACACATGGCGTCCTGTGTCTACTTTTCTGAAATTCTATACATGCCTAGTGAAGTTTCCGGGGGTCTCTAAAGAGACAAAGACAAATAGGACTATCGCACTTTCATGCGTGCCTGTAAGGCTACAAGGCCAGGCTGGGCATGGGGCTGTCAACTTCATCATATAAAATGTATTGCCACAGAAAGCATAGCTAATAAAGCCTGTGAATGCTTGGGCAAACCCCACGGCGACAATAGCTAATAAAGCCTGTGAATGCCTGGTGACAGGTTTTCTCTAAAGGGGACCAGCTGCGGTGGTGCTCAAAGCAGAAACTGCTTCGTAAGGGAGTGAAGTGTTAGAGATTTCACAAAACTAGGTCCAGATTTATGAGGTGAAGTAACCATTTCTCTTCCTTCCTGCCTTTGCTTTCCCAAACTCATGAGCATGGTCAGGTGTCCATTTACACTTAAGTAGACTGGAGTTTGACGCTACAAGGTTTCGATCCAAGATTCTCTAACTTTGAGTAGAGAGGCAAGCGCTCTAGCCGCTTAGCCAATCGGACGCAATTAACTAGGAGTAAAAAGGTAGTACCTTAGCAGATACTGCCGAAGGGGAGAGAATAGTTAGAGACTTCACTTTACTAGATCCAGCATCGAAAGGTGGGGGGTAACCAGTTCCCTTCCTGGCTACTTTTTCCTTCCTTACTCAAGTGCAAAGTTATGTACCCTTTTACAGCTCGGTAGACGTCGATAACGTGAATCGAACCTTGCACCTTTGCAGCGAGAGACCATCTCTCTAACCACTCTGCCAAACTAACTAGGAGTACCATCGTAAAATACATCTGACACCTAATAGATCTTATTCTAAAAGAGAGATTGTTGAATGGTATATGTTGTGTTTGGATCTGGAAAAAACAAGTGATGCTCTAATCCCTCATTGTAAGAAGGCTGATTATGTCATTAGGATCAGGACCTGCCGTATGTCTGTAAACCTCTCCACCCGGTGTTTCCCATGGCTCATCTGTTCAGCCAAGTTTCTTTGTTTGTTGTTCGCATGAGTTGTTCGGCTGTTTAGAGAGTTCTTGCTGTGAGTGGTTACAGAATCCAACCACAACACACTCCAGAGTGCCAGCTATGTACCTACCCCTATGAAACTGTTGCCCAGCACTCAGTGATGTTAGGAAAATGCTCCTTCCTCTGAGGCCAGTTACGTGGATACCTTATATGGAGCAAAAAACAATTTGCGAACACATGCAGATACCATACCATACCATACTACATGGCATTTGGCCGAAGGGCGAGAGCCCAAACGCTGCTGGATCAATAACAACAACAATCCTAATAGAGACCTACCCAAAGCACAGTACTGGCTGAAACCGACAAGGCAAGCGGCGAAGCGGCAGACAACTCGTAGCGTGGCGAGAATGTGTAGACGCCCAACAAAGATATACTGGAATGAACCGGGGGGAGGGGGGGGGGGAGGGGGAGGGGGGAACGAAACAAAGACTCCAAACCCAACCCACTTGATAAATGCAGTAAAGGTGTTCGGCGTCTCTACAAAAAAAAAAAAAAAAAATGATTGACAGAATTAGGTAGAGTCACGTAAGTCTTAGTCAGCCAGTAAAGGATACGCTAGACATTAGTCATCATATTCATTGTCTTGTGAAAAAATTTGATACCTGTCAATTTTTAACTGCTCGATCAGTTCATTCATGTCAATATCAAGCAAGGCACGAGCTGTCGGGGTCAAATTTTTTTGGTACTTTGTGTCAATAATTTCGTATCCTGTCTGTTGTGCCCTGTCTTTGACGAGGTATGAGGGTCAGACGAACGGTTTCCAACTATTGCACTTACGCGTTGCTATGGTCATCACGATGTCACAATAGAGAAAAAGTATCGGTTGTGAGTGACGGTTAGGACAGGGTTGTGGAGTCAGCCACAAATTTTCCGACTCCGACTCGTGAAAACTGGAGTTTTTTTAACTAGTCATATGGTATAAATCTCGGAGTCTGTGTCCGGATATTATTTCCCGACTCCACCCAAAAAAAAAAAATAAAATAAAAACAAATTAGACCGGCTTCACGACTCCAACTCATCAGCCCTGATTTAGGACCCGTGCACAAAAACGCAGCTCTCAATTGTTTTATACTTTTCCACTCTCTCTCTCTCTTTCTCTCTCTCTCTCTCTCTCTCTCTCTCTCTCTCTCTCTCTCTCTCTCTCTCTCCTTTTTACTCTCTCACTCTCTCTCTCTCCTTCTCTGCATGTAGAAACTTTAGGCTACAAAAACTTCATTAAAAAAAAACAATAAAATCAACTATAGAAAGTTTTGAGGAAGATATGGAAAGATTTTGAGCTGACGTACGCGACAGGAGAACTTAGCTTGTGTTTGTTGAAGGCCTATACTCCTCGGGGAGTTATAGTGTACTGAGTTAATCCACTTGTCGCTTGCATCTTGTGGCAAAGTTACCAGGTCCTAAAGTAGTATGATTTATGAAACAAATATCAACATGCAAAGTTATAGCAACTCATTTGCGCCCATAGATCTTACTTACTTACTTAGTCGTTCCCCTTCTACCGTGAGGTGCAGAGGTTTGGAAGAGAGAGCGCCAGACCATTCTATCAGCTGTCTTCTTCCTGGCCTGGTTCCATTCTAGTCCTCGGTCCTTCAAAGATTGTCTAATGTTGTCCTCCCAGCGGACTCTGGGTCGTCCTGGAGGTCTGGATCCCTGGCTCTTTGTTTCCCATGCTTGTCGTGGTAGCCGATCTTCTCCCATTCTGCAGACATGGCCAAACCATCTTAGTTGGGACTGTTCTATTTGGGTCTGCAGCGGATGGGATTTTAGGCCTTGACGGATCGTCTGGTTGCGGACCATGTCTCTTCTTGTTACTTCAACCACTTTCCTCAGATACCTCATTTCTGAGGTTTGGATCTGGCTTTTGTGGGTTGTAGTCATTGCCCACGACTCGCATCCATATGTCAAGACTGGGACATAGGTGGAGCGGTATACAGCCATCTTAGTTTTCTTACCAACCTCTTTCTTGCTGAGGAATCCACGATTTATGGCCTGAAAAAGTCTCCCAGCCGCTGCTTTTCGAGTGGCCAACTCTTCTTTGATGCCTCCCTTTCGGTCTATAATAGCTCCGAGATATTTAAAGTGGTCAACCTGCTCCAGGACCTGTTCTCCCAACTTAATCTGATGTTTTCTTTCTTCTCGTGATATCACCATGGATTTTGTTTTAGAGCTGCTTATGACCATCCCTCTCTTCTCCAGCTCTTCCTTCCAGACTAGCAGGTTGGATTGGAGATGTGCCTCTGATTTAGCAATCAGGGCAACATCATCAGCAAATGCCAGCTCCGAAATATAGACCTGTCTCATCTTCCAGTACCCCACTGAATACTTTCTTGTTCTCTCCTTACAAGCCTTGATGACATCGTCCATAAGGAGTATGAAGAGGTAAGGTGATAGGATATCACCTTGTCTTACACCAGTGGTGGTCCTGAACTCTTCTGACTTATGGTTTGCTGTCCTCACATAATTCCTGCAAGACTTGTAGAAACTCTGTATAGCATGAATCAGAGGTGCTGGAATATTCTTCCTTGCCAAACAGTCCCAAAGTTTGCTCCAGGGGACCCTGTCAAACGCCTTTTCCAGATCTATGAAACAAAGATGGATCTCACTCTTATACTCAAGGGCCTTTTCACTCAGCTGTCTGAGTGTGAAGATTAGGTCTTGAGTACTTCGGTTTGCTCGGAATCCGCACTGGACCTCATCCAATTGTGGCTCAGCTAGGCGTCGGAGTCTCGCCTATAGATCACGTGAGTTATTGTCTCTCCAGGTCAGTACTATCTTTGTGCATAATATAGGCAGGACTTTACAACATCCCCTCTCCACATGTAAGCCTACCTTGCCGTGGTTGGAGAGCTTGAGCGCCTCAATGATCCCGGGAGCTATGCCGGCGGGAGTTTTACTCCTGGCAGGGTCACCCAAGCCGGACAGGTCCTGGGTGAGGGGCCAGACTAAATGGGCTGAGGAGTGGGTGGAACCCTATAGGTGTAGATGCAGAACCCACCGGCGAGTGGTACATGCTCTGGTCTGCACCAATCCACCCCCACTTCATGGGTTAAATGCTTTCTTGCCTCATTCTTCACTGTTTGTCGTCTATCACGCCCATGGCGACCGTTGCCTCAATTGGCTGTGTGTGGTGTACCCGGAAACGGGGCCTCCCAGTACTGAGGCAAAGTTAAGTCCCCGATGTCACTTATCGGTGCAGAATTGAGAGAGATGGCTGAGCATCACAATCCCTCCTGTGTTGCAGCATGATGAGAACCCAGCATTGCACACTGAGCTTGGGGGGATCACTTGGGCACCAGACTTAATACTGGCTCTTGACTGGATGGCCGCATGCAGGAGATTTCTACAATGGAGGGTTGGCAGGTGGTGGGTATCGGGAAGTGGCTCTGTGCAGGACGTGAGGATTCCTTGGGAGAGCCCAGAACCAGAGCACAGCATTGTGCAAGCTCTGCATAGTTGGAGAGCCCCCTGGATGACGGGGAATGCACAGTGTGCTACCCCACCTATCCCCAACTGCTAACTTAGAACCAGAAGTGGGGTCCTCTGTATGCGTGCCAGGCCAGGATAAAATGCCTGGGAAAGAGACTGGAGCTCAGAACTCCCTAACTCAAAGTTGCAGGATGGCAGAAAAGCCACGGGAAAGACAGGGCTATTTTGAAGATAACGCAACCATATTTTCACCATACGAGCTCGGACGCCGCCTCGGTAAACAAGGTCCGCGCAGAGCAGTGACACCCCCAGGCTGCTTGCGAATAGTCTACTACTGGGAACATAAACAGATTAGGGATGAGCCCACTCTCCCGTTGAACAGGTGCTAAAGTCGTAGATACTGGGCCAGAAGGCGCACCGGAAACCACAGTATCATGCAACTCGCTTTTTTTTTCTATGGAGAGTACACCGTCACAACATCCCGCCTGTCCTTCTTACTTTTGGCGACTGAAGGGGCTCCAACCCCTGTTTCTACCGTTCTATGGGACTAACTATATCTGGGGTCGACAATCGGTCGATCACGCCTACCGTTAGATAACAAGGTATGATCTGGCAGATCTCTAGGTGACGAACAAAAAAAAAGATAGGAGATTTAAAGCTACAGAAATTCCAGACTAGTCCTTTGTTAAGAGCTGCGCACAATCATTGAAGATTTCGGGTTTTCCCGATAGAGAGGTCTTTCAATTATCGTTGCGCATGCTTTATAAAAGAAGTAAAATGCGTTGTGAAGGGTGAGGTTAGAGTGAAAGTGTGACGTCGGTTGGAGATTGTATGTTGGTTAGGCCTGTGGAAGGAGAAGGTGTCCATTTTGATGTGATTATCATTTGTGTTATTGCCGTGAAGTCTGATTCAAAACACGGCATTCATACCTCAACGGCACGCCATACTTTATAACAGTGTATCTTAGTCGGACCAATGGAATAACCTCCTTATTTGTTTGTTTACACTAGTATTAGGCATTTATCATGGCTAGTCCAAATCTGTGTAACCTTATCGGAATTGAAGGTAAACTACAGTATTATGAGCGAAGTACAGCCTGGAAGAGGTCAGTAATTTAATAATAGGAATGTTACTGTATAAGTGTTAAGGAAGATTTATTATTTATTTTCTTTTATTTATTCTTATAAGTACATTTAGTGGTTACAATTAATTAAGAATTATTAGGATTTTAGTTTGTTACAAATAAACATTAGTAAGATTTGTTAATAGGGTAAGGGGAATTAATCATGTTTAATTTTCTTAAGTACAGTATACACATACTTACTTCCCTTCTTTTGTTAATATGTACTCTTTCTAACCTGTTTTCTTACTTGTCTTTTCTATTTGTCTTAACACTACTGTTTATTTGAATTTGACATAATATTACATGACATTACTTAGTTTTCGTACACACATCTACACATTTAATTAGTTAGTTAATACACCATAATTTATTAAAAATACTATTTATTTTAAACATTAGTACTTAATTCTTAGTTAAACTTTGTAAACTATTATATATTATATTGACTTTTGACGATTAATTTCGTGAGGTAATATAATATTTATTAGATATGTTATTCATTTATTGACATACTATGTATAGGACAACGACCTTAGACACTGTTTGTTGTAAACATCTCTGGCCGTATGTCATATAATTTTTATTTTACGCGATGGTTTAGTAAATTAATTGCGATATAAATTTTTGATGATATTGTCGGAAAAAAACCAATTTAATTGGTTTTTTTCTACCCTACCGGGGGAGGAATTTGTTAAGGATGATTTATTATGTATTTTTACATGTTGGCATCACATCCCACGAACGCAGCAGAAGACAACGAACCCACGACATTCGCGTTATCAGCACGAATGTCGTGGGTTCGTTCCCCACACTGGCCACCATGTCCTCTGTTGCGTTCGTTTGATGAGTGAATATAAATTTCTTGCAACTTGAACAACTAATATTATGAAGTTCATGTGAGCAAATCGTGCTGTATCAAACGAATGGTATGGGTGATTTCAAACATGATGAATATTCAGTAGATTCAAACTCCTGGGTTTTTGGGTCCAACAATTACAAGACATATTTATTCTTCAGACAAGTCTTTATTTCAAGTTTTATGGCATCTTATAAAATCCATGCATAATATTCGTCTCCTACTGTTCTTTTCATATCATCTCATACTCTGGCCTATATACTGAAGGTGACGGCATCCGTAACACCCAAGTAGCAATAACCAAAGTATGTAGATTACATATTTCGATAGCTCCTATAACCAAGGACTCCTCTTATAAAATTACTCTTGAATTAGTATACTTGCGTTTAACATCAACGAAATACGTGTGGCGACCATTACACAACTAAGCCACGTAGGAGGACTATCATAAACTACAATTCGCATAGCAGCGAAGTAGATCACGTCTTCACTCGACGGATACAAAATACCAAAGGCCAAGATCAACCGTTTTACTGAATTAGCGCGGCACCTCACTACGTCATAATCCTTAGAGACTCAACCCACTATCGCGTTCATTAACAATGGTGCACAACATATCTTGTTGACTGCAGATAGAAATGTTACCGTGTATATTAACTGCTAACAAATCTAAGTAATGCCAACATGTAAAAATACATAATAATCTTCCTTAACAATAAGTAGATGTAAAGACTTCCACAAAAAGTATTGTAATAACAGAGAAAAGTGAAATAGAATGCATCGAGACATTAGGCTAGTCGAAAATTTTGCTGTTTAGGCTACGCCTAGGAAAAGATAGAAGTATGTAAGAAAAAGACAATTATCTAGAAAGATAAAGACTAATCCAGGGCGTATTTTAAACCCAAGATGAAGGAAATCGCTCCAGGAGTAAGGAAGATATTTGAATTCCTGGTTTTCCATATTTGCACATCTAGGCAAATGTATGCCGATATTTGCGTGTGCAACACACGGCAGCACAACTGCGTTCTGTGTCGTTCGGCCCTGACCTATATAAGGACTTGCCCTCTTAAGAAAGCAGGCATCGATACCTTTTCCATCACCACTTCCGTCTACTACAGGGGTAACACGCATTTTTGCTTCCTCAAACTACACAAGCCTGATACGTCCTTTTTAGGACGAGACACAGTGGAGACATCCTTCTAACTACCCAAGTTCTCAGATAAGTCGATATTTTTTATCCATCTTCAGTGTTAGCTCATTTCAGTTAATTTTAGAAATTAAAAATAATAGAAATTAAATAGCGTCACGTGGCAATAGCCTGAGTGAGATCAGGCAGCCATTTTGAAAGACATATTTTAAGTGGTGAATAATTTATATTTTTTGTTAGTATTAGAGTAGGCCTATTGTAGTTAAGGTTAAGTACTAGGGGACTATTTAATTTAAGAATCGTAGTGGGGAAAAAATATACATATCAAAATAAGCCAAAGATTACAAATAATAATATTCAATCATCAATGTATAATTCAAAACAACAAAAGTAGCATACTAAAAAACAGGGAAAATAACCAATGACACCATTAACCAGAAAACAGTCCGGGGAAGGAAAAGCGATGGCCAAAACTCCAGAAAAGACAAAACTTCAAACCGGACAGAAAGAAACAGACCACGAACCTGAAATCAGAAAAAACAGAAAAAAAGGATACGATTGAAACAACAAAAAGCAGAATCGATAAAGGGGAAAGCTCAGGAAACAGAACAGCGAACAAAAAGATAGGACCAAGGGAAAATGACAATCAGGAAAACACAACAAAAAGAAGTCATGGAACCAGAGGAGAAAATGAAGGACACTCCAACCGAAAGGAAACTCCCCAAAAAGTCAAAATAACACAAATAGCTGGAACAGAAGCCACGCTTCGATCCCTTTCGGACGACAAAATCTTGGTGATACTGGAAAAAGTCATTGACAAAAAAGCCATTGCCAAAATACAAAAACACAAGAGTGGAATAATACTAACACTAAATGTAACAGGAAAAACAAAAAATTTACTACAAGAACTTCAGGACAAACCAAAAATGATCCAACTGGCCCACAACATCCAAATAGAAATAGACATTGCAAAAGAAACTAGAAAATGTGTTGTTAAAGGGGTAAACCCAGCCCTTTCAGATGAGGACGTTCTAAAGAACCTGGCCAAACAGAACCCAGAGTTAAAGCTGGTGCACATAGAACGAATAAAAATGAAAGGGAGTATCGTAACCCCAGTGGTAGTGATAACAACAGAAGGTGGGGAACCCCCAAGACGGTACTATTTGGGAAAACACCAAAAAAAAACACAGAAGCCTTCATTCCCCAGTGTTGCAGTGCTCCAACTGCATGAAGTTTGGCCATGGTCGCCACACTTGAAGGAGGAAGGCAGTATGTAGGTTTTGTGCGGGCGCACACCCTTTCACACAATGCGAAAAGGCAAAGTCAGATACTGACTATAAAAAGGAAAACGCAAACAGAAAATGCATTAATTGCAAAGGAAATCATAGCGCCAGATTCCAGGGCTGCCCAGTATATCAGCAGACCAAAAAAGCACTGAGGGAAGCTATAACAACCCAAACCCCTTTCAAAACGGTCATTAAAGAATTGAAGGAAAATGATACTTATACGAGCAATAAAGTTATAACAGAAATTAAGAGTGTGCAAGAAGATGTCAAAATGATTAAGTCACAGATGGCAAAAGAAAGTAAGAACAAGTTAGAAAGTAATAAAATAGTACCAAAAAACCAGTCAGATGATTCAACTACATCCTCGAACGACACAAGTGCACTGAAAAGTGCAGAGGCAGTGCTTCAAGAAGTGAAAGCCATACAGCACCAAATTTCCCAGGATGTAGCTAAACTGACTGTACTGAAAGAGGAAAATGAAATAATACTAGTCAAACTGTCTGAACTAAAAGAAGGAAGTGAAATAATACTAAAAAGAATGGAAAGTGAAAGACAGGAGATTAACATAGGGAGAGAAGGGAATGTAGCATTGGATGAAAATAAGAAAGTGGTCAAAAAGAACAAAAGGCAACAGGAAAACAAAAGCAACCTAGATGAAACCATCAATGAAACTATCAAAAAACGATTTGAGGGAATTGTAGGGGTATCAAAAAGAATTTTGCACCCCTACTATCAGAGACAGGATTAACTACTGATATATATGCTCTTCAAGAGACTCATTTAAACCCAAAAAGTAGATATAGTTGTAAGGGCTTTAAGATACTTAGACACGATAGGAAAGAAGGTAGAGGAGGTGGTGTCGCAGTCTTAGTTAGCGAAAAACGTAAAATCATAGACTGGGAAGTATTTAATACAACCAATATAGAAGGTATCCAGGTCACTATAGCAGCTGAACCAAACAATCTAACAATTCTAAATGTATATGCTAAAGATGGCACAATTAAAGATGAAGAAATACTAGCCATAAGCACCAGACTAGGCCCCAAAACAATCATAGTAGGCGATTTTAATTCCCATCATTATGCTTGGGGTGGACAACATGCAGATAATGCAGGAAAATGCCTACTTGACTTCATAGAAAACAATGAACTACTAATACTAAATGATGGATCTGCAACTAGAATTTATCCACAAGCTAATAGGGCAGACTCAGCAATAGACATAAGCATAGCAACTAACAACCTAGCGAATGTAAATTGGGAAGTGTTACAAGACACAAACTCAGATCATCTGCCCATTATAATAACCATGCATGAAAATGTCATTCCAAACCCAGAACCAGAGAAACCTACCTTCAACTATAAAAAAGCAAACTGGGAAGCTTTCCAATCAGAGCTGGAGGTGATGAAATATAAAGACATGGAATCAAATGATACTGACTTGTGGGCAGAAACACTGACCAATGAAATTCTGAAAATAGCAATAAAATATATACCAAATAAAAATATGCCAGAGCACCTAAAACCAATAAATAACATTAATAAGAAAAGAAAAAATCAGTGGAATAAAGAACCAGTTGCCTGGTGGAATAAAAGCTGTGCAGAAATTCATGAGAGAAGAAAAAGGGCCTTACAAAAATATAGAAATAACAGAACAGAAGAAAACTATGATGAGTATA
Source organism: Oreohelix idahoensis (assembly GCA_024509875.1). Classification (NCBI taxonomy): domain Eukaryota; kingdom Metazoa; phylum Mollusca; class Gastropoda; order Stylommatophora; family Oreohelicidae; genus Oreohelix; species Oreohelix idahoensis. The sequence goes on along the minus strand of JAMPIV010006297.1, from coordinate 191,757 downwards.
AACTTATTAGGAATGAATCTAACAGAATAATTTTTAAAGCTAAAGAAACTAACTGGAAGGAGTTTTGTCAGTCACTTAAACCTAGCACCCAAATTAAAGAAGTATGGAAAAAGCTTAAGGCAATCAAAGGGAACAATAAGAAAACAATAATGAAAACAATCAAACTACCAAAGAGAGCAGAAACAGATAAAGAAAAAGCTAATGCCCTAGCTGAGTATTTCTATAAAGTCAGTGCAAAAAGTAGTCTTGGACAGGAAGAACATGAGAGAAGAGAAAGACTTAGGATACAGTTTTCAAAAAAACTACCAGACCAGATAGATGAAACAAACTATTTAGATGCTGATATAACAGAGGAAGAGGTAACTAGTGCAATAAATGAGAAATCTAATACTGCCTCAGGGCATGATATACTTAGTTATGAAATCCTTAAGAAAGTACCCAAAAAAACTATAAACAAAATAACTTCCCTCTATAACAAAATCTGGAGCTTAGGAAAGATACCAAAAGCATGGAAAGTAGCCATCCTAAAACCCAATAAGGAAGCCCATGATGTAAGTTCATATAGGCCTATCTCCTTAACATCACAACTAGGTAAAATACTAGAAACTGTTGTGAATAAAAGAGTTAAATTCTACCTAGAAAAAAACCAGTTATATAGCCCAAACCAGTCAGGGTTTAGAGCATACATGCCACACTTAAAGGTTTACCCATAATCTGTACGGGGTGTTTGCGTTTTCAGATGTGTACGGGCCGTACACGGGTCTGTACGGGTTTTTTCGCCTAATTATTAAATATACATATAAATCTTGTGCCACTACACAATTTGCGTCATGAGATTCGGCGAGATTTTAAGCCAAGTGGATTAAAAAAAAAAATAACCAATGAAAATCAAGCTGCCTATTTTTCAATTGCCGCGGGATGTACGTGGCGTGTTCATTCACAATTTTTCGCTAAAGCTAGCGCGAGGTTACTGATTATTTGAACGATTACGCAGCACTGAAATCTTTTTTGAGTCGAGCCTATTGTTTAGGATTAATGACGGTAGCCGAATGCTCCGCATGTATTTTCGTACCATTTAGAGTTATAATTAGGGTTACAGCTAGGGTTAACCCTAAATCTAAATGGTACGAAAATACACGCGGAGCATTCGGCGAACGTCATTCCGATATTACCAAATTATGAAACTTAAAAGAAAAAAAACCACAATAGCGTGGAAAATTTACATCTTAACTCGATCAGAGAAAAGTTTATTTGGAGTTAGCCTACTTCTCTTCTTAGTTTTAATTGCGTTTCTTTAAAAAAACAATGTTATTTTGCCTTTGGTGGTCATCATTACGGTCATTCAATGATATATAATTATTTAATAATTAATTAGCCTACTATCAATGTTTGATTGACACTAAAATTTGTATGGGAAGGTCTATTTAAAACTACCAGTTGGGCTTTAACGGCTATTCCAATTTTTGAAGTTCGGTAGAAAATATACAGGCTAATATTACGCCAGCGCTAGTTTATATTTTCATTACCAGCTTTAGCAAAAAATTTATTAGATTTTAAATTTAAGATTCCTAACCCATAATGCTTATTACTGGTCTCTTTAGGCCTGTACTTTTATAAGGCACTATAGAAAACACAGCAACTGTTCTTCATTTCAACCATAAATTGTATTAATTTTTTCCAAGATTCTATTTCATTATATAATATTAAAATTACAAATAATTATATTTTTCAAATTGATTATTAATATTTGTATTTACTATGCAAAATAAATTCTAACTCTTGTTGTTTAGGTTTTAAAGCAAGTGAAGACATGCTTAAAAAGGCAAAGGCCGCATGTCACTATGATGGTGCAGAACCATCTAATTGAATATACTTTTACATGAATAAACTCTTTTGTTACGTTTTTCAGTCTTTGTACAGGTTTTGCGGGTCTTTGTACAGGTTTTGCGGGTCTTTGTACAGGTTTTTTTAATTTTTTGTACAGGTTTTTCATCTCTGAGGTGTGGCATGTATGGTTTAGAGCAGACAGAAGTACAGTAGACCAGCTTGTAAGATTAGAACATGATGTAAAGATAGGGTTCAAGAGGAAAGAGAAAACAGTGGCAGTCTTTCTAGATGTAGCCAGGGCATATGATGAATGCTGGCGAGATGGAGCTCTTTACAAAATGAAAAAGATTGGCATTACTGGTAAAACCTGTAGGTATCTAGAAAACTTTTTACAGGACAGGTATTTTGCTGTACAGGTGAATAATGATAGGTCAGAAATATATGAACAACAGAATGGGATTCCTCAAGGATCAGTGATTTCTCCTTCAATTTTCACTATAGCTGTAAATGATTTAGCAGATGAATTTAATGACATAAAGAATGCAGTATCACAATTTGCAGATGACTGTGCCATTTGGCGATCTGGAAAAAACTTGGACCATGTTTACCAAAAACTTCAAAAACAAATAGACAAAGTTTCAGAGTGGATGAAAAGTTGGGGCTTCCAAATTAATGTAAACAAAACAGTAGGTATGATTTTCAGCAAAGGAAATTTAAAAAAAAATAACAAAATCAAAATAACCATTAAAGGACAGAAAATATGTACCTCCTCAACAACAAGATTTCTGGGCATAACTTTAGATAAACAACTAAATTATAATAAACATATAGACAATTTAGTAGAAAGCTGTAGGGGACCCCTAAATATACTAAGGATTGTAAAAGGTAATGGATGGGGGGCCAGCAATAAAATAATGCTTATGTTCTACAAGTCTTTCATCAGGGGGAAACTGGATTATGCCAGTATAGTCTATGACTCAGCAGCAGCTTCTAACAAAGCAAAACTGGACAGGATTCAAAATGCAGCCATGAGAACCATTGCAGGTGCATTTATATCGACACCAGTAGAAGCTCTAGAAGTAGCTCTTGGCATACCTCCCCTTGGTCTAAGACGGAAAGAACTAAGATTAAATTATTGGAGTAAAGTAGCACAAGAAGTGACCCACCCAGTACATAAAGCATTTGTCAAAAACCAACCAAGTGTATGGGACGTCCCATTAAATAAAGATAGATATCCAACAGGGTGGAGAACTATAGAAGATCTAACGCAGCTCAAAGAACTATCAAACACAATTAAAAATAGTAATAAATATAGAAGCAAAATACCACCCTGGGAACTAAAAACACCAATCATAGACTACTCACTTACTGAAAAGATCAAACAAAACATAGAAGATAAGGAAGCCAAAATGATAAGTAGAAAGTTCATAGATCAACTAACTAAACAAAGCCTGGCCGTCTACACTGATGGATCTAAGGGTGATAGTGGGCAACTAGGTGCCGGAGTTGTAATACCACAATGGGGAATAAAAAAGAGCTACAGTGTAACTGAAGGGACTTCGATTTTTACCGCAGAGATGGTAGCAATTCTTAAAAGTTTAGAAATAATCGAAGATAACCCACCAGAAGCTGTTACGATATTTACAGACTCACTATCATCCCTACAAGCACTAGAACACCCAGGTAAATGTAGCCGGCCAGACATAAAGGAAGAAATTCTAGCAATTAATACATCACTAGGGAACAGAGGATGTAGTGTGAGGCTAGTGTGGGTTCCAGCACACATAGGTATTGCTGGTAACGAGTTGGCAGATCAGAACGCCAAAATTGGAAGAACAAGTAAAAACAATATAAGAGCAGGACTGGGAAGGTCGGAGATCAAGAGCCAAGTGAAGATAACTATAAACGAGGAATGGAAGACAACGTGGAAGAACAGTAGAAAAGGCAGACATGCGTTCAAACTGCTGAAAGAACCAACGAGGACGTGCCAAGTCAGAGAAGAATTAAAGATACCATCAAACAAAAAATTGTGGCGTCTCCGCCTCGGTGCAGCATACTTTATGATAGAAGAACCACACTGCCAAGAATGTCAGGAAGAGAATGACATAGACCACTACCTGATCCACTGTAAAAAGTATGAACAACAAAGGCTTGAATTAAAAACTTACTATAGAAATCACAATATAGACTTGATAGGTGATAAGGTTTTAAGTATAGAGGCCCCAAGAGATGCCCAATCAATACTTAAAAGATATATACATAAAACAAAGGAAAACATATAAGGTTAGTACTTTTCAGGAAAAACATCCAACTAAATAAAAATTAAACAGCAAGAACTAACAAAGCATTAACAAAAAACTAACTACTCATAGGAAAAGGAAAGACAACGAGGTATAGAAAAAAATAGGGCAACAACTCAAAAAGAACAAATGCCAATACAAATTAAAACCAAGTGTAAAGGACAATAGTTATCTATAAACAACACAAAAGAGAAAATAAAATGGACAAATACTAATATAAATAAAAATCAGCAACCGCAAAAGACAATAGATATTTAAATTGAATACAAAATTAGAAAATAAAATGACACCAAATACCCCAATTATAACCAACTTTCAGGTTGAACAGGGTAGACCAAGATGGAATGAGAAGAGGCAAGAATGGAAAGATGATAAGAGCCCGCTCTCCACCCATCAACGCATCAAAACAACAACAACAACAACAACGAAAGCAGGCATACAATTTTGAAAATACACCGAGAGCGCCAGGACTGTCAGTGAAGACTTCCTTTGCCTGCGCGACCATTAACAGCTCGATTGTATGTACTCGAGGGTAAGAAAGAATGTATGTATATATATATATATATATATATATATATATATATATATATATATATATATATATATATATATATATATATATATATATATATATATATATATATATATATATATATATATATATATATATATATATATATATAGTTCTAATTAATTAATTAAATGGTGCGTTAGGAAGTGTGTAAAAATGTGTTATAAAACGACTGTGTAATTTCTGGAGGCTAAACCAAGCCTGTGTATATTCAAATAATTTGAGAATGGCAGCGGAAAGTGTGTTCATAGTTTTAGAAAAGCATTTAAAGAATTATTTCTTGATGGAATGGGACACACACCAGGAACATAGGAAAGGATGAAAGGAATTGCATTACTGTATTGTTTAAGAGATCACATAGTATTTTCAACAAAACCTAATAACAGTATGGAGGCGAATCATGGACAGCTAGTTGTGACCAAGGAAGTGGAGAAAGATTATCTTCACAGTGAACTGGATTGTGTTATTACTGATTTATTATGCCCTGTGCGTCTACTTGCACTCTGTCTGAAACTGTCTCTCATCTCCTACATCTGTGCTAGAGAAATAGAGATAGACAATACAGTGGTTAACAATTGTATTTCAGATTAAATCCTGTACCACATGTACACTTGTAAAGAGCCAGTCAAAAAACTAAAGGAGCTAGTGGTGCAAGAACCCTTTTTGTCTAGAGGGACAGCCACCCAGTATCCAAGACCTGGAAGAATCTCATGTGATGTTTCTATCCAGAACCGTATTGTGCCAGAAGTCAAACAGGAATAACAGATAAGTGGCCATTCAAGGCTACTGTCTAGTGTACAACACATAGACCACAATAATACGTCACCTAAGACAGTAACAAATGATGATAATTCAGTGCAATTAGATAGGCAAATTCATATTCAATAATTGACAGTATTTCAGAAACTGTGAGGAACCTTTATTGAGCCTAAAATAAAGATAGTTTACACACAGATTGAGTCCAGCCAGAAAAGAGAACCATCAGTACAAATTTAAAGACTATAGATAGTTTTGAACATTTTACAAGTGATTTTATTCATTTAATGTTGTAATCAAATTTTGATTTCAGTGAAAGATTTTCACAAAGAAAAGAAAAATTTGTAAAAAATAAATTGTAAATATTTACCAACAGACTTACTTGAATTATTTAAGTTAAGTTACAGTTCTTGTTGGTAAATGGTTTAGTTTAATACCCCTAGCAGAGCTTAACATTATAAACAGAGGAGGATCTGGAGAGGAGTATTTAGAAACCTAGGATAATACACTATCATCATACCTAAGAACTTATACAGCTTGATCCTACCTTTGATGTCCATACACCCTTACTCTTTTCAGAGAAGGGGGTATTACTTATAAGACCGGTCTCTTATCTGGCACTATCCTGGTATCACCTGATACAACTTTGTGTGCAGGATATCTTATATTTCAAACAATATTAACACCTCTCGTGACAGTTATCCAAGATTTATGTAATATCGAGTCAGGCTGGCCTCTCAGGTATCCTTAGTGGTAAATAGTTAACACGCCAGCAGTGATATTATATCTGCAGTTACATTCGACAGGGCTCGACAGTGGAAATATGGGCAGTATAAATGACATGGGTCATACCGGACGTGTGATGTCAGAAAATGAGGCCTAAAATGATCTGTACACAGTTCGTTCTGAATTTTATTATGCGAATTAAACAAAGGATCGACCTGGCCTAGTTTATTATTTCAATCCATGCTGTTTAAATCCGTAAGTCAGTCTATCCTGATAAAAGTATCAAACATGAAGTGAACTCCCCGCTGGCGTGTTTAGGCGGAGTTCTCGCTAGAACTAAAGGTAATGTTTCCGCAATCCCATATGCTAGCTAACTAAAATTCACTTTACTTTTTAACTGCACCAGATAACAACGCTATTTTAGCTGTGAAGTGAAATTAACATTTCTTCTTCTTCTTCTTTGATCCTTAACCGCCAACCGTCAAAGCAGTCAGCGGCCATCACGCCTAGTGGCGTTTTGTAGGGCAGCAACAAATTGATTCCACTTTGCTCGGTCGGCGGCCATCCTTCGTACAGTGCCCCAACTCTGGTTCATTCTTTGCATCTCAGGTTCCACAGTTCTCCGCCAAGTTGTTTTTGGTCGGCCTCTCTTTCGCTTTCCGTCGGGGGTCCATAGCATAGCTGTTCTTGTGATGGTATCAGGGTCCCTTCTGAGGACGCGGTCAACCCAACTCCAGCCTCTGCAAGCTATGATGGTGTGCATATCCTCCTGGTTACTTCGAATAAGTAGTTCTTGGTTGCTGATGGTGTTTGGCCAAAAGATTCGGAGAATTTTCCTTAGGCAGATTGTGTGGAAGGAGGACAGTTTCGACATTTCCTTCTCTGTTACTCTCCAACATTCCGCACCATAGAGAAGCACATAAATTACACAGCTGTCATATAGTCTTAATTTGGTGTTTGTGCTGTACTGGGAAGACTTCCAAATGTTGTTGAGACTAGCAAAGGCTGTTCTCGTTTTATTCATTCTGTTGTTAATGTCTTTGCTTGTTCCGCCGTCAGGTGTTACTATGCATCCTAGGTAAGTAAATGTGTCTGTTTGTTCTAACTTCTGGTTCCTTACTGTTATTGGCTCAGGATTTCCCACATTTAGTGTCATGACCTCTGTCTTCTTCAGATTGATGTTCAGGCCAACCTGCTGGCCATACTTATTCAGTCTATCGGTTTTGTCTTGAATGTGTTGATGTGAATGCGCGAGTAGTGCAATGTCATCTGCATATTCCAGGTCTTCCAGTGTAGAAAACGTTGTCCATCTAATTCCTCTTGAACTGCTGTTGCGTACTTTTTGGGTCTTGAACAGTAATAAAGTAGTCATGGGTCCTACTTCTGTTAAGAGGGTACACATCAACATATGTGGTAAGAATATACTGGTAATTTAAATTCATCGCGCACGGAAGCGCACATATTTGTGCATAAGTATTTTCGCGTTTTTTTGTTGTTGCTAAACAGTAGATGACGTAGTGACCGGAGTGAGAGAGGTAATGGCTGGTACAGAAGTCAGGCATTCGTCTGTCTGTTTTGAACCCCATGTTTGGGGGTAAACTTCAAGTGATTACTATTTGATACGGCCTTCCTAGTGGAAGCTATCGCCTTGTGGTTCTCACCGTAAGTCTTTTTATTGAAGTAAAATGAAGATAAATATTTATGCAATTCTTGCCATGTTGGAATCTAGTCAGCACATACAATGAGAGTGTACTGAAATGGATCAACGATGAAGCAAAGTCAGTGAAGCCAGCCTAGTATTTTGTAAGTACGTGCCGTTTGAAAGAACTGTATTTCCAAAACGTGAATACAAAATATAATGTATATTTCCGCCGTCCTACGGAATACGGCAGATGAAGAGAGGTAAATGGAATTCAGGAATTAGGATTTAAAATGCACTATTTACCATGACGCCTCAAAGATGATGATCGAATGTCCTACATGTATATTATTTACGAGGCCAGTTTAAAGATGGGATTTTCTGTGATGTCTGATATACCACATGACCATAAGATGTACGTCTGCCCTTGAAAGGTCAGCCGTTATGAAATTATATGTTGATCATCCATGAACATAGATACACTAAATAAGATGTCCTGAGATTATAAGATGAACTGTTGATATAATACTTATGATGATGTTCATAATCGTCTGTTTTACGTCCGTCAATAAAAAGGGGTGTCTATTGTGAGGATCGGATTTCAAGATGAATATTTTGACAGTTCCACGTTATTTGATATTAACCTTGACCCACGTTTTCGGCCCACGATGAATACATTCGCGTTATTTAAATTAGTCGGCCATATGTAAGCCCGACCGTAGCTGATTGTAATTTAAGTCAGCCCTACCAGAATAAAAGCACGATTCCAGTTGGCGGCCATTTGAAAGAGCCTTTACAACTGCCCTCTGTTGTCTGGCGCATCACCCAATCTATGGCTGTCAAAAATAATGTTGTTGATAAGGGGCATCCCTGTCGTGCTCCTGTTTTCACTTCGAAAGTTACATTACTCAATCCAAAACTGCACGTAAAGTTAGAATAGAGGCATTTTATGGTGGAAACAATGCGGCTGGGAATTCCATAAGCCCTCAGAATTTTCCATAGGCTGTCCCTGTGTATGCTGTCAAAAGCCTTTTGAAAATCAACAAAGTTAATGTACAGCTGTCTCTGCCATTCTGTCCACTGCTCTATAATGTTCCTGAGGGTAAATATATGATCTGCACATCTTCTGTTCTTTCTAAAGCCCGCTTGTACTTTCCTCAGTTTATGGTCAACTGCATTTGAAATTCTCTAGATGATTATCCTGCCTAGTATTTTGCTGGGAACTGAGAGGAGAGTAATTCCTCTCCAGTTGTTGCAGTCTACAAGGTCGCCCGTCTTGGGCAATTTGACAATTATTCCTTTACTCCACTCTGTTGGTGTTGTCTCAGTTTCCCAGACTTGTGCAAATAGTGGTTCCAATAGTTCTGCTGCTAGTTAAGGGTCTGCCTTGAATAACTCAGCATTTAGATTGTCGTGACCAGGCGCTTTTCCATTTTTTAACCCTTTGATAGCTGTGATTTCTTCTTTTCGTGGAATGTCTGTATTTACGTCTAAGTCACTTTCAGCCCCAGGAACATTCAGTAGAGTCTCTGGTGGTTCTTTATTCGGGGTTTCTCTGAAGTGCTCTGCCCATCTTGTTTCCTGCCCCTGTGCTGTGATGATGAGATTTCCTTGCTTGTCTCTTACTAACGTTATGTTGTGTGCAAATCTTTTTCCACTGATAGTTTTAGTTATGTTATAAACTGTGCTTTGTTCATTTTTCAGTGCTGCATCTTCTGCCTGTCTTGCAAGGTCATCCAGAAATGTCCTTTTGTAAGCACGGGTTTGACGTTTTACTTCGTTGTCCAGCTGACTGTACGGTTCACTATATATTGCCTTTAACCTGGGAGACTTGGCTTCTGTTTTCTTTCTTTTCGTTTCCTTTCTCTTCGCTATGCTGTTTAGCGTTTCTGGTGTTATCCAGTCTTGGTTCTTTCTTTCCTGGAATCCCAAGCATGACTTGCTGCTTTCCTTGTATATTGTTGAGATGGTGTTGAATTTCTGGTCGCCATCATTGATCTCTGTTCTTTCCTGGCTTGTGGTAATCTGATATCGTCTCTTTACGTCGACCACGAACGCTTTTCTGGTGAGGGGGTCCTTGAGTTTCGTGATTTTATATCTTTTCTGTGTGATTGCAACTGGTCCAGCAGCTCTGAGTTTCCCCTTCAGTCTTGCTACTACTAGGTGATGATCACTTCCCACATCTGCGCCTCTTCTTACTTTCACGTCTTGTAGTGCATGTCTCCATCTGCCATTGATGATTATGTGATCTATCTGGTTTCTGTCTCGTCCGTTTGGTGATTCCCATGTTAACTTGTGCACTTCTTTGTGTTGAAAAAGTGTTCCTCCAATGACCAGGTTGTTAATACTGCAGAAGCTTATTAATTTGTCCCCATTCTCATTTACTGTTCCACTGCCGCATTTCCCCATTACTCTTTCGTTATAATTATTGTGTGTTCCAACTTTCGCATTTAGGTCTCCCATTACTATAATAAGATTGTACCTGGGTACAGTTTCCATTTCCTTTTGTACCTGTTGATAGAACTCGTCCTTGATTTCTTCATCGCTGTCGTTTGTTGGTGCATCGCATTGCATAATTGTGGTGTTGGTGAATCTCCATCTCAGTCTTGCTCTTATCAGTCTGTTGTTAATGGGTTTCCATTCCAGTACAGACCTTTCCATTCCTTTCTTCAGGATAATGGCTACCCCATCGTAGTGCTGACCACCCTCTCTACCAGAATAAAGTTGTTAAAGTTTATTTTCTTTAACAACGTCAGGTCACTGACAATGACAAAGTCAGTATGGTCGGGCTTACAGGTGGCCGACAAGTGAGCAAACAAGTACATATATAGATACGCGAATGTCAGAGTTCTTTAACGGTGTAATATCCATTCTGCATTCACGCACACACAGTAACGATGGTTCAGGAAGTAGTGGAACTGCTATAAAGTTATACACTGTTTATTTACACCACAATCACGTAGACATCATAGCAAATCATAGAGCGACATATAAATAAGTCCATAACAGCGTGCATAAATCCAAAGGTATATAATCATAGATGACAGCCCATAGTAGATCATCAGGCATCAGGTAAGTAAATCCGTACAACTCAGTTACAGGTACAAAATCCGAAATACATAGGCTGCATAACCCCGCAGCTCACATTTCATAGTACTACTGCAAAATGATCCATCAAAAGGACTGCATACATCGCAGTTCACAGCAGCTCTCTACACAGTATTATAACAGTAAATCCGTGCAATAACTATTCACCAAAAGGTTGCACACAGCAACTCTGAGCATAATATATCTATTCCAATCACAGGGGAAAATCCGTCATAGGAAATATGAATCATCATAATAATGGCAGGTACAATCCATGGCCTCAAAAGAATCAATCTTGGAAGGAAACTCTTCCCTTCACTTTCAAAAATATATTCCCCTCGATAATAACTTCTGGACACACTAACGAGATGGAACAACCATCTCAAAGCCGTGCCAGGAACGTACTGTCACGAGATTACAGCTTCTCAGAACAGCTCAGTAAAAATTACTCATGAGCGAACTAACCGCGTGAGACTATCGCTCACCTCACCCGTCTCTTTCCCCAAACTATCACTAAGAACCTTCGAAAACTTTCTTTATCTTATTTTTAAAATAAACTAACAACTACTCAGTTGAGCTATGTTCAAAAATTACCGAGCATAAAGCCCCTAACTAAAAAATCATCTCATCACCAAAGCGTGCTAACTAACGTGTGTACAAAAATCCGACCCATACATACAAATCTTAACTCCCATTAATAAAACATGACTTAACAGACTACACCGAGCCCCGGGGGAAAAAAATTATATCATCATTTTTTTTTTGAAAATTACATGGAACAAAAAATTTGAGGTCGATGCAATTCCAATATCTGCACACAAGGATTACACTATGTTAAATCATATAACTAAATCAACAATAGAGGGATGGAAATATGTGTAAAGTAAAAAAATGAAATATAGAAAGATAATCAAATTCAAACAAAGATGAGGTATATTAAGTATAGTGTAAGTATGAAATAATAAGTGAAAAGTGAAAAGACAAGATGATGTAAACGAAGAATGACCAGCAATTAAAAAAGCAATTGTGGTAGGGTGGGCGAGATGATGATGATGATTATATTGTGATATGTTTGATCACTCTCTTGTCACACTCGCACCGACCCGAACAACAATAAAACTCTTGATTCCAGAGGCAGGGGCTGTATTTATTTTTACAACCCATTCAGGGACTAAGCAAACATTAAACAAATAAACTAGCGAACATAACAAAACAAAACAAAACACCCAGCATGTGCCCGATTGCTAGTGTGTCATTGTAAAGTTTCTTTTCTTCTTTCCACTCTAATGAAGTGTCAGTCTGTATGCTCTGTAAGGAAGAGTGGTGTGTTGTTGAGATCAGGCATGCTCCAGTCTACCCAGCTGTAAATGGGTAACTCACCCTAGTCCTGAGTTAGGGAAGGCAAAGGCTCCAGGGGAAGCAGGCCCTAAACTTGGTCACTTCAACCGACGCAGGATGGTGTATGTATGAAGTAGAAGTGTAGGGTGTGATTACCGCGAATGGTGTACTGTTCGTGTGCTGACCAATATAACCACTCATACACTTGTGTCTACAAGGCACCAATGCAGACTGCTGGAATCTTTGTTTACTCAATTTATTCAGACGTACACACTGGGACATACGAGTACATCATGGTATGTTGACATATCAATTTGTAGGTATACATAGCAGATCTGAAGTCATGACACATTCAGAAATAATGGGCAGTACATCAAAAGTTCAATGTCATGATACATTATGGCCGCATCCCCCTATCTGACTAAACGCGTCAGTGAAGGCAGATCGGTAAATAACTAAAGTTACTTGACGTCCATAGTTTGTAGTATATATTATGAAACCACGAAAGAGGGTTTCTAGCAAGATTGAGATCTCCCTGTCACTGTCCGATAATAGGATAAATAATCTGTTCTCTTGGCAGTGATCAAAACATATGATGACCGAAATCTAACATGGCTGCCTCCCTGAGTTGTCGTTCACTCATTCATAGGAAGGAGAATATAAGCCAGAGTTAATTTATAATGGGTATATAAATGATTTCATAAATGTTTCCATACAGCTCTACGGTGATCAGGTTAATTCACGTAGCCATAACCGCTGTAGGAAAGTCTGTCATCTTTGTCGATACAACACACGACCCTAGCGATACGAAGCACAATGTTCCATCTAGGTCGAATCGACATGAGATCATCAAAATAGGGTCTGGCAATACATGGAGTCCGAATTATACATGGTACCGTACCTTAGGAGAGTCTCTAACATAAACTATAGTAGAGATACCATCTCCTTTAGAAGAAAACCACTTCATGAATTATATTTCCTTAAGAATCTACCAGCCCTTTGAAAAATGCGTACCCGCCATTATCACGGTACATCGGAACTCATCACGACTTGTCAAGACAACTCATACTTCCGCTAGACCGGAATAATAAGAATCTAGTCCCGCCTACCCATCCAAAATATACAATATAGGACTGATTCTACTTGTACTAATAATATGTAATACATATGAATTCAGGCCATAAACATAATAAGCAAATTAATATATTTTCTGGCCCTAAAAAATAAGTACAAACGTAAGAGCAATCCATGCGCCGGATCAATATCAAGAACGATTACTCCTATAATCAAAAGTGTGAATCAAACATGGATTCTCTCGCTTTTACCATAGACAGCATTTTCATACACAAAAGAATGAATGTCTATATTTTTCTCATATTAAATAGCCATATCGATTTTTGTAATATGTGCGTCAAAATATGCACGCAACAGTCATGTCTTTGTGTTCTTCTGTGTGGGTACACAGGGCGCCTCGTTTCGTTCTCTCTTGTCTGGACTGATACTTAAGAAGGGCCGCTGCTGGTTCGCTATTTCTTTTATAAGCCCAGGTCGAATCACTCAACTTACTGCGCGCTAGGCGTATAAATTTAGCCACTTAAATGACACTCGCGATTTTGCTTTACCAGGCATGAAAACACAGATATACACAACTATTTCTAGAGCAAAAACACAATTCTACACCACAACTTAATTTTAAGGCATTATTATGGCCTTTTCATCAATCTTCTTTATCTCGTCAGAATTTTTACATACTAGCGTTCATGTCCCTCGTTGTACATTGTCGGGCTGTCAGCCGCTGTGGTCTAGAAGACTCGCTCACCTGTGCCGCGTCGCTGCCTGCCTGTGACATCTGCCTGCCAGTGCATGCAGCTGTCAACTTTGTAGAGGGATTGCTCTTTACGTGTTTTCCACTCATTTTGTGTGGACGGTGGCTTACGTTCCCCACAATCTGCCTTTGATGAGTCTCCTCTGCTGAACCTTGACTTACACTCCCTCCTATCTGCTTAGGACGGGTTTCCTCCCCTAGACGACGGCCCATTCTCTCGGCGCCCTTAGTGTGACTGTTGTCGTGGCCATCTCTTGGCTTGCGCCCTAAAGGCAACCTGGTTGTGACAGTACGCTTCGGGAAAGAGCTCCTTGAGGGACAGGTAGATATCAAGTGTTCAGTGGACTTGCATCGAAAACATCTCTTCGGAAGCGGGCCTTGAGGGCACTTGGCTGCCATGTGGTCTGACAGGTCTCCACAATTGTAGCATCTTATCTTTCTGGGCTTCCTCTGTGGCATGGGTCGCTTTCTGCTGCCCTTACACTCTTGACCACCAATGCCGCATACATAAATTGCTTCCATGCCCTGGACCGGTGGTTTGCTGTCAAACTCTACTCGTTCATTCTTCGCCAGACTCCGGAATCCCTTTCTGTAGATCTTGGTCTGATGTACGAATACATCAGTACCTCCATCATCTGGCGTGATGAACCCCCATCCCCTGTGGACACTATACCACTTGCACATTCCTTTTCGCCTTGTCGGTGCAACTGCGTTTGTTGGTGCTGTCAGCTCACAACTTTCCTTGACGACAGCCTGACTCTCACACACAAGAAGGGCTAGTTGCGGTTCCTGCGGACCCACCTCCTCGTCTTGCGTTGACTGTTCCCGCGGACACACCTCCTCGTCTTGCGTTGGCTGTTCCCACGGACACACCTCCTCGTCTTGCGTTGGCTGTTCCCGCGGACACACCTCCTCGTCTTGCGTTGGCTGTTCCCGCGGCTGGCATGGTGCTCTCTTTCTCTGCACCTCCTCTTGTGCTGGCGAACTGGACTGTGACATCTGTGCTAGCCGGGCCTTTAGGAGAGATAATTCTGCTTTGAGTGCCTCCTTCTCCTTCTGAACTTCTGCACTTGCTATCTGGACCAGTGTCTCAGGCTTTTTACTTTCACCATAAACAGCATATTCCCAAGGGAAATTCCTGGTCATCTCACTGACTGGTGGTTGCTCGCTGTAGGCTCTTTCTATTATCTTGAGTAACTGCTCAGGGCTGGCCTTGGCTCCGCCCTGTATCCGTAATTCTCTAGATACCCATGGTGTCACGTTGTTCCAGATCATGTCTAACTTGTCTTCTGCCCAAAAAGGCGCCACCTTCCACGCGGCTTCCACATCTTCCACAAACTCTTGCCAAGTGGGACTCCCCTCTCCACTAAATAACCTTATCTCTGGCTCCTTCACGTACACTACCTTCACAGGCGCATTAGCCATCTTGCTGCAGGAATGCACTGCTGGGTGTTTACAATATTTGTTTGTTTGCTGTTTGCTCAGTGTCACTGTCTGCCTTATCCTGTCGACGACGCCAATTGTGGTAGGGTGGGCGAGATGATGATGATGATTATATTGTGATATGTTTGATCACTCTCTTGTCACACTCGCACCGACCCGAACAACAATAAAACTTTTGATTCTAGAGGCAGGGGCTGTATTTATTTTTACAACCCATTCAGGGACTAAGCAAACATTAAACAAATAAACTAGCGAACATAAAAAACAAAACAAAACACCCAGCATGTGCCCGATTGCTAGTGTGTCATGTCTTTGTGTTCTTCTGTGTGGGTACACAGGGCGCCTCGTTTCGTTCTCTCTTGTCTGGACTGATACTTAAGAAGGGCCGCTGCTGGTTCGCTATTTCTTTTATAAGCCCAGGTCGAATCACTCAACTTACTGCGCGCTAGGCGTATAAATTTAGCCACTTAAATGACACTCGCGATTTTGCTTTACCAGGCATGAAAACACAGATATACACAACTATTTCTAGAGCAACTGCTTGAAATTTATAGTCACTTTTCTCGGTAAGCATTTGTCTTCTCGCGTTGGTATTGAATGCAGTTAAGTTTTGAGCTGTGGTCTTTTTGCGCTGGACTGCGCATGACTGGTCTTGTTTTTTGGTCGATCGGTTTCCGCCCACCACTAGTGGAGTGAGCGATTTGAATGGCGAAAGAGATGCCTCGTTGAAGAGGGGATCTCCGCTATTTTTTGTTCTGTCAGGGATGTGTAGTCCTCTTAATGGATATTTCGTTTATTCGAGATAATACCTCTAGTGTTTTCCCACATGTCGGGAGGCGTGATATTTCTGTGTATTTCATGAAAGCAAGGTAAATTGACTTTTTCATTAACTCTATCGATTTTGGGTCGTGAGCGATTTCGATTCATAGCCTGTCTCCGAAAGTCGTCGTCACGAGATGTTTTTTCCCAGCTCACATGTCGCTGCATTGTACTGCATCGGTTGATGCATGTACCAAGGACCATTACTTGCTACTTTGTTAAATGAACTAGGTTTAGAAAACCTTTATTATCTAGAGGATATTCTTGAGGACATTATTTATACTTCGGCAGACGTGTCTGTCTTGCTGAAGTCAAACTAAGGAGAGTGAACTGATCTCATACATCTGGTTATCTCCTGGCTGTTATAGAAAAGGATGGAGTTTTTCACCTGACTACATTTACAGCACTATGAAATATAACATGCATCTGACTCATCATTGTAATGCTGTCTACCGTTTATTGCTGTATTGAATGTTGCTGTGATAATGACTGTTTGATGTGCCTACACATTTGCGTAACCATTTTGTCACTGTGGCGTCCACAATAAATAATGAAGAAAAACGTCAACGGCTGTTTCAAGACTCATTGACTTTATACGTCGTGAGTTTACTGACGTCCTATGTGGATTGCCCTGTTATTGTTGTATGAACATTGTTTTGACTGAACACATCTACACACTACACAAAACCAGACATGCGGATACCATCCATCATCATATGGCATCACGCATCATTTGGTGGCCATAAGCTGGTTTGATTCTGGTACTAGCAAACACGGGGTCCCTTACCCACTTCATTTTCAACAAGAATTCATCAGCATCCTTCAAGAAATTAACATTCTTCAATACAGTCAACATCTTCAAAATTTTCAAAGTACTCGGCGTTGCCCGGTAAAAGTCAAAATTTCAATTTTTTTGACGGAAACAAGAATTTGACAGTACCCGGCGTTGTTACATGTTGCCGGATAACTCGGACTGCTGTTATCTTTTACGCAAGTCAAGCAAGTTGCTGCTGTCAAGGTTCCAGTGCTGTCGTTTTTTGAGAAGGTCAAGTGCCGGTTGAAACGGGTTGTTTTCTGAAGAAGGCCAAGTACCGATTTCCATCAACTTACTTTTGGATTAGAAGGTCAAGTGCCGAAACAACTCAACACACAGTATTTCAGAAGCTCTTGTACCATCGTGTTAGCAGTGGAAGCAGTTCAGATGTGCCATCATCGTTGGAGCTTCGCTCTTTAGGACGTTGATTGACATCCGTTTTTTTTTTGCTGCTGTTCTACGATTGGAAGCCTATAAGTTAAGTGGCCTGTTTGTATGTAAACTGTGCCCTTATACTTCTGCTGAGTCTTCTGTGTATCATCTCATTCTATATGTTATATGTCTATATGTTATTTGTATATTTATATGTTTATATTTCAGCGGGTTCTCGGTTGGGTGGTGTCTCCGTTAGATTATGCCACGTCATAGAGGTCGTCTATTGTGAGCGTTTTCTGTAGGGTTTGCAAATTTCCGATACTGGAATTTGCTAAGCGACTTCTGTTGCTATTTATGTTAGCTGTGATGACATGTTTTAATATTGTTTTCGTTATTATTTCACATTCTTTAGTTTTGTTGTGATTTGTTTGTATTTGTTAGCCTACTCTTGTCTATAATTTAGTTTCATACAACATTTTTGTTTATACACTGTGGTGTCATGTATTTTGTTTAATTATAGCGCAGATATCGTCAAATTTTTTGTGATATTTCATTAATTTCTGCTTTATTTTTAGTTGATTTCTGCGAAAGTTTTTGTATTGTTGCTGATCTTTGTTATTGTTTACATTGTTATTGTTTACATTGTTTGTATTGTTTACATTTTCAATGTTTACATTCTGCATGTGTTTTACATAGTCATTGTTTACAGTTATAGTAATTAGTTAATGGGCTATGCTAATGCACTGTTACTACTATACTGATGATAAATGAATGATGAATAGTGTCGTGCACTATTGAATGAGAAGTGCACTTATGATCAAGATTTGAGTGCTGATATTTCATATACAAGTTCTTTGATTGGAGACTTGTTTCCCACAGAGACTGGGATAATATAATGTGATGTGAATATACAAGTGCTTAATTAAGACTTGTTACACTTAGGTTTGAAATAAATTAGTTAATTATTTCAGGTTTTGGACTCATATGTTAGACAACATGTCTACATTTGAGCACTTTATTGAGCAGGGTAAATTGCTTGGGAAGACTGGTGATAAGTTAGAAGAATTTGCAACTGCTCGATATGATAAAGCAATGGAAGCTGAACAAAAGAAACTGCAGATGCAGGTGGATGAAAAAAGATTCCAAATGGAAATGGAAAAACAAAAAAAGGGAATCAGAAGCTGAGGAGAGAAAACTCCAGCTACAGCTAGAAGCTGAAAGACTTCAAAAAGAGGCTGAAAATAAAAGACTTGAAAAAGAAGCTGAAAATGAAAGACTTCAAAAAGAGGCTCAGGCTGAGGAAAGAAGATTACAGAGAGAGTCTGATGAGAGGAAAGCAAAAATGGAACATGAAGAAAAGGTCTTAGCTTTAGAGTTGGAAAAATTGAAATTGACGAGCATGAGTAATGGTAATGATTCAAACAAGGGTTCATCTTCTGGTAAGGCTAATAATGATACTTTTAAGATTAAGTTACCAACATTTAGTCCTTCCAGTGATGACATAATGTTCTATCTGGACAGATTTGAACAAGCATGTACAGCTCATAACATAGACAAAGCAAAATATGTTTATCAGTTATCAGGGATACTGACAGGTAAAGCTCTAAGTATATTAAATATGGTGGATGAACCTGACAAGAACAATTATGAGGTTGTCAGGGCCGCTTTGTTAAAGAAATATCAGCTTAACGAAGACGGCTATCGTCTACAATTTAAAAACATGTTACCTGAAAATGGAGTTGAATTCTCCGAGTTTATTGCAAGAATACGCATTACTTTCTCACGATGGGTTGAACTATCTAAGACGGAAAAAAACTTATGAAGGACTTATGGACTTAATACTTAGAGACAAAGTCATGTCGTCTGTCAATGAGTCTTTCCTTGCTTTCCTTCATGAACGTAAACCTAAAACAATAAAAGAAATGGAAGATTTCTGTTGCCAATACGTAACTGCGCACCCACACATAACCATGGGTAACTCTAAGGTGAAAGAAGGTTTACCAGTTGCTTCGGCAGCTCCGTATGGCCAAAAACTTTGCTCGTAGATTCCAACAAAATTTTGATAGAAAGAGTAGCGGTAATTTCTGTCAAAATCATGGAAATCAATTTCATGGTGATTCTTCTTCGAAGAATTGGAGACAACCTGATAGTACTCGTTACTATCACCCTAATAATTATAGGCATTTCAAAAGAGGATATGGTAGTAGAGGTTATTCCTGCCGAAGACCTCAGAACCAAACAAATAGATGTTCGCATCAATGTGAACATGATAGTAATCGTGGAAACTGGAATTCGAACCAGGATAACAATTACAATAGAGACAATAATAACTGCAGAGATAATAATAACTCTGATAACTTCAGAGGTAATAATAGTCGGGGTAGATCTCAACACAAAAAAAAGAGATATCAGCAGGCTAATGCTGTACAACAGGAAACTGAGGGAGCCTGTAATCATGTTGTTGATAGTAAAAACTTTGACGCTGTCACTGGTTCTGCTTTTGACTTTGAGAGAGCAAACAAATGCCCCCAATGCAGTACTTTATTCGAACCGGGTACCATAACTACTTTGAGTTGTGGTCACCCACTTTCCGCTCTTCCTGCTGCTGTTGCGCATGACGGGAGGGGTTCTTTAATTCTACATAAGGGTCTTGTTAATGATACTCCGGTCTCACTACTTTTCGATTCCGGATGCACCACTATTGGTGTTAGACAATCGCTTGTAGATCCATCTTGTGCTACAGGAAGGGTTATTAAATGTGTCACATTTGGCGGCACTCTAGAAAAATATCCTACTGCTGTAATTCGCATTGCCACTCCTTTCTTTACTGGAGATGTGCATGCTTGTCTCTTACCTAATCCTATTGCGGACCTTATTATTGGTCGTATTCACGGAGTTAGGGAGTGTACCCCACAGCAGATTGCTGCTTGGGAAGATAATAACATGCAAGCTACAAGTGCAGTAGTTACAAGAGCACAAGCTCTACAAACACCCGAAACTTCACTGAATAGTGATAATGAAGTTGATAGCCAAGATAGTCACTTAGTAATCACTCGTGACTCTTTCATAAAATTGCAAGAAGAAGATCCTTCTTTAAAAAAAAATTCTTCGTTCTTGCGAAGAAAGGTGATCCGAATCAGGATACAAATAGAAAATCTTGGATTGCAATGAGAAACGGCGTACTTGTACGTATGGTACAAGATTCGACTACGTCGGCACATTCGCAAATTCTTGTTCCCAAGAGCATGAGAGTGCAAATATTACAACATGCTCATGACTCGCAATGTGCTGGACATATGGGTTTTTCCCGTACGAAGTCGAGAGTCCTTGCGGCTTTCTTTTGGCCTTTTGTCAATAAGGACATTCGTATTTACTGCCGATCATGCAAGGTATGTCAGGAGGTCAAATCTAGAGGACCACGACATGCTGCGCCTATCCAGGCTGCTGACATTCCTATTCGGCCGTTCCAGAAAATGGCCATAGATATTATTGGCCCTTTTAAGGTCAAGTCGGCCAGAGGACATCAGTTTATCCTTACATGTGTCGATATGTGCACACGTTGGCCAGAGGCTATTCCTCTTAAGAGCATATCTACTACAGATATCGCAGATGCTCTTTGGTTGATATTTTCTCGCTTGGGGTTCCCCAGAGAAATATTGTCAGACCATGGCACTCAACTCATATCTGACACTATGTCACAGGTAATGTCTACCTTACATATTGAACGATCTCTCAGTAGTATCTACCATCCTATGTCTAATGGGTTAGTTGAGCGTCTGAATAGAACGCTCAAGACTTTGCTTGGTAAGATAACTGAAGATCATCCTCAAGATTGGGACAGGGTTTTACCCGCGGCTCTCTTTGCCTATAGAGAAGTCCCTAATGAACACACAGGATTTTCTCCCTTCGAACTTGTCTTTGGCGCGCGTCCACGCGGCCCTATGTCTTTATTACACGATCTCATCACTGCCGATGATATTAGCGATGAAACTCAATCCTCATATGAGTATGTCATTGCTCTTAGACAAAAGATCATTGAGGCATGTAAGCTAGCAACTGCTTCATCAGAAATTGCTAAAGAGAAGGCAAGACAGTTTGCTAACAAGAATAGATGTCTACGACAACTTTGTCCAGGTGACAAAGCATTCGTCCTACTCCCCAGTAGGGAAAATAGACTTCTTATTGCATGGAAAGGTCCGTATGCAATAGTCTCTCGGATTTCCGATGTTGACTATGTGGTCGATATTGATGGAAAGCATAAAACTTTCCACATAAACATGCTTTCGGAATTTCACGAACGTCCGGACTATTTGCTGCCTATTTTCCAGGCAACGGATGATGCTCCTGCACCTCACGGTCATTATTCATCCCTGTCTGTCATACAGGATGAGGAATCTACCTTCTCTGATGTTAACCTTCCCCTTCCAGTGGTTCCATTACATTCCACGGAATCTTGGAAAAACGTTTCTGTTTCTCCTATTCTTTCTGGTGACGAACATCGACAAGTCTCGTCGATGTTACAAACATTTCAGGATGTTCTCACTGACATTCCTGGACACACAGATGTCATAGAACATGACATAATTCTTACCGACAATAATCCAATTAGGGTTAGGCCTTATCCTATTCCTATACACTTTCAGTCGCAAGTGGAAAAGGAATTGGATGAAATGATTCAATTAAATATAATTGAACCATCGACTTCACCATATTCTTCTTCCATGGTTATTGTCCGGAAGAAGGATAAGATCATACGAATTTGTGTTGATTATCGCAAATTGAATCAGGTCACAAAGTTCGATGCTGAACCGATGCCTTTGTTAGAAGATCTACTGATTAGACTTTCTAATTCTAGATTCTTCACTAAACTTGACTTGTCTAAAGGTTATTGGCAAGTGCCTTTAGCAGAGCATGCCAAACCTCTTACTGCTTTTTCTACACCTAGGGGTCTATTTCAATGGAATGTTATGCCTTTTGGTCTCATGAACGCCCCTGCCACTTTCGTTCGCATGATGCGTCGAATTCTGTCACATCGTTCGGATGTCATCGCATACTTAGATGACATCTGTCTCTTCAGTGATACCTGGGAAGATCACTATTTAGGGTTATATGTCTTACTGTCCACTCTACGTGAGAATAATTTGACAGCAAAACCTTCTAAAGCTTTTGTTGGTTTTGGTGAAATCTCTTTCCTGGGTCATCGTGTTGGTCATGGTCTCTTGAAGACAGAAGACCACAATACTTCCAAAATACTGAACATCTCTGTTCCTAAAACGAAGAAACAAGTTAGGAGTCTCTTAGGTTTAATTCAATTTTATGGGAGATTTATTCCAAATTTATCTTCGATCATGGCACCTCTCTCAACATTGTTGAAGAAAGGTTCGCCTAATCTGGTCCGTTGGTCTGAAGAATGCCAATCTTCACTAGACCAAATCAAGAATATATTTTCTTCTCCTCCCATCTTAAGATTACCTACTCTTGATAGGGCTTTTGTTCTTCGGAGTGATGCTTCATCCACTGGGATTGGAGCAGCACTGATGCAAGAATATGCAAATACTCTGCATCCTGTTATGTACATTTCTAGAAAACTAAATGCGGCAGAGAGGAACTACTCGGTTTAAGACCGTGAGTTGTTAGCGATGGTTTGGTCAATTCTAAAGCTACAAAGATTCCTCCTGGGCGCACATTTCATTCTAGAGACTGATCAGAAAGCTCTTACAGCTATTCAGACTAAGAATTTGAAGAGTTCGAGATCCACTCGATATGCTATAGCTCTTCAACCTTTTCACTTCACGGTACGAGCTATCCGTGGTGCGGATAATGTGATGGCTGACATTTTGTCTAGATGCCCACATGACTCCAACTAATACTTCTGTCCTATATTTCCATATATTACAGAGTCATAACACACCTATATTTCTACAATAGATTAGCATATCTGTACTTACTTTATATGTACACACTATCGTGCTTTGTTGTCATCTTCTTCTGTTCGTTTTTTAAGATGATAGAGGAGGACTGAGTAGTTAATATAAGGGCCGTTAGTTTACTAAACAGCCACAATTATTAATAATGTATTGTACCTTATGAAGCATATTAGTTATTAATTAGCATTATATTGCTTGTACTTTCTCAGAATGTCATTGTTGAGCTGAGGACTTACCTTACTAGTATCAAGCATGACGAGTTCTAGATTGTGTACTTACCCTCGGAATACCAGAGCATATGTCCTGGATCGTCATGTAGTTTAACTTTACTATGTACTTATGTCATTACATGTCAAAGAATGTACTATTTAAATTTTCCTATCAGATTTGTACATCCATTTTTAAAGACAATATTAGAGTATGCTGTTTAATGATGATTATGGTAACTTGCATACGTATATTGTGTTTACATGCTAACGTGATGTGTGTTGGTGACACCTCCCCGATGTGAATATTTTTTGAGACATATTTATTTTTCTGTTGAGGTATATCCTCACCAGACACTCTATATTTAGCCTCATGTTAGGCAATTTAATTAATTATCAGCGCATAATTCGTGCGTTTTGAGCCGCTTATCGCATGCTCTTTGATATTATTAAAAAAAAAAAAATATGTTCCACATTTTTTTTTTTATCGGGAGGAGGTGGTGATATGTTGCGTGATAAATTCTCGCAACATCGTTTTATTACAATATCTATTTTATAACGCAAGGGCAACAACTGCTTGAAATTTATAGTCACTTTTCTCGGTAAGCATTTGTCTTCTCGCGTTGGTATTGAATGCAGTTAAGTTTTGAGCTGTGGTCTTTTTGCGCTGGACTGCGCATGACTGGTCTTGTTTTTTGGTCGATCGGTTTCCGCCCACCACTAGTGGAGTGAGCGATTTGAATGGCGAAAGAGATGCCTCGTTGAAGAGGGGATCTCCGCTATTTTTTGTTCTGTCAGGGATGTGTAGTCCTCTTAATGGATATTTCGTTTATTCGAGATAATACCTCTAGTGTTTCCCACATGTCGTGAGGCGTGATATTTCTGTGTATTTCATGAAAGCAAGGTAAATTGACTTTTTCATTAACTCTATCGATTTTGGGTCGTGAGCGATTTCGATTCATAGCCTGTCTTCGAAAGTCGTCGTCACGAGATGTTTTCCCAGCTCACATGTCGCTGTATTGTACTGCATCGGTTGATGCATGTCCCAAGGACCATTACTTGCTACTTTGTTAAATGAACTAGGTTTGGAAAACCTTTATTATCTAGAGGATATTTTTGAGGACATTATTTATACTTCGGCAGACGTGTCTGTCTTGCTGAAGTCAGACTAAGGAGAGTGAACTGATCTCATACATCTGGTTATCTCCTGGCTGTTATAGAAAAGGATGGAGTTTTTTCACCTGACTACATTTACAGCACTATGAAATATAACATGCATCTGACTCATCATTGTAATGCTGTCTACCGTCTATTGCTGTATTGAATGTTGCTGTGATAATGACTGTTTGATGTGCCTACATATTTGCGTAACCATTTTGTCACTGTGGCGTCCACAATAAATAATGAAGAAAAACGTCAACGGCTGTTACAAGAATCATTGACTTTATACGTCGTGAGTTTACTGACGTCCTATGTGGATTGCCCTGTTATTTTTGTATGAACATTGTTTGACTGAACACATCTGCACACTACACAAAACCAGACATGCGGATACCATCCATCATCATATGGCATCACGCATCAATCATATTAACCATTAAGTTAAACAATGCATATCTATACCAAGGAACAAATAACTAGTTACCATCTAAAAATAGCATAATATGCGAAATAACCAAGTTAATAAACTTATGCAGTACAAATGATGAACTTATTATGGACATCAGCATTAATAATATCGCTATACCTAGTTACCCCCTAGCGCACAATCAAGCGCTGGGTAAAGAAAAAATACATCACAATGTCAGAAAAAACACTTTTTCAATGTACAATACCGAAATGTATCATAATGACTATAATTGGTCATGACATGGTGCATGAAAAGGAAATAACACAATGTCTTAAATTTTATAATAAATATCGTTGCAGTAAGATTTTGATAAAAATCATATAGTGCAACAACAGGAACAGGAAAAGTTAACTTTAAATTTAAACCTATCAAATGTGGTTGAAAATGTTTTAAAAAGGCAACAATTCTGACCACTGTAAGATGTTAATAAAACCTTCCTCCGTTACACGTGAAAAGGTAACAGAGAAAGTAGCTCAGACTAAACCAAAATCCGGAATTAAACAGGGTCATAAAAGTATTATACCAGTGTGCGATAATGTATAATAGAATCGCAGATATATAAAAGTGATACCAACGTCATATTGAGTGTAATGATGACCAAGAGTGTAATTATGGCTGACAATCTGAGATTTTGCGCAAGACAAAGGAAATGCAGTTGACAAATGCGTACATCTCAAAAGCTGAACTGAAGTTATAGCCTGTGTACTGGGAAAGGAAAAAAGCAAGAAATATAGAATAAAGATATAAAAGCAGACAGTAGTAAACTTGGACCTACGTCGAAGTTTAAAAGAAAAGTAGTAAGTACGACAAAAAGTCGTAAAAGACGAAGATACTGAGCTAACCGGCCCAATAAGAAAGTTAACGAAACTCATAAGGTATAGATATGTACTAAGAACCAAGTCCGTACATGCAGCAAAGAAGACGCTAGTCATTGCAGCAAAGGAGTTGCAATCCACGTGACTGGATGTAGATTCAGTTGTAGCGCTAAAGTTAGTGTGTGAGTCAAACAAAATCGAAGAATCTTCTTCTATAATAGTACTTAAAGAAGAATCAAAGTTAGAGTTGCGACGTACTGAGGTATGTCGAACTGGGCTAAAAGAAGCACCAAAATTAGCATGATGAACAATAGTATCATCCATACTGCAAGATTGCACGAAATTAGCAGAATATATCACGTTAGTAGAATGTCCCTGGTGAAAAGATTTTGGCATAGTGGCGGCCGTAAGATTATGTTACCGTTCCCAAGCAGCAATTTGTTCCGAAGTACAGACCTTTATACCATGTATCTGTCCGACAGTAAGGTCGGCGATTGGTGCTCTGAGCATACAAGCGTGTATATAACCAGTGAAAAATGGTGTGGCAATGTGGACTATGGCAGTCGGAAAAGTCTCAACTGTCCCATCGAATGTCACACATTTCACCCTATTACCCGTTGCGTAAGATGGATGAACTAGAGACTGTCTAACCCCAACAGTTGTGCATCCCGAATCAAAAAGTACTGAGACTGGATTATTATTTACAAATCCTTTATGTAGGGTAAGAGACCCTCTTTCGTCATGCGCAGCTAAGGCAGGAAGAGTGGGTAGAGGATGACCGCAACTCAAGGTAGTTATCGCTGTAGGCTGGAACAAAGTTGTGCACTCAGGGCACTGAGATGCTCTCTCGAAATCGAAAGCAGCACAAGCAGTAGCATTAGAGACACTATTATTTTTGTTACTTTGATTATTAATAACCTAGGGCTCCTGTTGAGCAGAGTTAGCATGGCGATGCGATCTATCATTTGGAGATCTACCGTCATATCGAGATCTATCACCGCTATTATCTCTATTGGGAGCATTGTTATTTGCTCTATTCAAACTATTGTTCTGGTTTGAACCCCAGTTAGCATTGTTGCGATTACTATTTCCCCTTTGACTAAAATACCTATTAGATGGATTTTGTTGTCTTCGAGAAAAATTATTGTAAGGTTGATAATTTCTAGTGTAGTTACCCCTTCCAAAATTTCCATAATTGTTGGAACCAAAATGTTGAGGTCCGTTAAATTGTCTCCAGTTTCTTGGACAGGGAGAATTACTACGTGATGGACCTTCTTGGTCCTGTCTAAAATCACGATTATCTCTCCTACCAAAATTGCGTTCAGCAATTTGTGATCTACGGCGCAAATTAGGACCATATGGTATTGCCGAAGCCACGGGTAAACCCTCTCTGACTTGAGAGTCGCTAACAGTCACATTTGGAAGTGCCGTGACGTATTGGCAACAGTATTGTTCCATATCTTTTAAGTTCGTAGGCTTTCGCTGATGTAGAAAGGAAAGAAAAGAAGTGTTAACTGATGACATGACTTTGTCACAAAGCAACAAGTCCATGAGGGCTTCATATGTGTGTTCAATTTTTGAGAGCTCTACCCAACGTGAGAACGTAAGACGTGTATTTGCTATGAACTCTGAAAAATCTTCCCCAGTCTCTGGTAATAGAGACTTAAAGCGCAGGTAGGTTTAAAAACAGGCAATCCGAGCTTATAAGAATGACTATTTGTCTCATGAGAAGTAGGTTGATTATCCGTAGCATTTTGTGTATTAACAACATTGACTACCTTCATTCTCTCCAGCTCCATAGATAACACCTTTTGCTCATGGAGTCTAACGTTTTTTTCAGCTTGCAACTGAAGTTTCCTCACTTCCATTTGCATTTGCTGTTGAATTTTTCTTTCTTCAGCCTCCATCTGAAGTTTTCTCTTCGGCCTGCATATGAAATTTCCTATCTTCAGCCTCCATTTTCTGTTTTTCAGTTTCCATCTGAAATTTTCTCTCTTCTGCCTGCATCTGCAATCTCCTATCTTCAGCCTCCATTTTCTGTTTTTCAATTTCCAGTTGAAGTTTTCTCTCTTCGAACTTCTGAGCCTTGTCATATTTGACACATGCGAATTCTTTTATTTCCTCAGTAGTCATACCAAGGGATTTCCCTTGTTTAATGAAATAATCTAAACTAGATATTATGTCCAATTTTATAAGATATGTCCCTTATGTAAGTATACTGGAGAAACTCACTTTATTCCAACTCAGTGGGTGGCAAGTCCTTGCTTAAGAACTTGTATAATTACCTTTCCAACTATTAATAATGTTATTAATTACAAGCAAAATTCATTATAATATCGATAGAGCATGAGAAAATAAACAGTACAAACAAGAGTTACAAGGACAAGATATAAAGGACAAATAACCACGTTCGCAGGAATCAAATAAAGTCAAAAAGCGGAAATAAAGATAAGAAATTTTGCAAAGCTTGCAATGACAGCTGCGAATAGAGTGACAAGACACACGACAGCACAGTGTATAAACAAAAAATTTGTATATAAATAAAAGATAGAAAGGAGAGGGAGACACCTACAAACAAATTAATTTAAAAAAAACTAAGGAACAGAGAAAATACTACGATAACAACAATAAAACGTTTCATCACACCTAAACAATTACTGTCGTAAGAGGCAAGTAGCGATCTGAACTTCAGCCAGGTTTTTAGCCTTGAACCGGAATTATTGCTCAATTGACACTCAGAAACTAAATCCTATAGAACGCTTACGTAGGCCCTGGATGAACTGGGATGTATCCTAACGTAAGTCACCAACCCAACCAAACCCGCATAAACATGAAAAATCAAACAGAACATTCAAGATAATAAATAGAGCAGGCTCTGAGGAAGGCTGGATTACATAGGACAGTGGTACAGTTTACAACACAAACAACCACTTATCTTCAAAATAAAGAATCTTCGGCTTCCACAACAGCAACAATGATGGACATCGAATATCAAAATCAAGTACAATATTGATTTCTACAGGACCTCCTAGGTGATACTGGCATTCACGCGTAATTCTCGACGTCGGGTGCTGCAATCCTGAGTTGGCATACGAGAAGAAGGACTGGAAACAGTGCAACTCTTGACTTGATCTTCTTGACTTGGTATACACCCTATATCACTGGCTCACCACTTTATGTTAAAGTTTATTTTCTTTAACAATGTCAGGTCACCGACAATGACAAAGTCAGTATGGTCGGGCTTACAGGTGGCCGACAAGTGAGCAAACAAGTACATACGCGAATGTCAGAGTTCTTTAAGGGTGTAATATCCATTCTGCACTCACGCACACACAGTAACGATGGTTCAGGAAGTAGTGGAACCGCTATAAAGTTATACACTGTTTATTTACACCACAATCACCTAGACATCATAGCAAATCATGGAGTGACATGTAAATAAGTCCATAACAGCGTGCATAAATCCAAAGGTATATAATCATAGCTGACAGCCCATAGTAGATCATCAGGCATCAGGTAAGTAAATCCGCACAACTCAGTTACAGGTACAAAATCCGAAGTACATAGGCTGCATAACCCCGCAGCTCACATTTCATAGTACTACAACAAAAATATCCATCAAAAGGACTGCATACATCGCAGCTCGCAGCAGCTCTCTACACAGTATTATAACAGTAAATCCATGCAATAATTATTCATCAAACGGTTGCACACAGCAACTCTGAGCATAATATATCTATTCCAATCACAGGGGAAAATCCATCATAGGAAATATGAATCATAATAATAATGGCCGGTACAATCCATGGCCTCAAAAGAATCATTCTTGGAAGGAAACTCTTCCCTTCACTTTCAAAAATATATTCCCCTCCATAATAACTTCTGGACACACTAACGAGATGGAACAACCATCTCGAAGCCGTGCCAGGAACGTACTGTCACGAGATTACAGCTTCTCAGAACAGCTCAGTAAAAATTACTCATGAGCGAACTAACCGCGGGAGACTATCTCTCAGCTCACCCGTCTCTTTCCCCAAACTATCACTAAGAACCTTCGAAAACTTTCTTTATCTTATTTTTAAAATAAACTAACAACTACTCAGTTGAGCTATGTTCAAAAATTACCGAGCATAAAGCCCCCAACTAAAAAATTAAACTTATCCTCAAAGCGTGCTAACTAACGTGTGTACAAAAATCCGACCCATACATACAAATCTTTAACACCTAACTCCCATTAATAAAACATGACTTAACAAAAGTACTGTTTCCCCTGTAGCTGTTTTTATTCTCCCCATCCCTGTCCATCTGCTCTCGCTTATTCCCAGGATATGTAATTTGTAATTCATCATCTCTGCTGTAATTTCTCTCAGCTTTCCTGACTCATTCATGGTTCTGACGTTCCAAAATCCAATTTTGGTTTCGTGTTTTGCGGTCAGGGCATCCGTTTTCGTGCCAGTGGCTTCCTTTCGGCTTTCACCACTGTCAGTCATACGAGCCTGAGACTCCGGATGTCCGTCCCGCATCAAAGTTTTTTCATTTATTGCCGTTTCCGTAACATGTGCGATTTTTTTACATAGACAGGGGTGTCGGCCCTGTGCTAAAACCCCCAAACTGGAGAACCAGGGTATCAGCTTTTGTCTGACCCCTACCCACGCAGACCAGTCCAGCTTGGTTGAACCTACCAGGAGTAAAACTCCTACTGGGGATTGTCAGGGTACACAAGCTGCCATACCGCTACAAGGCATAGGTACCATTGATGGCAGGAAATTAACATTTAGTGAAATGGTACTGCGTTTGAATTTTCCCCCGCTCCGTCGATGGCACTGTAGGAAGGAGATTGTCTGGCAGAAGAGACCTTTACATATATGATGTACTTATTCCAAATATTGTGAGTGGTCTACAAATTTAACACAAATAAATGAAATACAAGAATACAGGACTTATTTTTTTAAATACAAAATACGAGGGTATACGCTGAAGAGTACTAACTTATTGAGCATAATACTTTTATAAAAAATTACACAACAAACGTTCACAGCACGCCAAATTTTCCCGAACAATAAAACCGATCACATAAATCTATTCTATAAAATGTTAGAACAATGAAACAATCATTATTGTTTAGAACGATTTAGCACTATATTGAGGTTAGAATGGCTCAGAGGTATGGTGTCCGCCTCTAATTCTAAAGGCACCGGGTTCGATCCCAGCACAAGGATTATAATTGATGCATATTTTTTTTCAGTACCAGTGGTTCCTAATAATGTCATACTCTCCACTGATCTCCTTGATAGTGAGATCAGATGCCTAGCCTTTTCGGATAAGGGCGAAAAAATAGGAATGCCGTGTGCAAGTTGCGTGCGTTAAAAATATCTCGGCAGTTGGAAATCGTAAAGAGTAGACCATACGGCCGCTGCACTGGCAAAATTAGAAAAATTAGGAAACCTACTCACCACAAAAAAATTTTGTAGAATGTGTGATGCCTGTATGCACATATTGGGATCCTTGCCGGTGCTACGGAGTTCGTGCACTGTGCTGAGATCCTCCTTGTGTTATATAAGGGAGGAGATCGAAGCTCTTATGGAGTTGTATGTGTGCAATGAAGATTGCCCTTGAAAACCAAACCAAACACTATACAGACTTTTGAAATCATATTAAATTTTGAAAGCGGAAATGAAGAAATAGATATTCTTAAATATTATTTTGTCTCAAGAAAACCTTTATGCTTAAAATAATTTTAACTTATTTCAACTGTGTACATTTTAGTTAAGACAACACTCACATTGAATATATGAAGAGAAGCAGAAGAAACTATAAATACGTAGATTTCTTTTTCATGAAGTCAAAACGCTGACATCATCGTGACCATAATCATCATCATCATCATTAACATCATCATCACCAGAACGCTGACATCATCATTATCATGATACTTATCATCATCATGAAAACTAACAGCAGCAGCTGTAGCATCACCCTACAGCTCCTCAAAGGAGTCTAATTTGTATATATGTATTATGTGTTTACGTATGCCCGAATGTGCGACTTCCAACAATCCCTTTAAACACGGTCCATTCACCACAACGTTCCCAATCATATAACATAAGTTCTTTAAGTTGCCACGCTGCCAGTATGTCTTGTTCTGGTTGTTTGACGACCTTAAGCCCATACTTTGCATTGCAGTTCTTTTGTTATTGTCACAGAATTGGTCGTTCGTTCTCTGTCTCTGTCTCTGTCTCTGTCTCTGTCTCTGTCTCTCTCTCTCTCTCTCTCTCTCTCTCTCTCTCTCTGTCTCTCTCTTTCTCTCTTTCTCTTTCTCTCTCTCTCTGCAACTACCCATTTATTTTTTATTTATTTTACGTACAGAAACCTGTCCCATCGCCGCGCCTTAGATTTGTTGACCTCTGTTCATATTGCGATACTGTTATTTCACGACTAATTGACCATTCTTAAGGATTAATTATAATCGCTTTAGTTGTTGAACCAGATTTGACTCCCTACGGTCAGCGGAAAAATGAGAGTTGGCACAGGTAGCGTTGAATGCTTATAGCGACAATACCGAGTCAGACTTTAAAAGGAGGGTAAATATTGTCTGTGAAGAAAAATCTAGGCAAGCGATATATCAGCAATTATCCGTCTGGTGAAAGAATTCAAGCACGGGTGATAATCGCTTAATCGCCTCTTTCCAGACATTGTCTGTGTAATTATTCTATATAAACTCGTCTGGGTAGACAAATTAGCGATGATACTATCTGCATGTGATTTTACAAATTGTAATTTGAAAGATTACTTAAGATAACGGAGGAAGTCGGGCCATATATGGAAGATGAGGTCACGTGTTTAAATTTTAAAATGATATTCTAAAATACGCAGAAAAATATTGTTCGGATAAACCCCATCATAACACGCATGATTGAATACCATTGGCTAGGCAAATCTAGATGTTATAAACAACACTTTTGATTAGAGCCTGGTCAGATTGTAACATCCGCGTGCATGAGACGAAAGTTGCATTATAATCTGACACTTTCGCCGGTTAAGAACACTTTGAAATTCACCTCGTAAAGAAGACAACCAGCTAGCCAGAGTAAAGAGTAGGATCAGAATTCCATTTATCGGACCAGACCTTGATTGAGAACCTTGTTGACTTATATCCCATGAAAACTCTGTCTACATTAACACGGAAAGCCTGAATCCTGGGAATCAGAAACACAAAGTCAGAGTGGGAGCCTAGTGTAAAGTAATACCCCAGAACGCGAGTAAGGGGCATCTTAAACAAGTTGCCTTAACTATTGCTCTGAGCCAGGAGTCAGTATTCCTAAAGAGATTTTAGGGTGAGTTGTACATTTTAAAATTCTATACTTTGCATTTTTTTAACATGTGAAAATTGCTAATGGATGTCCAAGTCATCTTAGACTCGCAACCTCAGCATATAAAATGTTGGTTTCATGAACCACCACTGCAAGAGATAGTAACTGCTTTATGCGAGTTTCTCATAGAGAACCAAAAGCAAGGTAGTCCCAAGACCCATATGGAGCAGGGAGTGGATGATGATAGAACTGATGTACATACTTATTGTATTATTCCCCTTTTCAACCAGTGCAAGTGTAAAGATATCCGTATAAATAAAAGGCAATGTATGCTTCTATGTTCTTAATACAGATCCGCATGCCTTATTTTTTCCTAATGAATTTTGGCAGAGAGTCTCTTTAATTACCACAGGGTAACGCCATGTAGTTATTTCATAATTTAATATTGTAATTGTGCCATTATGAGTAATTAAATTTTTCCGTAAAGAAATGTAAACAAATCAAGGGCTATAATCTAGTTAAAGAAAAATTCAAGAGTAGTCAACGGAAGTGTATATAAATGAAAAAACTTATTTTGTTTTTGTAACATCTGCCATACTTTTCCATATTTTACAACATATTTCAAAACTATTAACCATACACTTTTAACTTATGGGGAAATTTTTAAAATGCAGTGACTATTCAATGTGGAACCATATCCGAATAAAAGTAAGAACTCTCCCCGTGGTTTGCTTTATTTTTCTATGCGTAAAACGGGGCCGTAATCAATATAAAATTTAACAAGTGTCCAGCAGAATCAAGGGAAACAATCAAATGATAAAATTATTATTAAAAGGTCGTAATTTACAACTCTACATTTCTTTATTTTACATAGCAATTTAAATTATTTAAACAGACAACTAATGCTTTATGCGAAAATAAAATAAAAATATACTTTTATGTAGTATTGAAGATTATTACTGTTTATATCAAATTGAATTTCATTTTACCAGGCAGGTTCTGTTTATTTAGCAAATGTTAGATAGGTTTTGAAAGACTAAAGACTTCATAACTTAAACCGACCAAAAGGGTCTTTATCACATTGCTGGACCGAAGGGTCTTCTATAATTGGTGTCGTGTACCACTTCCTCACTGACTTTATCTTTGTCTATTAATTTTATTCCTCTCCAAACGTCTCCTTTAGAAGTATAAATGCCACCCTTTTTTTCCGAATTTTTTCATTCTATAATGAGAAAACTTTTCATCTTCACATCTTATATTATTACAGTACTCGCTAGCTTAGGGAATACCCACGACTCAGGCCGAAAAATTATCCAAAGGTTACCCCTACCAACTATACCCTATTCCATACCATACCAAACAAAACCATACCATATCAACCAGGTAACCCATACCATACCAACCATCCCATACCAGAGTACAACACTAGTCTGTCATACCATGTGGCTCCAACTGAGCCATAATCCAGTAAGCAGAAGAGGTATTCAGCTGGGCTGATTTACTCCATCCATCTTTGAGATGTGCACTGAGTCCAGGGAAGCAAACTCTGCCACCCTCTGAAAACATAGAACTGTATTACTTTACCTAAGTGCTAGGGCAGACCAAACCAAGAGAGTCCGAACACAAATCATCTCAGCAGCTACTAAAGACCTTGAGAAGATGAGTATAACACCTACCAGCAAAACTACCGTAGACATGACCTCCTAGTCCATATGATGACCATAGTAGTTGTTTTTGTCTAACCCTAAGAGTACATATTTTTGTTCAATTTGTAAATGTTTAAGAGTTGTGAGAATCTATATCTTTTTTTTTTCTAAATTTAACTTAACCGAATTTGTTGTTATTTCTCTTGTTAACTCTATTTGGGCTGTATTTTGTTTTAAACATAAATTTACACTCTGGGGGCCGAGCCATAATTAAACTAACTTACAATGGGTCGGGATATTTTAGTTAATGTGGATGGACACACAATTTCATTTCTCAACCTTATGTGCTTTATATAGTCCTTTTGTAGGATTCCTGAGAGGGAAGTTATCGTCTAGAAAATATCCTGTTTAGTTGCCAGAATTCTTTTTGCATTAGGGATTATTTCCCGAGCAGAGGCAGTTTCTTCGAACTCGTAGACTTATCAATAAGACATTATTATCTTTTATTCTTCCATTCCATCAATTATGTCTTTCTCCTCAAAGTATCCGTCACAATTGGACATCTGCCAATCTTAAACGGGGTGCGCCTCGCCAAAATAAGGCAACATTTAAGTGTTCCTTTTTTACATTTTTGGTCCTTAAAAAAAAGAAAATAGCTGAAAGCTAAGTAATACAACAAAACGAAAGATCTTTTGTTATTTAGACATGTGTTCTAATATAACAGGCGTCATCCGTATGTCTTGGTTGAATGGGTCTTGTCTCACAGAAAAGTGAAACTTTTATTTAAAAAATACAGCTCAACACAATCACTTTGTCTTTTATATTTGAAGCATATATGACAGAAAATAATAATCATGCTTTTCTTTTACAAGCAATAAGGTATATATGTTTGAAAAGAACATGCTTTGAAAAACAGTAGTAAGAACGTTAAAAAAAGATGAGTTGGACTATTCTTTCTTGGTGCGCCAGGTCCAAAAGGGAAAATGTGTCTTATTAATTTGCTTCTTGCTAAAACTCGGAAGCAGAATAAAATTGCTTTTGCGATTCCATCATAAGAAATAAGAGTATTTTGGTAAAACTCGGAAGCAAATTGAAAAGCAAAAGTGAAATCACTCTTCCGGTGGAACCATAAAGAATAACAGTATTTTGAGCGGCTTGCATTTGCAATTACTGTAAACAAAGTACGAGGATAGTCACTTAAAGCAGAAGTCATTAACTTAAATGAAAATTCGTTTTCACTCGAATATCAAAATATTATAGTTTGATTTTGATATTTCATAAGTTTTCTATACAGTTACTATGAGAAATCCGAGCAACGTCGGGTACTTACAGCTAGTTCAATTTAAATGTAATGAATGTTTTCCGCTCACTGGAATTAATATCAATGCTCAGAGAGTGTAACGTTCTGAGGTAGATGGGATGGCGTAATGAAAAGAAAAAAAAAGGGGGGGGGGGTGAAGGGCGCACACGACTGTATGTCAGGAAAGCCAATACTCAAGAGGGTATTTGTTTCTCTTCTGTCTTTATACTATTCGGCGGTACCAGTTTGGCAAGGAAGAACATTCCAGCACCTCTGATTCATGCTATTCAGAGCTTCTACAAGTCTTGCAGAAATTATGTGAGGACAGCAAACCATAAGTCAGAAGAGTTCAGGACCACCACTGGTGTAAGACAAGGTGATATTCTGTCACCTTATCTTTTCATACTCCTCATGGACGATGTCATCAAGGCATGTAAGGAGAGAACATGAAAGTATTAAGTGGGGTACTGGAAGATGAGATAGGTCTGTATTTCAGAGCTGGCATTTGCTGATGATGTTGCCCTAATTGCTAACTCAGAGGCACATCTCCAATCCAACCTGCAAGTCTGGAAGGAAGAGCTGGAAAATAGAGGGATGTTCATAAGCAGCTCTAAAACAAAATCCATGGTGATATCACGAGAAGAAAGAAGACATCATATTAAGCTGGGAGAGCAGGTCCTGGAGCAGGTGGACCACTTTAAAAATCTCGGAGCTATTATAGACCGAAAGGGAGGCATCAAAGAAGAGTTGGCCACTCGAAAAGCAGCAGCTAGGAGACTTTTTCAAGCCATAAATCGAGGATTCCTCAGCAAGAGAGAGGTTGGTAAGAAAACGAAGATGGCTGTATACCGCTCCACCTATGTCTCAGTCTTGACATATGGATGAGAGTCATGGGCAATGACTACAACCCACAAAAGCCAGATCCGAACCTCAGAAATGAGGTATCTGAGGAAGGTGGTTGAAGTAACAAGAAAAGACATGTTTCGCAACCAGACGATACGTCAAGGCCTAAAATTCCACCCCCTGCAGACCCAAGTAAAACCGTCCCAACTAAGATGGTTTGGCCATGTCTGCAGAATGGGAGAAGATCGGCTACCACGAAAAGCATGGGAAACAAAGAGCCAGGAATCCAGAACCCCAGGACGACCCAGAGTCCGCTGGGAGGACAACATTAGACAATCTTTGAAGGACCGAGGACTAGAATGAAACCAGGCCAGGAGGAAGACAGCCGATAGGATAGTCTTGCGCTCTCTCTTCCAAATATCCACACCTCACGGTAAAAGGGGAACGACTAAGTAAGTAAGCAAGTAAGGTACCAGTTGAGGGTAATCCTCTCTGTCAAAAGACACAGTGAGGATCAGAACCTTTTTCTGAACACAAAAAAAACAAAGATTATGTCCACAGACAAAACAAGATGCCAACCAAAAATTACCATCAATGATGAGGAAATTGAAAATGTCACAAATTTTGAATATCTTGGCTCCATAATTAACAACAATGGAGACTGCTCAAAAGAGGTCAGAAGGAGACTGGCCATAGCAATGCAGAGGTTAAATAAAATGAAGAACCTATGGCATAACACCAGCAAATCAATAAAAGTAAAACTTCTGAGAACGTGTATCTTTCCGGTAGCAACATATGGATGTGAGTCATGGACCATTACTCAAACATTAAAGAAAAAAATCAAATCTTTCGAAGCA
The DNA here is from genome assembly GCA_024509875.1 of Oreohelix idahoensis. Classification (NCBI taxonomy): domain Eukaryota; kingdom Metazoa; phylum Mollusca; class Gastropoda; order Stylommatophora; family Oreohelicidae; genus Oreohelix; species Oreohelix idahoensis. The sequence goes on along the minus strand of JAMPIV010006297.1, from coordinate 153,703 downwards.
AAGTGTTACAGACAAATTCTCAGAATATCGTGGACCAAGAAGAAGAAAAATATAGATATCCTACACGACCTGAACATCGAGGAAAACTGGCTAATAAACAATATCATGTCCCGGAAACTGAAATATTTTGGCCACATTAAACGCCATAGTGGCTTAGAGAGAGCAGTGTTGGAGGGTATGGTACCTGGAAGGCGAGGCAGGGGCCGACCAAGACGACGGTGGACACAGGACATTGAAGACACCTTGAACATGACATTGGAGGAGGCAGAAGCGCTGGCTAGAGATCGAGAGTCTTTCAATCGGGCTGTGATAAGAGCGACGTTCCGCAAAGGACATGCTACATGAGGATGATGAACTACCTCGAGGTAGAAGCATCATCATCCTTCTATCTGTATATCTGCCAAGAGTACTCTTGTGCGAAAGTAGACACATTTGAAGACCCACATCCTATACTCTAGGTCAGCGGTGGCCAAACTACGGCCCGCGGGCCACATCCGGCCCGCCAACCAGTTTTTACCGGCCCGCAAACCTGTTTTGGCCGGCCTCTTATTGTTGATTGAAGCCACACTCTTCACAATGAAATAACACACAAATGTATGTTTGAAATAAATAATTACATGTCATATTACAAATTACAAAACAAATTAAAACAACAGATTCGTTATATTTTTTTACAGTAATTTAACTCCGAAGACAGTCCTCAGAAACTATTTTATTTTCAGCATGAATGACCGCGTTGCCTTGTTTATTGTAGATACTGCGTTTACATACATTAGCGTATTAAAAATGCAGCGTCTGCCTGCCTGACTATCTATCTATCTATCTATCTATCTATCTATCTATCTATCTATCTATCTATCTATCTATCTATCTATCTATCTATCTATCTATCTATCTATCTATCTATCTATCTATCTATCTATCTATCTATCTACCTACCTACCTACCTACCTACCTACCTACCTACCTACCTACCTATCTATCTATCTATCTATCTATCTATCTATCTATCTATCTATCTATCTATCTATCTATCTATCTATCTATCTATCTATCTATCTATCTATCTATCTATCTATCTATCTATCTATCTAATCTGTCTATCTATCTAATCTGTCTATCTAATCTGTCTATCTATCTAATCTATCTATCTATCTATCTATCTATCTATCTATCTATCTATCTATCTATCTATCTATCTATCTATCTATCTATCTATCTATCTATATAATCTATATAATCTATATATTATATATATATATATATATATATATATATATATATATATATATATATATATATATATATATATATATATATATATATATATATATATATATATACGAGGTGTGTTCAAATGGAACCCGTCCCAGTGGCTTTATAACAAATATATGTAAGGTACATCAGCAGGAGTAGTAGAATTAAATACAGCAATTGGTATGAAGCAAGTACCCACTGGGGTTCTTTAGAAATAGTCACCATAGGCATTCAGACACTCATCCCACTGCTTGGGTAGACGGCGGATGCCGTCCGAGAAAAATGACTTTGGTTGCTTCTTGAACCATTTGGTCACCGAGACCCTGACGTCTGCATCGGAGTCGAATCGTTGTTCCTTTAGAGATTTTTTAAAGGGTCCGAACAAATGAAAGTCACATGGTGACAAATCGGGGCTGTAGGCTGGGTGTGGCAGAACTTCCCACCTTTTCCTTGCTAACGCTTCCTGCACAATGTTCGCAACATGTGGACGAGCATTGTCGTGCAACAGAATCACACCACGCGAAAGCATGCCGGGTCGTTTATTCTTGATGGCTGTATGCAGGTTGTCTAGTGTGTCTTTGTAGCGGATGGCATTGATGTTTACGCCAGCCTCTTTAAAGTCTACTAATAGAAGCCCTTCATGGTCAAAACATGCGGTCAGCATAACCTTACCGGCGGAAATCTGTGACTTGAATTTTGTGGGTTTTGGTGATCCGGGATGTTTCCATTGCATGCTCGCTGATTTGCTGCACGGCTCAAAGTGGTGGCACCACGACTCATCGCCTGCTACTATGCGCAACAGAAATGCATAACCCTCCTCTTCGTAACGCAGCAGGTTGTTCAAACACCACCCCACGCGTTCTTCCTTATGGTGATCGGTCAGCATCCGTGGGACCCATTGTGAACACACATTTCGATACTTCGGTTTGTTCCTAACCACCATTTGAACTGTCTTAGGAGACACAGCGAATTCCTCTGCTAGCGAACGTAAGCTCCGACGACGGTCCACTCGTATTGCTGAAACTATCTCGGCGATGGCTTCTTCTGTCGCAACAATATGCACCTGACCTGGCCGCGGAAGATCTTTCGTTAACTGACGTCCTTCTCGAAACATTCGTGCCCAGTATTTCACTGTAGTCTTTGACACACTTTTGTCACCATACACTGCTTTCATTCGGCGATGAATGTCGACTGGTCGACATCCTTCGGCTGTTAATAACTGAATCATCGGTCGCTGATCGAGATTGGACGGATTCCTTATCACACCGGCCATTATTTTAACGGTCTGCAGCACAACCAATGAATACTAGGAGAATGAACACTTATACACTTATACATTCGTATGTGCTTATTACGTCAGATGGGATGTCATCATGCTCCTCCTACGAATGTCCACTTGGTGCAGCACGGTCGGGTTTCATTTGAACACGCCTCGTATATACAGGGTGTTTATAAAGTCGCTGTGCAGTGAATTTGAAAAATATTTTAGAAATTACGTCACGAATAATGCAAATTTACGTCATGATATTCTGTGTTCCAATGCTGTGTTCCACAATTCCGTGTGCAGCATTACACAACAAGCCGCAACCAACCAACCTACCTACCTACCTATCTATCTATCTATCTATCTATCTATCTATCTATCTATCTATCTATCTATCTATCTATCTATCTATCTATCTATCTATCCATCTATCTATCTATCAATCTAATCTATCTAGCTCATCTATTCTATCTAGTCTATCTAATATATCTAATCTAAGTATCGATCTATCGATCTATCGATCTATCGATCTATCTATCTATCTATCTATCTATCTATCTATCTATCTATCTATCTATCTATCTATCTATCTATCTATCTATCTATCTATCTATCTATCCGTCCTTCCGTCCTTCCGTCCTTTCTTCCGTCCGTCCGTCCGTCTATCTATCTATCTATCTAAATGTATGTATGTCTACCTGTAAATACGTCCAGGATTAAAACATTCAGTCATTTATAAATGACATCAGATTACGTCGATCGTAACCAGCTCTGGCCTGGAGCACACAAAGATTACGTAAGTGATGAAATATGTTTAGTTTTAAACATGTTGGAAATTCACTATGACTCAAAAGGAGCATTGTTGTTTACAGGCAAGGAAATGGCGTAGGATTGTAGTGTGAGAGTAAGGCGTAAATAAACCCTAAGTGGTGGTTACAGTGATTAGCGTATAGCTAACAAAAGTGATAACAATGTTCTGCTTCTTCTTTGATCCTTAGCCGCCGACTGTCAAAGCAGTCAGTGGCTATCATGCCTGGTGGCGTCTTGTAGGGTAGCAACAAACTGCTTCCACTTTGTTCGGTCAGTGGCCATCCTTCGTACAGTGCCCCAGCTCTGGTTCATTCTTTGCATCTCGGCCTCAGTTCTCCGCCAAGCTGTTTTTTTTCGGCCTCTCTTTCGCTTTCTACCGGGGGCCCATAGCACAGCTGTTCTTGTGATGGCATCGAGGTCTCTTCTGAGGACGTGGCCAACCCAACTCCAGCTTTGATGGTGTGCATATCCTCTTGGTTGCTCCGAGTAAGTAGTTCTTGGTTAGTGTTCGGCCAAAAGATTTGGAGAATTTTCCCTAGGCAGATTGTGTGGACGCAGGACAGTTTCGACATTTCCGTCTCTGTTACTCTCCAGCAATCCACACCATAGAAAAGCACAGAAAGTACACAGCTCTCACATAATCTTAATTTGGTGTTTGTGCTGTACTGGGATGACTTCCAGATGTTGTTTAGACTAGCAAAGGCTGTTCTCGATTTATTCATTCTGTTCTTGAAGTCTTTGCTTGTTCCTCCGTCTGGTGTTACTATTCACCCTAGTTATGTAAATGTGTGCATCTGTTCAAGCTTCTGGTTCCTTATTGTTATAGGCTCAGGAATGCTCACATTTAGTGTCATGACCTTTGTCTTCTTTAGATTGATGTTCAGACCCAACCTACTGGCTATACTTATTCAGTCTATCTGTTTTTCTTGGATGTGTTGATGTGAATGTGTGAGTTGCGCAATGTCTTCTGCATAATAACAATGTTAATTGTCTAAAAGTCTGTGCTTGTTTATTAAAGTTTGCAAGATTTATTTTTAAGAATTTAAATTTTCAAGATTTCACACTTCTAAGTTCATATTTTAAATAACGACTTTTCGTTTCTTGTCTAGACTTCATTCTACTTGGCTTTAGACTACGTTTTCTCACTTTTATTATTTTCAGCATCCTTTAATCAAGTGTTGAGATCAAGCTCATGGACTGCACAATTCTTTACTTTACAAGTGTCATACTTTGCATGTCCACACCAAGTATCAAAAGCCAAGAGGTTATAATGTTAATCTTCTTCTTCCTTCATCTTTCAACTCCACAATGAGCATAGGCGTTTAACTCTTTGACTCCGCAGTTATTTTCCACCCTGTGCCATAATTTTAATTCGTGCTTGATGAGTGTAGATTTGATGAAAGGGAAATGATCTTGAAAAATACTTGTTGAGTAGAGTAAATTTTGGGTTAGAGTACTTGCTTGCAGATTGGTAATGGATTTGTTTAAAAATATCTCCTCTTAGTTTCGTGGAAACAGTATGTCAAATAGCGGGTGAACTCTGGTCATAATGTACTGTTTTTGAACTGTTTTTGAGTGATGTGTGAATAGCTCTCGCGGCTAGTGTCCGCAGGGATTTTGAGAGCGGTGTTAAGAGAACAGGAGATTCTCGTGACTGTGTGAACGGGGTGTGTTCCCGTGGGATCAGTCTATGCAGGGTTTTTGACTGAGGTGGTCAGCCCTGAGGTGTTTTTTTGAATAATGTATGCCTGCGCAGGGCTGTAGAGATTTTGTGAAGTGTATAGATTTGTGTAGGCCTTGATTATTATATAACTGCCGTAGATGCAGTCTTTGTGCACTGATGGGAAGTATAGAGATTTTGTAGGCCATGATTATTATATAACTGCCGTAGATGCAGTCTTTGTGCACTGATGTGAAGTATAGAGATTTTGTAGGCCATGATTATTATATAACTGCCGTAGATGCAGTCTTTGTGCACTGATGTGAAGTATAGAGATTTTGTAGGCCATGATTATTATATAACTGCCGTAGATGCAGTCTTTGTGCACTGATGTGAAGTATAGAGATTTTGTAGGCCATGATTATTATATAACTGCCGTAGATGCAGTCTTTGTGCACTGATGTGAAGTATAGAGATTTTGTAGGCCATGATTATTATATAACTGCCGTAGATGCAGTCTTTGTGCACTGATGTGAAGTATAGAGATTTTGTAGGCCTTGATTATTATATAACTGCCGTAGATGCAGTCTTTGTGCACTGATGTGAGGAGTAGAGATTTTGTAGGCCAGGATGTATATGGGCCGTATGGTGTGTTAACTGCATTATGAAGATTCATGTTTCGATGTAACTGTATTCGTCTAGATCTACGTGATGTTATAATTGTAATAAACCATGGTTAAAAATCATCAGACGTTACACCATTCCATGACTCGGTGTGTACGCTACTGTGAGTGACTGTCCCAAAACACACTCACCTTCTTCACCATAAATACATCCAACTGCAAACGATACCCAGTGTATCAAACGATTATTATTGTATCAGTGGTTCCAATCAACAAACTGACAATAGCTTATCAAAGTAGCGCTTGCAGTGATAGTAGCCTGTATTTCATGGAGTATCAGTACTGGCAAGTAGCATACTAGGTGTATCAGTGATATACTAAAAACAACGCTCAGACAGTTGTTTTGGCACGGGTGTCAAATCTGACCAACGCACTGAGCGTTGTTCCGGAGTCAAAGAGTTAAATAAACTTATGCCATGTCTTCCTGCCCAGTGCCACCAGTTTAAGGTATTTCTATGTCTTGTTTATTCCCTTTATGTCTGTCTCCAGTTCCCTTTTTCATATTAGCCTTAATACTCTTTTTATTCGTAATCTTCAGACTTAATAACCCCAGAAGTCAACTTCAGCACGTCCGGACTTTCGAACTTTGTAAGGTCTCATTACTTCTTAGGCACTAGTTTTCAAGACTTCAGACATCTAAGCTTGAGACTTCATAATATTAAATTTGTACAAAAGCACGTTCTCATTTATTTGTGCACTGTGTAGCAACTCCTTTTATATGATGAGGTTGCAAACGTTTTGTTTAATTTCACATCAGTCACATTTTACAACATGCCTGTGGGCAGGGCTGGATTAACCATTAAGCAAAATTCTTCTTCTTCTTCTTCCTCGTTCGCCTTCAGACTTCCACATTTATGACTCGAATAAAGGCAGTAGTCAACTCAAGGTTCCCGACATCTCCAAACAGTTTTTCGTTGACAGAAGTGGGTTGTTGCCATATGCTACTCCGTTCATTACTGTAGGTTGGGCAGTACTGCAGGAGGTGTTCGACCGTCATCGGGCTGGTACCACAGGTGCAGAGATCTGTTGCACCAATCTTGTATTTGTGGTATAGATGGTATCTCAATCTGTTGTGTCCAGTGCGTAGCCGAAAAATGATGACCTGTCTGCCGTGTTTCCATAGTTATAAGTAAATAATTTGCTTATATTGCTCACTCTATTTGGTGTTAAATAAAATATAAAATAAAAAAACAGTTTTTATTTAATATAGTTGTAGGGTCTGGCCTGGAAGAAAAGTGAATTTTTCAATCTCTTATTTAACCTTCAGCTCTTATTGAGTCTTAATGTCTTGTCAGTTGAGCAATGCAAGGTTGAGGGGAGCACCATTGTTGGGCTGTGCTTACGGCATCAATTAGCCTCAATCCGGTTCTGCCTGTGGGAGCAATAGCCATATTCTTTCGTTATTTCTAGTTCTATTCTTTCTTTGTCTCATGAGACACCTTGGACCCCCTTACACGGAACTAAGTATGTGCATTTGTGTCCTATATGTGTACCACTGTATATTGAACCGGCATTCTTCACCGTTGATCTCTCCTTATTAGCATTAAGTTCCCCGCCGTTACTTACTGTTTACATGTGTGTAATTCTAATTACAAATTATCCCTTACGCACATCAATGACTTATGTATTGCAGGTATTTTTCTTGAGCACTATTTGGATCATGAAATATTTTAAAACTTCGGAGAATGTACGGGGGTACCTGGGATCCACCTGATGGCTCATCGCAGAAAAATGAACACCTATGTTCGCAGTACAGTGTCTGATCATCGGAGAACGAAACGTGACAAGGTCGCATTAAGCGACAGTCTACTCATTGTCGGGCTATGTGGTACTGATTAGAGGAAACAGGTAGGTCGCGCGGTGTAATCGTGATTTGAAAGCAAAAAGAGGCTATGCTTTGGATGAAAAAAACAAGGCTCTATTGCCTGTTTTTAACGTTGGTGTCGAGTTGTTCGATTGACAAAGTGGTTACAGCGCTAGTCTCTCGCGGCAAAAATGTTCGATTCACGGTACCGACATGCTCCAGTCTACCCAACTGTAAATGGGTACTTGACTTTTCTCGTGAGTTAGAGAAGGAAAAGGCAGGGAGGAAGGGAACTAGTCAAACCACCTCAAATGCTGGACATAGTATAGTGAAGTCTCTACCACTTCAACTTCCCTGCGGCAGTATCCCCTGTGGGACTACTTTTACATTTTTGTTACGTTCCCCGAGGGTCTGTGAAGAGACAAAGAGAGTCGTACAACACTCCTACACTCTCAGGCATGTCGTAAACGGCAACTAACATGAGGTTATGTATGGGAGCGGGCACCTCATAACGTAAAACTAATTGCCACAGACACTAGCGATGTAAGAGCGATGTAAGAGCAATGTAAAAGCGATGTAAGAGCGATGTAAGAGCCTGTGATGCAGGATTTTCTGCAAGGGGACGAGCTGCAATTACAGCTCCATGCTCCGTAAGGAGCGCAAAGGAAAATAATGAATGATCATGATTGAGTTGTGTGCAAAATAAAATAATGAATGATCATGATTGAGTTGTGTGCAAGATAAATAATGAATGATCATGATTGAGTTGTGTGCAAAATAAAATAATGAATGATCATGATTGAGTTGTGTGCAAGATAAAATAATGAATTATCATGATTGAGTTGTGTGCAAGATAAAATAATGAATGATCATGATTGATTTGTGTGCAAGATAAAATAATGTATGATCATGATTGAGTGTCGCATAGAGATTTATGATCAATAAATTTTCTATATTCTTTTCTTTTCTAACCAAGTCCTCTACTTTAGTATCGCTCTTCTATCCTTTTCCTGTTTTTCGCATTCTTTCGTTTCCGACAAAATATAACTTTCCCATTCTGACTTTTGCCGTTTCTTTTCTCATAATTAGTAACGCATTTTATTGCGTAAGATGTCAGTCCTCGGTGGGAGTGAATAGTGTGAAATTCGTTCTCGACAGAGACATAATGGCAGACATTTGTCTACATTTTCATCTGGCACGAGTTTTTCTTCGGCTAGTTTCTCGGCGTGAGGTGTTAAGACGCTCAGTGGCAGTTTATGGCCGGCGTCTGAGTTAATGTGAAGTGTTAAGAGGAGAGGGGGAGACGGGGTTTTGGAGAAATAGCGTGGGATCCTTTGTCTGTTTCATATATATACCCCGTAGTTTAAACTTGATTTCATTCAGTTCTCCTAAATTTGCAGTAGACAGGTCTTTTCGTGCTAAGACAACAAGCTGTATAGCGAAGTCTCAGTTTGTTCTCGACAATTTTGCCGAGCTTCTAGACTACCAATAAATATAATCGTATAATTCTAAGTTTGTGCGATCGCCTGTAGTTCTGTCTGGAGGTAAATATATTAAATATCTAGTAGTGTTGAGTGATTCAGTGATAACCGCTTATTTCATTTTACTAGTTAGATTTCTGTGCAGAACTAATTAAATTGTAAGTCTGTTATATTCTCTAGCTGACGTGTTTCAGTGGATAGCAAAATAAATTATGATTTCTAGCTTAAACTCATGCAGCTATAAATAAAATTTATTAGACAGCCGATAGAATAGTCTGGCGCTCTCTCTTCCAAACCTCTACACCTCACGGTAGAAGGGGAACGACTAAGTAAGTAAGTAAGTAAATTGCTAGTAATCAGTCGAGAATAACTTAAACTAACTTATAACTGCACTGATTCATCATTGAGTATTGACGAAATACGTATGTATTTCTAATTCATAATGATTGATTTTATGAATATAACTTATTTCACGGGAGTTTTAAATGATAAGTCAAGCTCTCCGCTTGCAGTTTATAATGTAAGTTATAACCGAAGTGAATAGTATGTATAAGTATTTTATATGTTGTTTTTTCTTTATTCAGTGAAACTGGGGTAGCCCAACTCTACCAGCGCTTTAGTACTGAGAAATATCTGTGAAGAAAATAAACATTTATTTCTTAAAGACTTGGGTGTATAAAGTAAAACATGTCTGGCATAGCGTTGGCATCCAGAACGAGAGAGTACCCATTACATGAACTTTAAGATTAAATGAAGTAACGGGCCTATCGAGCCAGATTTAATTCTTCCAGAGAAAAACCTCAAGTACATTTCAGCCCTTGTGGCAAGTAAAATATTACTATCAGTAACATTCCGACGGAGTATTGACTAATTGTGGTGTGACCAAATAAAGTCCTATACTGCGAGAAGGCGCCGACCTGACATTCCTAGTTACTAGAAATCTAAGCTATTGACACTTTGATCGCTGTTAACGTTCGTGCCTGGACAATTTTAATGTGACCTAAACAGACATCCAAAAATAATAATAACCAAGCAAACGTTCCCTGAAGTAGTGAACTCAACCTGACTTTGCGGAACTGGGGTTCCCTTGGCCAAGACTAACCCTGGAGATTCTGTACGTGCATGTCCTAAAAATTGTTCTTTCAGAAGTTGCTACCAAAGCTGTAAGTACGAATGCAAGCTAGTGATCACGGCTGACTGAATAGAGTGAATGCAGGACTGAGTGATTCCTTTATTGTTGTATTTTGGCACCCATTTTGCTGTCTTAAAATTCTTTATGCAAGTTTTTGTTGCTAACTATATTTTCCTTAGGATAGATTAGAGTATCAAAGTCTGTTCATAACTTTAAAGGGAAATCTTAGACTATAGCATATTGTAGTAAGATCCTTGATACCCCGATCAAATAGATAAAATATTATAGATTGTAAATTCAAATATTATAGAGATAAATAGGGGAGTTGTGCTCAGCGTCTTCGCCATCGCCCTCAGTCGCGCAGGTTTGAGAAGGCAATAACGCAAAGTGAATGGCCCTCTCTCTCTCTCAATAGTACAAGCTTTTTCATACTTCGACCTTGAAACTAAATATAACATTTTTATAGCCAAGGCGTGTTTCGGCCAAGAAAGAGTGAGAGAAAAAACGGAGGAATGACGGAAGGAGAGGAAGACAGTGGTTCTAGGCATCGCTTACTAACGAGCGTGCGTGACTTTGTTGCTGGCAGATTTTGAAAAAGTGGTGCAAAGCCATTACAAACCCCTTACCACCCCGTTCACTAGCAGAACAGTTTGAATGTATAAACACTTAGATAGGGAGACGGTAGTGAAAAACACACAGACAAGCTCTCATTTCCTGTAGAGTTATATTGTCGAATGAAATTCAAACGCGTTGCTTCGTTTTGAACAGAACGATAGGGGAGGGGGAACGTTACCAATTTGAAAGTGTAATTTATTTTGAAAAAAAAGACAGGTGGGGCATAACATAATTCGATTGGTTGTAGCAGAATAAACTAACAGTAGTGATAAAAACGATTTGAAACCAGCGTTAGTTGCCACTCGAAGAAAAATATTTAACTAGTAGTGTTATCATCAGATGTAGGATAAAGAGAGAGGGATAGTACCTCACGGTGAGAGACAGCCATGTCCTTTTTAGGATAGTCAGGATCCTATTTGGTTCTCCTCTCTTTGTCTAGCTCATGTATGGCTCCTAGAATACCGCTTGTGTACGGCGGTAGCCACATCCCGGGCAACAGTCTTGGCTGACTGGCTAAACTACATGGGTGGAGTAGGAGCAATCTTACTCAAGGGAATGTCCATCCCTAGTACACAAAGACTGAGACGGTGAGTGAGGCGGAGGAATCTGAGAGGATCAACGGCTCGCAAAGCGAAACAGCAAAGTGTGTGGCGCACTAGAGGCATGTCGGACATAGAAAAAGACAATGGCTAGCCACCGTGGAAGAGATTGGGGCCTTACCACGTACTTCCTACAGAAAGTAATGGGATCACAACAACAAGATAAGAACCGATATGTAGAGAACTCTCTGTCCCCTGGGGAAGAATCTACTGTACAAATTAACAGGGAAGAGGCAACTCCTCTAATGAGTAAGGAGGTACATAATGACGAGTGTTCCTTAAATTCTGTTGAAAGGGAGCATTCTGAGAAAGACCACCTAAAAACTAGTAGGAGAAGCCTAAAAATAGGAACATGGAATGTTAGAACTCTAAACGGAGAAGGAAAGCTGGACAATCTTATATTAGAGGCAACCGACATGAAACTCGATATACTGGGAGTTGCAGAGGCAAGACTTTTGGATACAGGCTACATAACAAGAGACCAGTACACGCTTATACACTCAGGAGGAGAAAAACACGAAAGAGGGGTAGGAATGTTGATAAAGAGAAAGTTAGAAAAATACGTATGTGGATACTGGACACACAATGACAGAATGATGTTACAAAAGATGAGAGCAAAGCCATTCGACATATCAATCTTACAAACTTATGCACCAACTAAAGATTACAGCGAGGAAGAAATAGAAGAATACTATGAAGAGCTACAACACACACTTAAACCAGTCAAATCTACAGATGTGTTGATAGTAATGGGTGATATGAATGCAAAAGTAGGAAAAGGAAAATACAAGAAAATAGTAGGACAGTATGGATTAGGGACAAGAAATGACTTATCCAGTTCTGTGAAGAAAACCAGCTGGTCATATGTAACACCTTTTTTGAACATCACCCAAGGAAATTATACACATGGAAAAGCCCAGGAGATGTAACACGTAATCAAATCGACTATATCATGATAAAACATAGATTTAAGAACAGTGTCACAAGTGCAAAGACACATCCTGGCGCCGACATAAATTCAGATCACAATCCAGTTGTCATCAAAGTAAATATAAAGCTGAAAAGAGCAGGAAACAGAAGACAGGAGGAACCCCAGATATAAATATCAGCGCTGAAACAACCAGATATAAAACAGAAATATTTAATCGACGTCAAAAATAAATACCAACAGTTATTGACAGAAAGCATGGAGCAGTATAGAAGAGAAAACCCAGAAGAAAAAGCAACCGCAAAATGGGAATGCTTAAAAACAAGCATACAATCAGCAAATGCAAATTTACCTAAAAAGGAGTCTAAGAAAAATCAAATTTGGATGACAGATGACATCTTGAATAAATGGCAGAAAGAAAGAAAGCAAAAAACACTCCAGAATATAAAACAATAGACAATGACATACGTACTATGTGTAGAGAAGCAAAAGAACGGTGGATATAAACAAAATGTAAGGAAATAGAAGACTTGGAAGCGAAGCACATGACAAGAGATATGCATGAAGAAATAAAGAAATTATCAAATCGGTCGCGGTTTGCACAAGGAGGAAGCTGTATCAAGAACAAAAATGGTGTAATATTACTTGATGAGAAAGACATATCAAACAGATGGGCAGAATACGTAAAAGAACTATTCGAGGACAACAGAGGTAAAAAACCATCACCAGATTCTAATGAAGGCCCAAACATTCTCAGATCAGAAGTAGAGAATGCCATTCATAAGATACAAAAAGGAAGATCAGCAGGCATGGATAACATAAACATTGAAATGATAGAAGCTCTGGAGAGCTTTGGTATAGATACAATCACAGAAATATGCAATGATATATACAATACAGGATATTTACCACACGACATGAAGACATCAGTTTTTATCATCATCTCATCTCAGCCCGTAACCCGTCATGGGTCGTAGGGGTGCCATGGTGGAAGCATCAGCAGACAGGGTCCTCCACTGCTCTCTATCCTCAGCAATGCGTACAAGTGTGGAAAAACCGTGTCCTGCCCATTCTTTGATGTTATCAGCCCAGGATTTTCTTTGCCTTCCTCTTCTCCGTTTACCTTCGACTGTCCCCTGAAGGATCGTTTTCGAAAGGGAGTCATGACGAGTTACATGCCCAAACCAGGCAAGCTTTCGATGTTTCACTATTGACAAAAGTGGTTCTTGGTGGCCTGCATAGGTGTTTATCTTCTCTCTAACATAGACATTTGTTTTGTGCTCTTTATAGCAAATGCGCAAAATTCTTCTATAACATTTATGCTCGAAAGCCTGAATCCTTCGCTCCGTATCTGCAGTGAGTGTCCAGCTCTCACACCCATACAAGAGAATAGATAATACAAGTGATTTGTATAATTTGATCTTCACAGGAAAACTGATGTTACTTTTCCAGATCACATTCAACTTTGTCATGGCAGCTGAGGCCATCTCAAGTCTTGTCTTGATTTCTTTACTTGATCTTCCATCACTACATATAGTGGACCCGAGATATTTAAAGGTGTTAACTTCTTCTAACGTTTGCCCATTTAACGTAATGTTGGTCGGAACATGTTTCTTATGGCTATTCACCAATATCTTGCTTTTTTCTATATTAATTTCCATCCCATACGTTCTTGTTACTTTCTCCAGTCTAGAGGTAAGGTCTTGAAGTTCTGATTCTGATCCAGCTATCAGATCAATATCATCAGCAAAACGTAGGTTGCACAGAGGTCGGCCTCCAATCGATATGGTTGATTTATAATCGTAGAGAGCCTCCTGCATAATATGTTCTAGATAAATATTAAAGAGCACTGGGGACAGGATACATCCCTGCCGAACTCCTACAGTTGTTTTGAAAAATTCTCCAATGTCGTTGCTTGCAAAAACAGCACTGCTTGCGTCCTTGTATAGTGCTTCAATGATATCTATGATGTTGGTATCAAAATTGAATTTTCTCATTACTTGCCATAAGCCTTCATGCCAGACTCGATCGAAGGCTTTTGTGAAATCGATGAAGTTATGGTATAAATCGTGTTGATGTTGGAGATGTTTTTCGATAAGTACTCTAATATTGAAGATTTGTTCTGAGGTACTTCTTTTTGGTCTAAAGCCAGCCTGTTCCTCTGACAAGATTTCTTCTGATTTCTGTTTTATTCTGTTCAAAAGTATCCTTAACATCACCTTACTTGGATGACTAATAAGGCTAATGGTTCTGTAGTTCTTGCACATTTTTAGATTTCCTTTCTTTGGAAGCGGTATTACTAATGACTGCGTCCATTCTTTTGGCCATTTTTTTGTACTCCATATCTTCTGGCAAATTGTTGTCATGATTTTTACTATATCTGGTCCTCCATATTTCAAGAGCTCTGCTGGGATATTATCCACACCCGGTGACTTCCCTCCTTTCATCGAACATATAGCCTCTTCCACTTCTTCCCGTAATATTGCTGCATTTCCGAGTTCCCTGTTTTCGCACTTAATGTTGTTTAATATGCCTAAGTCAGTATCAAGTTTACAGTTATATAATTCTTTACAATATTCTGTCCACCTTCTCATTACAGCTGTTTTTTCATTGAGCAGAGCCCCATTGCTATCTTCTATGACAGTTACCCTGGGCTGTTGGGGTTTTGATAGTTTTCTTAATGTGTCAAAAGCTGCCTTGCTGTTACCTTTTATTAGCCCCGTATTAATGGACTCACATTGATCAGCTACCCATTTTTCTTTGGCCTGTTTCATTTTCTTCCTAATATTTTTATTCACCATACTGTATTGCCATGCTGCTTCAGGAACCTCTTTCTTAACCTTTTTCATTTCCCGCCGTGTATCACATAACTTCAGAATGTCATCTGTAACCCATGGTTTGTTTATTTTCTTTCTTTTACCAAGTATTTCTGTTGCTGATTCAATGAGCACGTCTTTCATGTTCTCTGTGATTGAGTTGATATCATCCTCCAAAAAATTGAGAGCTGCGAATTTTCCTCCAACAGTTGCCTCAAAGATTCCCGCGATTTCTGGATCTTTCAGTTTGTCTAAATTGAATCTTAACTGAGAACATCTGTTTTGATTATAGTTCTTTTTAAGTTTAAGCTTGAGCGTCATCAATACCATGTCGTGATCACTACCAATGTCGGCGCCAGGAAAAGTCCTAGTCTTGGCTTTATTAATACTAGACTTGAATCTTTTGGATACAAGAATAAAATCAATTTGGCCATGTATCTCAGTTTTTGGGGCATGCCACGTTGTTCTTCTTGATAACTTATGAGGAAATAGTGTATTTGCAATGGTTAGTTTATAGTTGCTGGCAAATTCTAGTAGCCTTAGTCCTCGATCGTTGGTTTCACCTGTCCCAAATCTCCCCACTGTACCAGCCCAGTGACCGTATGCATCTGGCCCTATTTTAGCATTCCAATCACCTAACACGATGAGAAGATCTTTCTTTGGAATTTTCTTAATTGCTTCATCCAGATTGTCATAAAATGTATCAATTGCCTCATCCTCATAGTCAGTAGTGGGGGCATATACCTGTATAATGGAGATGTTCTTTGGATGTGCTGCAATACGAATGGTGATAAGCCTGCTATTTATTGGGGTGCAGCTGATGACAGAGTTCAATCTATCTTTATGTACGATAAAACCTACTCCATGCTGATGTTTAGACTCATCTCCACTAAACCAAATTTTGTGACCATCATCCGTTATTGATTCACCTAATCCTGTCCATCTGACTTCTGCTAGGCCCAGGATGTCCCACGAGTATCTAACAAGTTCATGTGTTAGTTCTTTGACTTTTCCACAGTTTTTATAACATTGCCCAAAAAACCAAATGCAACAGAATGTTCAGACTTCAGAACAATCAGCCTGATGAGTCATGCAATTAAGATACTGCTCAAAATCATACAGGAAAGAATAAAAAGTAAAGTAGACAGCGAAATCCAAGAAGAACAGTTTGGTTTTAGACGGGACAGTGGAACAAGAGAGGCAATATTTTGCCTAAGAAGATTAGCAGAAAAATATACAGAGGTCCAAAAAAGTATGTATATGTGCTTCATTGACTATAAGAAGGCTTTTGACAGAATCCATCATGAGAAAATAATTGAATGCCTCAAAGACATAGGTATTGATGGAAAAGATATAAGAATACTCAGTAACCTTTATTGGGAGCTAACTGCCACAGTAAGATCGGGAAGGAATTATTCACCATACATAGACATAAAAAGAGGTGTCAGACAAGGTTGTGTGCTGTCCCCCTGCCTATTTAATTTATACACCGAAAAAATTTTCAAACAGATACAGGAAATACCAGGACTGAACATCAGTGGAAGATCAATAAACAACCATAGATATGCAGATGATACCGTGTTGTTAGCTGAAAGCGAACAGGAGTTACAAGAACTAGTGAAGCAAGTGAACAGTATAAGTCATGAATATGGACTCGACATTAATATTGAGAAAACTAAAACTATGATAATTAGCAAAACAGACGATAAACCCACATTAAAGATAAGCGTAAATGGGAAAATCCTGGAACAAGTCAAGAGCTACGTATATCTTGGTCATATAATAACAGAAGATGGCAGATGTGAAACAGAAATCAAGAAGAGAATAGGAATGGCCAAAGCTACATTCAACAACATGAAACATATACTGACATCCAAACAGTTATCTCATAAATTAAAACTGAGAATCATAAAGTGTTATATATATTCTGCATTTCTGTATGGTGCAGAAACATGGACGATGAATAAGCATTTGGAAGAAAGAATTGAGGCTCTTGAAATGTGGATATATAGAAGAATGGGGCGTATCTCATGGAAAGAGATGAAAACAAATAAGGAGGTCCTAGAAAATCTAGGTATGAAAAGAGAACTAATGAGAGAGGTCAAAGTTCGGCAGCTAAAATACTTTGGCCACATAAAAAGGCATAACACCTTGCAGAAGACCATAACAGAAGGGAGAGTTGAAGGCAAACGTGCAAGGGGAAGACAGCGCTATAAGTGGGAAGATAACGTCAAGAGATGGACGGGAAAGAGTCTATCAGAGTGTACCACCAAGACAAGAGACAGAAGACGTTGGAGATCCATTACAGCCAACCTTCGTTGTGGAGATGGCAACTGATGATGATGATGATGTTATCATCAGAAGCAAGGGATTCCTGACCAGTGCCTTCGCTGTTCTGTATCAGTGGCGATCTGAATGTGTCCACTGATTGCCGGTTAACCTACAAATTGTGCATTATTTCATTGATGCGGTAAGATGAACATTTATGTAAACCTTATTAGTGAATATGTATCTGTATTATTGAATGTGTGTGCAGAATGGATGGGTAGAGACTAAACCAGAAAGGCGCCAAACTCAACACTTTGTGTATGCCACAAGTGATAGTAGGGAAGATTACCATTTCTGTTAAAAGCCAGGCAGGCTTTCTTAAACTTTGGGAAAGGATGAAAAAGATATAGGTGGGAATAAAATATGTCATTATTATAATTGGTGACATATGGATGCGAGTCGTGGGCAATGACTACAACCCACAAAAACCAGATCCAAACCTCAGAAATGAGGTATCTGAGGAAAGTGGTTGAAGTAACAAGAAGAGACATGGTCCGCAACCAGACGATCCGTCAAGGCCTAAAATCCCATCCGCTGCAGACCCAAATAGAACAGTCCCAACTAAGATGGTTTGGCCATGACTGCAGAATGGGAGAAGATCGGCTACCACGACAAGCATGGGAAACAAAGAGCCAGGGATCCAGACCTCCAGGACGACCCAGAGTCCGCTGGGAGGACAACATTAGACAATCTTTGAAGGACCGAGGACTAGAATGGAACCAGGCCAGGAAGAAGACAGCTGATAGAATAGTCTGGCACTCTCTCTTCCAAACCTCTACACCTCACGGTAGAAGGGGAACGACTAAGTAAGTAAGTAAGTAAGTATTATTATAATTGGTAGGCCAGAATACCACTGGCCGTCTTCACCAAGTCACAGTATTTTCACATGACTTCATAAAATTAATTTTAATTTTCCTATGTGTAGCGAAAGGTTTCTCTAGTATGATAATAGTGGTAGAGAAGAAGTAGAATCTCTCTCAAGAAAGGATGAAGCTCCAGTGCCCGAGAAGTACACTGGTATCACAAGTGAGTTACAGCTGTGAATACTCTGAGCTGGACAATAGATTTAGGCTTCAGAAGTATAAGTTGCTACTTTCGCTATAGTAACCCTATGTGATAATATAATTAAATTAGAAAAGGTAACTCAAAATTTAACAGTTAAAAATTTAACAATTCAAATGAGTACAATTTCCCAATTTATTATGTACATCTATATATTCTTGTAATGAGAAATGGGTGTTGTAAGATGGTAAAATGAATGATTATTTATAGTTACAAATTACAATAAACAAGCGAAATATCTTGGTTTTATCTTCCACTGAAATTACAACAAAAGGATTGTCACATTATCTCTTGCCATCTAGTTGTCATCATTAAACAGTCGTTTTAGAAACTGCTCACAGGATTTGGTGGATTGTATACACATAACTCATCTGAAATTAGTTCGAGGTTCCTGAGACACACTTGAATCCGGAAGACTTTCCTTAAGCCCGCCCTATTACTACGGGGGACTAAGGTGTTGAAGATTGGTTGACCTCTAGGCTTCAGTTAGCAGGATCAACGGTCTTCAAGTCTTTTGGGTAAATTCGGTCAGGAATGATCATAATCGTGATGAGCAATGATCATTTTTTTTTTCGTACGCCCGCTAATACTCGAGGCGAAATCTCAGGTTATTATTAATATTTTAACCTGACATTGATTTTACGTGAGTATCCCTTTGTTTCTTGTACAGAGACAGGTGTCCCTCGCCATTCAGGCAAATACTCTCCGATTTCGGAGGTACCCATTAGAACTGGGTCGGCTCAGGAGCCGCCAGTCTCTGGTCGACGACACTCCTTCAAATGTCTTCGCAAGGTCTCGAGTTAATCCAGTGCAAATCCCGGTCAACGAAAAATCCTCAATGATCATAAAAACTGATCATAAAAACCTGGAACAAAAGGTAATAGGTAGTATGTTACAGAGATAGCATGATAAGATAATGTATACTGTGCAGAATTAACAAAATACATGAATAAATCACATGTTATGATACATGGGTGTTCTATAACCTTTGCTTTCCACCTATGGATGTCAAGTCACTTATGTACTTGCTGGTATGTCGTAAGCTTCCAGGCAAGAACTAGCCATGATATATTTGGCTAACCAATTAATGGTTATGCTTCCTGACAATGCCGGTGGAGGTTATCTCTGGTTAGCGTCATTCCCTTTTTTTATGATGTCTGATACAATCAATCGGAAATAAAATCTGAAATAAAATGATATTAGTAATACATATATCTTTAATAAACTTACATACCCTCTTAGGATTTATAAGCTCACGGTGAGACTGTTTTGGCTGAATTTAATCTGCCCTGCATGCAGCGTGAAAATAGACCTTTTCTTGCAGATGCTGTCTTCCAGTTTCTCACTTTGGCTTCTGGATTTGGTGTGTGTGTGATTTTCAACGCGCCGCTCTGTCCTTATATTTCAGTCTCTCGCCCGTACGAGAAAGCATCTCTAAAAGTCCCAAAAGATTTTCGTTTAATCTCTCGGTTTAAGGCGATTTAAGGCGATCTGTGCGTTTCCTGTACTTGTTTTTTTTCTTCTGTTCACTACACACTTATATCCTTCCTTCCTTCCTAGGTATCCTTTCATTTTCCCCATATGGGGCTTTCATTCTATCCAACTTATATTTAAATCCGTTTAGGCATGTAGTTATAATAAATTTTTAAAGATTATTAGCTAATTTTTAGCAGATGTGATGAAGGTGAAAAATATTAATTATCTTTAAAACTATTTATATTTGAATAATATCCTTTTGGATATAATTCATAGTCCATCTCCTTTAGTGAACTGTTATTATTTAATTGTATTCCAACCGGGCGTTTTCTTGTAGTTCTAAATTTAATTTCCTGTAAATGCAAACTTTGAAAGTCCGCCATACATTCCTATATTAGCTATTTCCTCATTCTTCCGTACCGTCTGGCTTAAACATATTTCACATTTCTCCGCCGTCTTCAAACTTCAAAGAAAGACCGCAGCGTTGTCCTTGCGCTGTGTGTGTGCGCGCTGTGGGCGTGCGTGTCGCGCTACAACCAAGCAAGTGGTACCAAATCTCGCTACACTATGAAAAGAATGTATCAAACTGATGATTGAAATTTACCTGAGTATGAAGCTGTCACCCCATCAGAAAGGAACGATGGCTGTTTATGTATCCATTGATGCTGATCTTGAAACTGTTGATAATGCTTAGTTGATTAGGGAAGGAGAGATATGTTTGAAATACTGAGGAGGCCTTAATCCTCTTAATTTCAGGGTTCCATGTACAAAGATTCAGTGAGCCATCCCAGCCTTATTGTATCTGCACGTGTGAGGCAAGAAGAATCTGATTGCCAAAAGACTTTGAAGATTGCCGCAGCAGTATCTAAACTTTGCAGTCATGACTACTATCGTGGTGGGAGAAAGGACCACAGTGCACCAAGACTTTCAGATAAGAACCATATATGGGTTCATGAGTTTTCACCTGACATACTCTCTCCAGTATTATATCAACACAGCGTTCTTGAAGTGATGAACACCCACGTTCCTCCTAATAGTGACATATATATATATATATATATATATATATATATATATATATATATATCTATCTCTATATATATATATATATATATATATATATATATATATATATATATATATATATATATATATTTATATATATATTTATATATATATATATATGTATATATATATATATATATATATATATATATATATATATATATATATATATATATATATATATATATATATATATACAGTAGAACCACTATAAGTTGACCATCCAAGGGACTGTAGCAAACCGGTCAACACACGGAGGTGGTGAACATACGGCACGAGGCCTATTGTTCTGATACTTTACTTCCTTGAACAGCTTATATTGGAGATACAGTATCATACGAAATCATACATAATCACAACATCAAATCAAATCATCAACATCTGCTTTATCATGGTTTAATCATTCTTTCTAAAAAAAAGGAGTCAATCTTGGTCTGTGTCTTATTCTTATTACAAACATAAGTGGAGAAAGCACTCTCAACGCTGGCTACACCACTCAACATACCTGGGCATTTTTCCACAGCAAATGACTTCAACTGCATTATCAGATGCCTGACAGCCTCTTCTTTTGGAGTCTCTGCAATTTCTGTGTCATCGTCACTTGCTTCTTCAACTTCACCAGCTGCTTCATGCACTGTTATGCTTGTCTGTACTTCGGTCAATATCGCTTGGAAAATTCCTTCTGGGTCAGGTTCATTACAGGTTGCCACCTCATCATCCATTGCAACAAAACCTTCAAAATCTACTCCTTCGAATTCTGCCATTGGCGATGGACTGTCCGATGGGGCTAAAACGTCATGCTCTTGGGTTGTGACAAATCCACATTTCTTGAAACACTTCTGTATTCAGCGGATGAAGTTGCTTCCACAGGCGGACCACAGGTCTGTGTTTTAGTAATGACCCACTGCAGGAGCTGGGCTCGTTAGTGCATTTTAAATGTTTTGATGATGCCTTGATCAAGAGGTTGGGTTTTTGAGGTCGTGTTTGGAGGCAGAAATTTCAGTGTCACGTTTGTGAGATGTTCCACTTGTGGGTGGCCAGGACAGTTGTCTACTGTCAGTAGAATAGACCGTTTCTTCTTCTTCATTTCTCGGTCGATGCCCCTTACCCACTCCTCAAATACGGCGCCAGTCATCCATGCGGATTTGTTTGATCTCCAAGTGACGGGGAGGTCTTCGGGCTTCCAGTTCTTGAATGCGCGTGGCTTTGCCGATTTACCAATCACCAAGGGCTTTAGTTTCTCTCCGGTTGAGCTAGAGCAAAGCATAACTGTGAAACGTTCTTTGGAAAGTTTTCCGCCCTTACATTTGTCACCCTTCATGGCGAGGCTCCTGTCAGGCATCGCCTTGAAAAAGAGTCCGCACTCGTTAGCATTAAAGATGTCGTCGTCTTTGACGCCTCTGGCGAAGTAAGGAAACTTTTTGACGAACTCTTCCACAGCTTCTACTGGAACTTCATTGGATTCACCACACAACATTTTCTGGGAGATCGCGTGTCGCAGTTTAAATTTCTCGAGCCAACCACTTGATGCTTGGAAATCTTCTGCCACTCCGAATTCCCTTCCGAATGTTTTAGCAACTTCTTGAATCATCGGCCCGAAGATTCGGGCGTTAACTGCCCTCATTTGTTTGAACCAGTTTAATGTGGCTTCATTGACTTCATCTAGGGGAGTTTTCCTCTTTTTCCGCTGTAGATCTCCGCTTTCCTTGCCACATCTCTCCAAGTACTCATGTTTACGTTTTTGGATGTTGCTAACTGTGGTCTTGCTAACCCAAAAATGTTCTGCCGTCTTTCTTTGGCTGCTGCTTTCCAGAAAATGTAGAAGATCAACCTTTTCCTTCATTGTCAGCTCCTTGAGTTCTTTCCTTTGGGCCATCAAAAAGGTTAGGTTAATTTTGTCAACGATAAAGTGTATAAAACACAGTCTGAGAGAGAACTTACAATTTAGTAGTTGAATTACTATCAACCGGCAGGGCAGTCGTAGCAAGAATGAAGATTTTGCTTAGAAGTTGGTCTTTTTATACTGCGTGTTTGCAAAAAAATCAAAGAGGTTAGGTTAATTTTCTTTGTCGGCAAGCATCATTCGAAAAGCGGTCAGAAAGCCTGTTCCGACAAAATTCAAAGACACTGATTTTTTTAAAAACTGGTCAAGTAATGGAGGGTAAATTACTATTGTGTGTCACAGTCCAAGTGGTCAAAATACAACTTACAGAGGTGGTCAACTTATAGAGGTCGTCTTCCATTGAGTACACGTGGTGCGTGTTCGGTCTATGAAAATGTGGTCAATGTAGGGAGGTGGTCAATGTAGGGAGGTGGTCAACTATGGAGGTTCTACTGTATTTTAGTGTTTCATCAGGACATTTCAAGTCTCAGATATTTTATGATATAAACAGACAAGTAGTCTTTTGTTTTGATTCACATTAATGTAAATAATATTTCCATTCTAGTTGAGTTTTAAATATTTCTGTGCGCAAGAAATTGAGGTACAGAAAATTAAAATTGTAAAAAATGTTACTCAAACTTTAAACACTGATTTGTTTAATCCTTTTCATTGAGTTACATTAGTGGTTGTTGTCATTATCTTTACATCACATATCACATTACCCTGGACATCTAGCCAGATAAGAACCAGACACCTTAACACATAAGTAGGTTCAAAATATATCACAGATTGAGGTCGTAGGGTGGTAGCAGTCAGGTTCCCTGAGAACAAGCTTCATCAACTATTAGACTCAGGGGCTTGCATAGCTGACCTCACTCTGTAGACAAGTAATATTTTAATCAATAACATCCAAACCCACCACATATATTGGGACGCTCGCTCCGGGATCTCAAAATTTGTAATATTTAGCTGTGTGGAGAGTCAGGTGAAATATCATTGCCCAGTATTAGTTAATTAATTAGAAATATTTGTTGACTATTTTGATTAGTTAATCATATTTAGTACTAACTATAGAATGGCAGACTTGGCCAAATTCAGATCTGCTGCTGTGCAGGCTGCGAAGGAAATGGGGATGGAGGGGCAAGGTCTGATTGCATACGTAACAGCAGAGTGTGATAAATTTATTGAACGAGAAGATAGAAGATTAGCAGAGGAGAAAAGAATTTTATTAGAAGATGCTAGGGAAGCTAAGAAATTTGAAGCTGATAGGGAGGCTGAAATAAAAAGGTTGCAGTTGGAGGAGAAGAGAATGGAGGCTGAAAGAGAAGAGAAGAGATTAGAGGCTGAAAAGAAAGAAAGAAGACAGGTTGCAGAAAGGGAAGCCGAAGATAAAAGATTACAAAGGAAACATGAGCTACGACTAAGAGAGTTAGAGTTGCAAGGCCATGCTCCTGAAAATGGTAACAGCCCATCCACCTCCGACTCTGCTGCAAGCCAGGTGGCCTCCAACTCAGCCATGAGTTTTCATTTAGACCCTTTTATCGAAAAAGATGATGACATAGAGTCCTTTTTAAGTAGATTTGAGACACTAGCTACAACGTATGGGTTGGAAAAAGAAAGGTGGAGTCTAAAAGTCTCCCAAGGGCCTAGGGGAACTTCGTATGAGGTATTTTCAAAGTTGAGTAAGGACAATCAGAAAGACTATGACATTCTAAAGCAGGCTCTCCTAGTTAGGTATGAGAAGAATAGCGAATTTTATCAAAAGAAATTTAGAAATGCTAAACTACTTACTAGTGAGACTTACCACCAGTTCTCTGCACGCCTGGAGACATACTTGGAGAAATGGACTGCTCTGGGGAAAACCCAAGATTTAAAGGAAATGATTATGATGGAGCAGTTAAGAGAGTCCATGGCTCCAGACTTGAGAAAATTTCTCACGGAACAGGGTGCTGAGAGACTGGGGAAGATCCTAAATGTGGCTGAACGATATCAGGCAGCCCAGTCTGAGATAGCAAAAACGAAAAGGAAGCAATTAGAACATAATAACGCCCTTCAAAATCAGGATGATTATAATAATAGGGACCAATATAACAGAGGTAAACCCAACTATGATAGGCCAAGGTATGACCAACGAGATAGGAACCCGCAATTCAATGAAAGAAAACCTTTCAACCAAGAAAGGAAATGGTGCCAAATTTGTAGGATGCATAATCATACTACTAGTGAATGTGGTAGGAAAGTTCCTCCATATCGCGCGGCACGCATGATAACAGTGGACAAGGGGAGGAAGAAACTGACCTTCAGTCAGATGGATCTTCATCATCCCCCAATCTGTGAAGAAGTGACATGTAATGGTGCCAGAGTCAGGTGCCTTTACGATTCAGGTTTGGAGTATGACTCTGTTTTGAGTGCAACCCTGGTGCACCCTGACTAGTATACCACAGAGAAAGTGGAGATACAAGGGGCCCTCATGGAAACAGCCACCATGACACTTCCTGTAGCCGAGATCAATGTCAAGACTAGGTACGTGGAAGGAGTGATTAGAGCAGCCGTGTGTGACGACCCTAACTACCCGCTGGTGTTAGGAAAGAAATATGTTTTTCTAGGAAGCCCTTTAAAACCTGTGGTAATGGCCACACTTCAGGTCAGGTCGACCCCTAGAACAGAGGAGGAAAAACCACCATTCACCACTCATCCTAAGCAGATGAGAAAGGCCCAGGCAAAGGACAAATCATTAAAACCTTGCTTTGGCAAATTGCCAACAAGCCATACACACCCTAAGAAAGGGCAATTCTATTTGAAGTAGGTACTGCTCTACAGGAAAGCTAGAGCAGGATCAAAAGAAAATGGACAGTTGGTACTTCCAACTTCATACAGGGAACAAGTGATGGCACAAGCACATATTGTACCAGACGGTGGACACCAGAAGATGGGTACTACACGTCAAAGGACATCTGTGATATATTTCTGGCCAGGCGTAGCGGAAGACATTGAAAAATGTGTTGAGGCCTGCGACCAGTGCAGCAAGGTAAATTCCACAGGGTAGAAAACTAATACTCAGATGCAAGAAAAGCATTGTAGAAAACCTGGGCCGGAAAGACAAAAAGGAACGCCCACACGTTGGGAAAATCATCAGGACCTACAAAACCACTACGGTGAAAACAGGCCTGAAAATAAAAAGAGAAATAAACACAATAAGGTAGATAACGTGGATAGGACAACACCTTCTCAAAAACAGTCTTCCCATAAAACCTTTACTTTAGCATCTCTGCGTATGGCACCCAGAGAAAACAGAAACAAAGACCAGTCATCCCCGGCTCAATTTGAAGCCGCGTTCCGGGAACTGGCTAAGATTAGCATTGAAGATAATCCGCCCAATTTGAAACCGAAACAAAAGGTTAACGTTAGAAAAGTGGGGAGTGGACGATTGAGGAATTGGGAGAGTGATCCAATCGCTTCACAATATGGCTATTAATTTAGTATTATAAGGGCACCGGTGACAGTGGTAGTTAACCGACCCTACACAGTCCACGGGGAAGTATTGTACGGACCCTGGATAGAGATCACCCACATATTATAGCAATGCTACGGGCGAATTGATTCTGGATGCCGGAATTCATTTCCCCACATTTTATGTTATTTCACCAAATTGTCGTTAGGCGGAGAATACAGTTGGTGAATATGGCCTCCATTTGAGTGGCGCATTATAGAATCCTACATGAATATTAGTAGAGGGTGTTTCCAAATTCAAGTCAAGCCAGAGTGCAGACCACTAGATGGCTGTGTGCACATCGGAGAGGAGCACATTAAATTCATATGTTGCTTTTTGGATTGAAATTGCTCCGAGTGTTTTATCCAGGCTGATAAGAGAATTATTGGATCCTCTACATAACTCTGCTATCACCATGTTATAGATTCATTCCTCATAACGATTGCAAACTTGAGGAACATCTAAGAAACCTCTGGACATGTCATGGGACAGACTCAGAGAAGAGAAATGGTGAATATTGATTGATACTCAACATTAGACAGGCAGTAGCACCTGCAGCTGTGTTATTAATCAAACTGCAATAGTCTTGGATTGCAGAGGTCAGAGGCAGATTTCTTGAGTAGTGCCTACTTTAAATGACCCCACTGCAGAAATCCATGAGCATACCAAGGGCAGAGTAAAGCCTAGTGAGCTAATTTGATCTATGTGTATCACGGATTACAAACTTGCATTAGAATGCATGTTCTTAAGTGGGGAGATATGTAGTAAGATCCTTGATACCCCGATCAAATAGATAAAATATTATACATTATAAATTCAAATATTATAGAGATAATTAGGGGAGTTGTGCTCAGCGTCTTCGCCATCGCCCTCAGTCGCGCAGATTTGATAAAGCCGTAACGCAAAGTGAATGGCCTCTCTCTCTCTCTCTCTCTCTCTCTCTCTCTCTCAATAGTACAAGCTTTTTCATACTCCGTCCTTGAAACTAAATATAACATTTTGATAGCCAAGGCGTGTTTCGGCCAAGAAAGAGTGAGAGAAAAAACGGAGGAATGACGGAAGGAGAGGAAGACAGTGGTTCTAGGCATCGCTTACTAACGAGCGTGCGTGACTTTGTTGCTGGCAGATTTTGAAAAAGTGGTGCAAAGCCATTACAAACCCCTTACCACCCCGTTCACTAGCAGAACAGTTTGAATGTATAAACACTTAGATAGGGAGACGGTAGTGAAAAACACACAGACAAGCTCTCATTTCCTGTAGAGTTATATTGTCGAATGAAATTCAAACGCGTTGCTTCGTTTTGAACAGAACGATAGGGGAGGGGGAACGTTTACGAATTTATTTGAAAAAAAAGACAAGTGTGGTATAACATAGGGGAGGACTAACAGGGATAAAAACGTTTGACCAGCGTTATTTGAAAGAAAAATATTTAACTTTAGTTTTATCAACAAAGTTAAAAAAAAGACAAGTGTTGGTATAACATAAAAAAGATTACATCATTGGAAATTGTCATTGAGCAGAATAGACTAACAGTCTTTTGTTTTGATTCACATTAATGTAAATAATATTTCCATTCTATTGAGTTTTAAACATTTCTGTGCCCAAGAAATTGAGGTACAGAAAATTAAAATTGTAAAAAATTGTTACTCAAACTTTAAACACTGATTTGTTTAATCCTTTTCATTGAGTTACATTATTGGTTGTTGTCATTATCTTTACATCACATATCACATTACCCTGGACATCTAGCCAGATAACAACCAGACACCTTAACACATAAGTAGGATCAAAATATTTCGCAGATTGAGGTCGTAGGTTGGTAGCAGTCAGGTTCCCTGAGAACAAGCTTCATCAACTATTAGACTCAGGGGCTTGCATAGCTGACCTCACTCTGTAGACAAGTAATATTTTAATCAATAACATCCAAACCCACCACACATATGTATCCGTGACTCTTTGGGGCTATCACTTTTCTTCTAACAGGACTGTGGGCTATACATCGAGGGAAAAGATCATACCTATGGGTCTATCATTCTTGTAGCAATTCATTGACTTTATGACTATTTGTATATGCTTGATGTAGTTTTTACGTGTTGTGATGGAATTTTCTTATGATAATTAAAATTCACTTAAACTTAATCAGTGTGTCGGGTCAGCTCGTTCCAAATTATCTATATTTCCATTGTCATAGTTTCACGTCTGTGCGTCTATTGTAGTCACTTATGTTTGTGTGTATGTGAGGGATATATATATATTAATATGTATTATACTAGACAGTCTGACAAATCTTAATCTGTTGTAGATGACAGGCTGACTGAGAGAAATCATCTCGAGGGTCAGAGTACCGACTCTAATATATTTCCTCCATCTCACTCGTGAAATCTATTTCTATTTTTATATCTCACAGAGATATCACCTGTTTCTATTGCTATTCAGAAGGGACCAATCTAAGTCTTAATTCACCTATCACAAATCTACGTCATTGAGTTGTGGGCAAGATAACATAATGAATGATCATGATTGAGTTGTGTGCAAGATAAAATAATGAATAACCATGATTGAGTTGTGTGCAAGATGAAATAATGGATGATCATGATTGATTTGTGTGCAAGATAAAATAAAGAATGATCATGATTGATTTGTGTGCAATATAAAATAATGAATGATCATAATTGAGTTGTGTGCAAGATAAAATAATGAATGATCATGATTGAGTTGTGTGCACGATGAAATAACGAATGATCATAATTGATTTGTGTGCAAGATAAAATAATGAATGATCATGATTGATTTGTGTGCAAGATGAAATAATGAATGATCATGATTGATTTGTGTGCAAGAGAAAATAATGAATGATCATGATTGATTTGTGTGCAAGATAAAATAATGAATGATCATGATTGATTTGTGTGCAAGATAAAATAATCAATGATCGCGATTGAATTGAGTGCAAGATAAAATAATGAATGCTCATGATTGATTTGTGTGCAAGATAAAAAAAATGAATGATCAAGATTGAGTTCGCGCAAGATAAAATAATGAATGATAATGATTGAGTTATGCGCAAGATAAAATAATGAGTGATCATGATTGAGTTGTGCGCAAGATAAAATAATAAATGATGATTATTAATTTGTGTGCAGGATAAAATAATGAATGATGATGATTGAGTTGTGTGCAAGATAAAATAATGAATGATCATGACTGAGTTGTGTGCAAGATAAAATAATGAATGATAATAACTGAGTTGTGTGCAAGATAAAATAACAAATGATCATGATGGAGTTGTGTGCAAGATAAAATAATGAATGAACATGATTGGGTTGTGTGCAAGATAAAATAATGAATGATCATGATTAATTTGCGTGGAAGATAAAATAATGAATGATCATGATTGAGTTACGTGCAAGATAAAATAATTAATGGTCATGATTGTTGTTGTGTGGAAGATAAATTAATGAATGATCATTATTGAGTTGTGTGCAAGATAAAATAATGGATGATCATGACAGAGTTGTGTGCAAGATAAAATAATGAATGATCATGATTGATTTGTGTGCAAGATAAAATAATGAATGATCATGATTGAGTTGTGTGCAAGATAAAATAATGAATGATCATGATTGAGTTGTGTGCAAGATAAAATAGTGAATGATCATGATTGAGATGTTGTGACGTGTAATAGAAAAAGAGTCTACATTATAATCTGACAGCTTATTGCAACCTAATAGCTGCCCTCTGATTTGCTCGCTAAACAGGCATATATACCAACTGTCTATTTCTGCATCGTACCATTTTGCCCCGCCTTCTTTTCTTCTAACACGAGCTAAGGAAATGTTTACAAACTGCGTGACCTGTCAGTCATAACAGGGAAGCAAATCAGGCTGTGTTTACCTCGTCCCCTCACGTGAGCATCTGTCAATCATAATAGTTCTCAGATTGGCAAGCACGTGGGAGAGACAAAAACACAGACCCTTTTGAAGTTTCGTACTCAGGGGAAGTTAGAACCTCATGGTGAAAAGGAAAATGATGATGATGGGTAAGAAAACTGGTGAGAAAAACTAGTTGAGAGCATTAGAAGGCAGTCCTTGATCTGGAGTCACCAGAGTTGGAGAAATAACGGAAGACATAAAAACACCGAAGACATGGACAAGATCATAAATTTATGTTTCATGACAGAATTTTTTGATGTGAATTTGTTGAAGACATGTGCTCCACATGGAGCTGAGTTGTAAACGAATGAAGCAGATGGAAAGTAATAGTATGCAGTGCCGTCTTAAGGCATGGGCACACTGTGCAGTGCCCAGGGGCCCCACGATTCTAGGGGCCCCATGCTGGTATGCTGCCATATTGTTCATAAGACATCATTTTAATTCCCGTGGGTGGGTAGGACTGGTAGGGTCCCAGTGCATTGCTTTGCCCAGGACCTACAATGCTGTTAAGACGGCCCTGATAGTATGTTGATGATAGCTACTGCTTAGTCATGGTTCACTTCCGTAGCAAGTCGATTCTCCAGTAATACTTGGCTTCTGTTCCTTCTCTGGAACGGGTCTGTTTCTTTTTATCGGAAATCCTTGGAGACATCTTTGTTTCAGTAACCAGATTTTTTTTTGGTCAGATGTCACCCAAATCGCATTCCAAAAGTAGCCCAAATCGCCCAAAATAGCCCAAGTCACGCAACCAGTGACCGAAAAGTAGCCCGAATCAGCCCACAGAAACTTTCGAATTTCAGAATATTTCGAGTTTCGGGTGTACGGATGGAAAGATACAGGACTTGTATCTACTTTTCTACTTATTTATCTCTCACGAACACATGTTACTTATCTATTTAACTTTGTTATTTACCGTTTACAGGCTTCGGGCTTTACACTTTGTTTCTGTGTTCATACATGCTGAAAACTACACTGGATCTTAAGAGTAAAGGAAAAAAGAATATACAAAATATCGGAACAGAAACTGCTTGCAGCGTGTATTACTACGCACTACAAGTGTTAGCAGTGGACGGAGCAACATGACGTGGATTCAAATCCACGCCTTCTAGTAGTACTACCACCAACCGCAACAGGTCATCTATCACTCGTACATCTATGATTAACATGACGTCATCCAAGGACAGCTACGAGAATTTCCCCGTCACATTACGAGACCTGACAAGGCCCGCGAGAATAAGCCAGTCAAATGGCCGCCTTACACCTTACACGTTGCCCAGGTATAAATCTCCCCAAAAACCCAGACGAGGTGAAGTTGTCGTGTTTTCACCTTTGAACTTGAATACCTGTTCTCATGGGACACCGGCAAGTCAATTGACTTTATGACGCTTGGTTGTTGAAACCGTATCTCACCTGTGATATTTTTTTGCTTATCAGGTTGTCGTGCTATGCCTAATAAAGTGCTTGAGACACAGTTGTCGTCTCTAGGAGGCTGCTTATACTGGCAAACCGGACAAACGCACTTATTTCGCGTATATATGTTTTTGTGACAGCATTTTTAGTGTTGGCCTACACTTCGAGATAGCATTGCGCTGGTACAATAATGTACAAACTAATGTACGAACGTAAAAAAAAACATTGATACAAATAAAGACGCAAACCCGAGTTTTGTGAATTTTAATTAGGGATGCTTAGTTTTCACGTATGCTAAACTGATATTTTGTCGCCTTAATATAACCTTGAGCGTCCGATGGGCAAAGTGGTTAGAGCGCTGGTCTCTCGCGACTACGGTGCCGGGTTTGAACCACGGTACCGACACGCCCCAGTCCAGTCTAACCAGCTGTAAATGGGTACCTGACTGCTCTTTGAGTTAGGGAAAGGAAAGGCAGAGAGGAAGGGAACTGGTCACCCCATCTCTCGATACTGGACCTGGTATGGTGAAGTCTCTAACACTTCACTCCCCTATGGCAGTATCTGCCATGGGAGTACCTTTATCTTTTTAATGTAACCTTGTGTCTAGGTTGAACAGGACGCGCATCGCCAAAACGAGACAAAGCTCCTATTAAAAAATGTTTAGATAGATCTGGACCAAATCTCCAGAGCGTTTATTACTCCTCTTTCTTGTGTGTCGTCTCTCTGTTTGAGTTTCATATGAATACCCGCATAAAGCCAGATTTAAAACTGTGTTTACAACAATGCATGCTCGATTAGATAAGCTGTTAGAGCGCTTTCCTCTTGCAGCACAGTTATTGCTTTCCGAGTACGACAGTTGGTAGCGTCACGCTCTAGTCTACCCAGCTGTAAATTGGTACCCGACTCTGCTTTTGAGTCAGAGAAGACAAAGGCAGCGATGCAGGGAACTGGCCCCCGTCTTGTAAAGCTGGACGTGGTATTGAAAGTCACTTCACTCCCGTACGACAATGTCGGCTACGGTACTGCCTTTACAATACGACACTTCAAACGAGGAGCCTGTTTAAAAAGAACAAATTTTGTAGCGGTTAAAACCACTCTAACTAACTTAAAATATGTATATCGCTAAAACTTTAAGACAAAGGCATTTTTCCGGACTCCGAAAACAGTCACTTACTAATATAAATCATATTGTTTGTGTTGTTTTTTAAAGCACCAGTTGTAATGATGACGTTTGTTATAGTCGGGGTGTTAGACCACTTTGTTGCGCTTGCTTGTGGCGTGGAGGTCTGTCTTTATTGCTTGACTTTTTAAACCATTTCCGTTGTTAATAAAGAGTGTACATTATTTCTGGCCATGTCTTGAATTGATTCTCTTATTCATTTATGACTTATTTTATCTTGAACATCGTGCTTATATTATGTTGGCGAATGTTGGGTGTAAACTGACCAAAACTTCAACAATAGTGAGTTGATAAGTCCAAGGTGGTACGAGTCCACAAAAATACATTTAATTGACGATATGCGAATCCATAAGACATCATAGTAATCAAGCATACATAAAGTTCATGCAATCTATAAGAATCGTCTCCTGACTTTTACTTCCATTAATCAACACAACGTCTGGCTATTTACTCGCGATTCCGTAGGTCGGTAATCCGGTAATGAACAACCAAAGTTGGTCGATAATTATAATTTGGATCCTTATTAATAAAATTACTCCCTGCAACTATTCTTGACCTGAAGAATGTTTCATTTCATCAAACTGTGACGTTATTTGTATCCATATCCAATAGGCAGACCCTGGTGCCATATAATAGAGAAAATCCTCTACACAATTACTATCATCAACGGGAGCATTGCAAAATCGCGTCCGTCTAGGACCAAATCCAGAATACAAAGGGTACAATTATGATGTCGTCACGTGTTAGCATACCAACGCAACACGTCATCATAAATCTACGCGACTCTACCGATTCGCGTTCAATTACTGTGAAGCGCGAAACATAATATATATTAATAGCATTTTAAACCCCTTAATGCGTAACTTTAAAAGAGCCCATTATCAAAGTGGCTAACATCATAAACCCTGTCGTAATAACGTCTATAAGACATGATGAAATCTGTGAGTCCACCACGTGCACCTTTATGATCATGTTATCCATGGCCAAAAAAAAAAAATGCTAATATATTTATGTAATATTCAACCATTGCTATGTTAGTGTACTGGCAGTGATTAGTGCACTGGCTTCCTAGCTCGGCGGTCGATGGTTCGATCCCCAGCTGAGGTGGGAATTTTTAGATCGCAAACGGCTCCAGGGTCGACCCAGCCTCATGAATTGGGTACCACAGCAACTATGGGAAGGTTAAGGTGGCCGGCGTGATGCTGAATATATCACCCCTATTGTTTGGTTTGGTTTGGTGTTAAGGACTATTTTCATTGTACAAGGACTACTCCATCAGTGCTCCGATCTCCTCCCTTAGATCACACAAGTAGGATCTCAGCACAGTGCACGAACTCCGTATCCCCGACAAGAATCCCAATGCGTGTGTATATAGGAATCACACATTCTATAAATATTTTTGTGGTGGGTAGGTTTCTAATTTTTAAATTTTGTCATTGAAACGGCCTGATAGGCCTACTCTTTACGATTTCCAACTGCTGAGGAACTTTTAACGTGCGCAACTTTCACACGGGACCTCCTATTGTTTTGCCCTTATCCGAGAAGGCTAGGCATCCGATCTAACTACCCACAGACCAGGAGGGGAGTATGACATCATTAGGACCACTGGTTCTTAGAAAAAAATTCCATAAATTATATTCCCTCAACTGGGAATCCAACCCGGTAACTCTAGAACTCGAGGCGGACGCCATACCTCTTAGCCACTCCGACCCCCACCCCTAGTGTGCTGATGGTCAAGAAAATATAGGCCTAACACCATATTCCCAATATGCTTCAATGGGCGTGTAACGGGATCTCGACCAACGTTATACTGCTGCTACGTTTTCCGTTTCCATATGCTTTATACCAGCATTTCCAACACTTTTGCGAATCACCGCCCCCTTGGCTCCTAGAGCATGTTCCCAGCGCCCCTCTACATGTCTCTAGAGTACATTAAAAAAAAAAAACTATAAAGAGGGAAAGATAAGAGCAACTGCTAATTCAAAACAGTGAAAACTAATTGCTCTATTTTTATTACATTCTAATATAAAGCTACAGATACGCTTATTTATTAATTTAATTTAAAAAGAAAAACTTAATTACGTAATCCAATATAACAAAGAGCAGTATGCGAGAGTATATTAGTAACAAGCTTACTTCATTGTTCTTTTAACTTCACTGAGACGGATGTGCCTGGTGCAATGATAGCAGCTTCTCAACATCAGGCTGAAAGTTACTGGCAATACAGAACATCTTACCCCCCCCCCCCCCCTCCCTTTTCCACCCCCCTTTTCACTGCAGGATAGCGTTCAGGGATTTATTTTTGTAACCAAAAGTCTTGATATGATTTTTTTAAACATTGGCTTAAGCTCAACGTATCGTCCCTTTGGATCATCCCAACGCCCCCCCCCCCCACTCCCGGGGGGTGGTACTGCCCACTTTGAGAACCACTGCTTTATACCCTTCTTATCATGGGTGTTTTCACTAATCCTGTATGCACCCCCCAATTTTTCCTTGCGTGGATCACACGTGGATCTGCCTTGGCTTAAGTCTCGTAAAATTCTGAGTCGGGACATTTTTTACCGTCTCTGACTCCACTAAAAAAATACTACCACCTCCACGACTCCCGGACTCCACCACAACCTTGCTTTTTATAGCGAATGTCTATGTTTCAAAACAGCATATATCATTTAAGCGGTTATTGATTTTAACCAGACTGCACATAAAAAAGACCACGGAAATAATTTCAAAATTCTGTACACCGGTTCATACAATATAAATATTCACTTAACCTGGACTAGGTGACTGGGGTCCCTGTTCTCTATATTCGAAATTTTGGATTATGCTGCGACACGTTGACGAATGTGTTCTAAGTGAATGATCAACTGTGTTTTAAGGTTGCTGGACTAATTCCCAGCGCCAGGTGTAGGCCTACCTTAATGAATTTCCATAATCTTTTATCTGGACAGAGTTGGTTTATTTTGCTATGTGTTGATAAAGGAAATCCTAACCCCTCTGTTTTGATGGCTAGGGCTTAATTTGCAGGTAAGTTAATATAATAATTAGGCTATGTGGTATCCTCCATTCAAAAAAACTGACTCCGTACCATTTTCCTTCCTACTTTGTAAATAAATATATCACAGGGAAGTATGTAGCCTACAGTATTTTATTGCATGACAATAACCTTGAATATGCTTCTTCGGAGCGTCCGACTGACAGAGTGGTTAGAGCGCTGGTCTCTAGCGGCAAAGGTGGCGGGTTCGAATCACGGTACCGACACGCTCTAGTCTACCCAGCTGTAAATGGGTATCTGACTTTGAGTTAGGGAAGGAAAAAGGCAGCGAGGAAGGAAACTGGTTACCCCTACATCTCGATACTGGACCTACTATGGTGAAGCCTCTAACACTTCACTCCCTATGGCAGTATCTGCTATAAGACTACCTTTACCTTTGTTTAATCTTCTTCACCTTAAATGGTGGGTGACGTCTGTGATCGTGTCTCTCCACTTCCTGTTACCCGTGCTGTATACTACGAGTAATTCTGCTGTTAATTCTTTTCCATTCGTTCATTTATCCCTTCTGCCCACGAGGAGTAGGCTATAGACCTTTAATAAGTTCAAGATAAGCCATCCAGTCGTGTGCCACCATTTCAAGTCTTCTTTGTCTGATTCATGTATGTATGTAGTTCTCGTCTCCATGCGTGTTTCGTTCTCTCGTTATCTCACTTACCCTGGTGGATTCCAGAACACGTACTGCCTTGTAATGCTATAAACAGCTTCTACAATGTGTATCCTACCCAAAACCAGCTTTTAAGTCTCAACTCTAGTTCCACTAGCGTTTGTCTGCTTTTTGCAACCAGTTCTATTTTGGTGGTCTTATCATACCGGTTTATTCCTTCTATTTTTCTCTATCACTCATTTATACTTACTCACTTAGTCGTTCCTCTTCTACTGTGAGGTGTAGAGATGCACTCATTAATGAAAGTCTATAATCGCTTGGTTGTGGTGTTTTTTACATCGTTCTCCACTTTTCAGAGTTATGTAATGGCTCTGACAGCCTGGACAGTTGAGTTGAAGATTTGTATTTTTTTGTTGAACTTGGACTTATTTTGATGTCCACATGTTTATTTATGCAGTCAAAAGTTTGCTTGTGCTTTTATATTTTTATTGAACTATCTGTTCCAGCAACGTTGTCTATGTTGCAGCCAAGATAAGTGCATGAGTACACATCTTGTGGAGATAAGTCTCCATGTGCAGTCATCAGGCTATCATTTGCCTTGATTATTGACATAATCTGTGTCTTTCCTTATCAATAGTTGTGCCCTGATAGGCTTATCTTAATTATCATTTCCGTTGCTTTTCTTTGTTAACGACTTTTTTTTTTTTTTACTTACGACATATGAGTAGGCTACTTGTTACATATCCCTTTATGTGTATTTTTTATTTACTGTTTACATGCCTCGGGTTTCCATCTTTATTTATTTCGGAGATCCACGCTGCTATATCTATTTCTTTCTCTGGAAACATGCCTCCCCTTTAGCAAGTTCTTCTTCTTCTCTTCTTCTTCCGTCCTTAGCCACCGACCGTCAAAGCAGTCAGTGGCCATTACGCCTAGTGGCGTCTTAGGGCAACAGCAGATAGGTTTTCTTTGCCATTGTTTCCCATCACGCCTATTGGCGTCTTTAGGGCAACGGCAAATCAATCCATTTGCTGTTGTTTCCGTAATCGAAGTGACTGGCAAACGGGTGATCAGCCCGTTGGTTTTAGCAAGTTAACGTGACGCATTGGCTGGCGGATACAAGGGAGTGGCGACGGGGCGATCACCCTCCTTTCTGACTTTGAAAACCGTTACTTCATATTAACCGCTCCTTTCCCTTCCCCCCCCCCCCCCCCCCCCCCCCCCCCCCCCCCCCCCCCCCCGGCCTACTCGTACTTGGGACATAAATGTAAGTAATCATTAGGTAGGACGACGGACGATTAAAACATGTCGTATACTGGACAATGGTAAGTACCCTAAAGGTTACGAACGTAGTTTGCAAGTACGGTAATTCTACGTGGCAGGACAATATGTGTAAATATGGAGCGGGGTTGGGGGGGGGGGGGTGGAAGAGCCTTATCATTCTGATGTATCCGCTCCTCCCTTGGACAATTCCTAGATCCGTCAGTGATGTTAAGCACATATGCTTATGCCTATGCCTTTTCGAACTCAAGAGCAGTGTCATGTATACATTTACAGCTGGGTAGTGTGACGCTACCGGGTTTCGATCTTGGACCTTGGTTGTGACGAAACGTCTGTATGTGTTCTTTTTGTGGCTCTCTCACACCTTTAGCCATTACGGCAGTATCATTTTTTCTTCATTTTCCCTCCGATCGCTTTTATTTAGCATACTTTTTTTCCCCTTTCATTCATTATTTTACTCTCTATGCTGAACCTAGTATAGTGAAGTCTCTAAAACTCCACTCCCCTACGGAAGTATCGGCCACGGTGCTATCTTTAATTTTCACATGTTTGCTTTGAGCCGATCCCAGACAGAACTGTAATAACGCCATATAATTTGACCGATCAGCGACTGATAAGTTTTCGCTTCATTCGTGCCATGTTTGATAGAGTGTAGTGACTTCTAAATACAATATCTAAATTAGTACATAACAATATAGGGCATAAAGGCAAAGATAAGAA
This sequence comes from Oreohelix idahoensis, assembly GCA_024509875.1. NCBI lineage: Eukaryota > Metazoa > Mollusca > Gastropoda > Stylommatophora > Oreohelicidae > Oreohelix > Oreohelix idahoensis. The sequence goes on along the minus strand of JAMPIV010006297.1, from coordinate 115,172 downwards.
AGTACAAACGAATTTTCTGCTAGAACGGTTGGTATCGCCTACGCCTTCAGATTATTATTTGCTAACGAATAGCCGAACAAAACGGTACCCAATTTTTCAAATTCGTCCTTGACATAAACACCCACTTTTCCTAGTTCTAAGAAAATATTTGCCTAAAATGCATTGTGGAACGAGGAGGGGCAAGGATAGATGAAATGCTAATTCGTTTCGCATTGGTTCTAACTCTACAACCAACTTGCACGCTTTGCCTTAGGGGTTTCCCCAAATACAATGAAAAAGTTAGAATTGTGGACACCTCGGTCATGTAAACATGTTAAGCTCTTATTATGAATGACCTAAGCTCTCGTAATTATCTCGTAGGTACATGAGAAAAGAAGTGAACAGGAGGTAGTTTAAAATAAACAACCAACATAGGAAAAAAGATAGAATTTTGAACCAAACCACATAGCCCCTTAAAAATAGTAGATTCGTGTACCTGAAGACTTGCTGACCAAGAATATGTTATTAGTTATATAAAAAGTCCCTTAACTAATTAAATATTGATAAGACAATACATAGAGATCAGAGATACTGTCAGGTCAAGTCATATCTGCTTAGATTGGATCGCATATTTTTTGGGAAAAAAGTAGGTGACAGATAGGCTAGCATAGTACAGTGAATCCGATTGGGTGGCATTTGAAGTGAGACGAAATATTATTGGCTGACCTTTGAATAAACATAAATAACCTAGTAACGTAGGAAAGGTTTGAATGATATTTTTTGAAAAGACTGTTTGCACTGTAAAATTAATAGAGATTGGCTAACTGAATCGATATTGTCAGAATAAGCGTTAGGGGGACGCCATTTCCAGAAAATTTTCAACAGTGATAGATGAGAACAGGCTGTCCTTTAAAATACAAGTTCTAAGCAGCCTGGGCAATAAAACAGATCGAAACTGTGTCAGTCATCGTCTCTGTGTATATTTCATTGAAAATTGTGGTAAGATTGACATTTATTAACATGTATTTTATATAAAAATTGAATGTGAAATAATAATATATGTCGGGACATGAGTGGGTCTATAGCGAACATGAGGCAAAGCCTAAAGATTGATCCACCATGTGATAGACTGTCAGAGAGGTGTAAAACTACAAGAATATGTATGATTGTCATAAAGGAGCATAACACCTATCCTATTATATGGAAGAGGTTACAGCTGGAATTGCAGTGGCGTTGTAACTATTACGGAAAGGAATACTGGTGTACATTGTCACATCAAAAGAAAATGGTGGCATAGGTTTGTATAAGGATATGATCCTTTTGTTTGTTTGTAATGTACATGTCCTTAACTGTGGACTATTAGTTTATGCTAGATATTACGAAGGAGGCATACCTTCACATTTCAGAGGTCCTGGGTACTGACGTTAATGTGGTACCAAACGCTTGAAAACTGATTGATTCAGGACTCTGCCTGTTTACTACGAGCCCATGCTAGTGGCCATTGCCTATCAAACAGGGAACAGATTGTCAAGCGAGCAGAGGAAAGGTTCAACCTATATTCTACTGCCAAGTTAAGTTCTCGTTCGGCACCTGAAAGCTCAAACTACAGAACTTTAGAAGAATTATATAATGACAGTGAATAAAACTGGGACAAATATTTAATAGTTCCACAAGTGACAAAATAGAAACAAACATTTCTAAAAGGACATGATTTAAAACAACAAACTAGTGGTACTACCAGTATTACCTTAAAGTAGGAGAACACTACAGACGTATATTAGAAAAATATTTTATATATGGACAAAGAATCTATTGTGCTATTTGACTGATGTAAATGATTATTTTGATTTCACTTTTAAATTGTCAGTCCTGATTCCAAATAAATTTGAATCAGGATAATAAAACTGTAAAAAATCATATTTACACAAAATTCAACCCCAGTCTTAAATAAGATAGCCTTTTAGAGTGTCGTTTGTATGTTATTGTGGTAGTACTGTGTGCTGTTGTGAATAATAAACTATCTGTTTGTAGGTTTGTTGATTATTGTACATTACACTCTACATTCATAACCCTAGACACTACACGAAGTCATTTAATATACTAATATAAATACATTTTGAATGAGATAAAAAGGTGGTAGTGGAAAGGTACCCTGAAAAGTTCACAATATTATTGGGTATATTCAAGGACCTTCATAGCTAATCTCATTTAATACAAATATAATAATACCTACAACAATTCATAACATCAAATCCACCACATATATTGGGGTCTCGCTCCTCGGGATTGAATTTCTTATAACACCAGCTATATTGGGTAGTTGATTCTGGGATTTTAAATTCTTAAAATATTATCAAGTATATTAGGAATCTCAGAGAGTATACAACTAAAAGCATTCCTTTTGGAGAAATTAAATAATAGTTGAGCTATCAGTGCCTGTGGTTGTTCTTGGTTATCATTAGAAATTATTAGCCATAATTAGAGATTTGTATAGTTGGAAATTTTAAAGGTTGCAAAGTACAAATGGCTGGTCTGGCAAAGTTTCGATCTGCTGCTGTGCAGACTGCGAAAGAAATGAACATGGAGGGTCAAGCTTTGATCCAATATGTAACTTCGGAATGCGACAAGTATATTGAAAGGGAGGATAGGAAGATAGCTGAAGAGAAGAGGTTACAAATTGAGGCTGACAAATAAATTAAGAGGCTGCAGATTGAGGCTGACAAGGAGGCTAGAGCATTGGAGGCAGATAGGGAGGCAGAGATAAAAAGCCTCCAATTTGAGGAGAAAAAATTAGAAGCAGAAGAAACAATATTGGCTGCTGAAACAGAAGCAGAAGAAAAACGACTGCAAAGGGAAGCAGAAGAAAAAAGATTGGCTGCTAAAAGGGAAGCAGAAGAAAAATGATTGGCTGCTGAAAGAAAAGCAGAAGAAAAACGACTGCAAAGGGAAGCAGAAAAGGAGGAGAAGAGATTACACAGGGAGCATGAGCTACGACTAAGGGAGTTAGAATTTCAAGGCCATGCTCCTGAAAATGGTGCCAGCCCCTTTACCTCAGATGCCACTGCTAGTCAGGGAGCCTCAACCTCAGCTATGGGTTTTCATGTAGATCATTTTGTTGAGAAAGAAGATGACATCGAAGGGTACCTAAGTAGATTTGAACTTTTAGCTACTACATATGGGTTAGAGAGAGAGAGGTGGAGCCTCAAGTTATCACAAGGGCTTAGAGGAACGGCTTATGAAGTTTTTGCCAAGATGAGCAGAGATGACCAAGACAATTATGACATGCTAAAGCAGGCTCTTTTATTAAGATACGAAAAGAACGGAGAATTTTATAGAAACAAATTTAGGAATGCCAAACTACTGTCGGGTGAGACTTATCACCAGTTCTCTGCACGGTTAGAGACCTACTTGGAGAAATGGACTGCTCTGGGGAAAACCCAAGATCTTAAGGAGATGATCCTTATTGAGCAGCTAAGAGAGTCCATGGCTCCAGACCTGAGAAAGTTTCTCATGGAACAAGGTGCAGAGAGGCTGGGTGAGTTACTCAATGTCGCTGAAAGGTATCAGGCAGCCCAGGCAGAGGTAGTTGGTAATAAAAAGAAACAGGTAAACAATTTTAAGGCACCTCAAAACTTTAATAAGTTTGACCATAGAGACCAGAACAAAGGTAAGCAATATTTTGATAGGCCACGCAATGACTATAAACAAAAAACCTCACAATTCAATGAAAGGAAATATGATGAAAGAAAACCTTTTCATCAAAGTAGATTATATTGTAGCCGGTGTAGGATGGACAACCATAACACCGAAAATTGTAGAAAGAAACCTGTAGCAATGGCCACGCTTAAGGTCAGGTCGACTCCTAAACAAGAGGAGGAACCACCAAAAATTATGTCTCGTAACGAGTGTAGGAAGGCACAGGTTAAAGATAGATCACTGAAGCTGTGTTTTGACAAACTCCAAAAACTCCATACCCCTCCTAGAAAAGGAGAATTCTATTTGGATGATGGAGTGCTTTAGAGGACGGATAAAGCAGGATCATATGAGTGTGCACAGTTGGTAGTGTCCTCGAGTTATAAGGAATGAGTTATGAGACAAACACGTGTTCAAGACGGTGGACACCTGAGGATGGGTCGCACCTGTTCAAGGACATCTATGTCTTATTACTGGCCAGGAGTGGTTGAAGACATAAGAAAATTTGTCGAGGCCTGCGACCAGTGCAATAAGAAAAATTCCACAGGGTGGAAAAATAATAACCAAATGCGAGAGAAGCATTATGGAAAACCTTGGCCAGAACCTAAAGAGGGAACACCCACACGTGGGAAAATGAATCAGGACCTAGACACGCCACGGGGCAAACTTAGGCCTGACAATAGAAAGAAAAATGATTATAATAAAGTGGACAAAGTGGAATGGGAACCCCCTTTTCACAGGCAGTCTTCACTTGGATGTTTTACCATGGCCACTATGCAGCGAGTACAAAGAGATGTCTTAGCCCCAGAATAAGCCGAAAATCCTTCAGTCGGACTTATGTGAACTGGAGGAAGATAAAAGAGAGAGAAGACCTCTCACAAGGAATTTAAAGTGGGAAGAAAACCCAAGAAAAAAATTGGTAGCTGTCGATTTGTGAATGATGATTCTAGGAAGAAAAATCATCACTATAATGCTTCCAATGGAAGAGACCGTACCGGTACCTGGAAAAACAGGTCAACAAATTTAAAAGTCCATATGTAGCATTGTTAAGGACCTGGACCGATGAAAAGGCAGAAGAAAATATTACCTCATCATATCAATATGTGAACGAGCTGACCACTCGTCTTAAAACTGGCTGGAAACTTGCCAATGAAAATTTGAGACAAGCCAGGAAAAAGCATGCTGCCTACTACAATAAGAAAGCGAAGGATCGAGAATTAGCTGTGGGAGAGAAGGTGCTCTTTCTACTGCCCGGCAGCCAGAATAAATTGCAAATTGGATGGCAAGGTCCATATACAGTTCTAGAGAAGGTGTCTAGAACAAATTATAAGATAGATAAGAAAGGGAAAGAGAAAATCTATCATGTGAATCTCCTGAAGAAATATCTGGACAGAGAAAACCAGGAAGAGACACACCTACTGACCTTGTCTGTTGCAATGGAGATGAAAAAGGAACCACTCACTTCTCATGAATATTCTTTACATCCCTGTGAAACTGCTGCACAGGTAAAAATCAGCACACACTTAACGGAAAACCAGAGGGAGAGGATTAAACAGGTTCTGAATAATCATACAGATGTGTTAACGGACCGTCCGAGGCATACAAATTTATTGGAGTATGATATGAAACTCATAGACCCAACACCAATCTGTATGAGAGCCTATTCGATTCCGTTCGCTAAGGAAAAAGCTTTAAGGGAGGAGATAGATTATCTGTTGAGAGAAGGGATTATCTCGCACAGTGAATCTCCCTACAGTTCCAGTGTGGTTCTGTTAAGAAAACCCTCTGGAGAACACCGGCTGTGTATAGATTACAGGAAACTGAATGCTGTCCAGAAGGTCAGGTGGATCCATTACCTGATACAAATCAGCTGTTTGCCAGGCTGAATAGAGCTAAATATTTCTCTAAAGTGGGTCTGAGTAAAGGCTACTATCAGATTCCAGTAAAGCCGGAAGTCAAACCTTATTTAGCCTTTAGCACCTCGGAAGGACATTATGAATTTAATATGTTGCCATTCGGGCTGAAAAATGCACCGAGTGTGTTTTCGAGGATGATGAGAAAGTTACTGGATCCCCTGAAGAATCCATGCATCACAAACTTCATGGATGATATTCTCATAGCAACAGAAACATTTGAGGAACACATTAACTCTCTGAATATGTTGTTTAATCGACTGAGAGAGACCAATTTGACAGCTAGACCGACGAAATGCTGTGTTGGATGTAAAGAGCTGGAATTCTTGGGCCACACAGTACATCAGGGAAACATGACCCCTGACCCCAAAACCTGGAGAAGTTAAAAAAAGGACCAAGACCACAAACAAACAAAAAGATATGCGATCTTTTGTCTCATTATGTGGTTTTTACCAAAAGTATATTAAAAACGTTAACTCCATATGTGCTCCATTGACTGATTTAACACGCAAAGGAAATCCTGATAGAATTATTTGGACAGCGCAATGTGAATTAGCATACCAAGAATTGAAAGAAAAGCTCACAAGCAGGCCTATTTTGAAATTACCTGACTTGAGTCATGAATTCATAGTGAGAACGGATGCTAGTAATATCGGTTTGGGTGCAGCTCTATTACAACGGTCAAATTCACTTGATGGGGAATTAACCCCAGTAGCTTATGCTAGCCGTAAATTGAACACAGCAGAACAAAAATATTCAACAAGTGAAAAAGAATGTCTGGCAGTCATATGGGCTATAAAAAAGTTCCAGATTTATCTTTATGGAAAATCATTTAAGATCCAGACAGATCATAAACCACTCGTGTGTCTGTCACAGGAAAGGCATGAAAATGCTAGATTATTACGCTGGTCTTTGCTCTTACAGCCATTCCAGTTTACCATAGAGTACATTCCCGGAAAAACTAATGTGGGAGCTGATTTTTTAAGCAGACATCCGTACGACGAACATCAGAGTAGTCACCAGGCATAGATAGTAAATTTATCTATGTGTATTTAGAAGTAGGAACTGACAAATGATCGTCTGTTCTAAAGGGGGGAGATGTGTAGTGACTTCTAAATACAATATCTAAAATAGTATATAACAATATAGGGCATAAAGGCAAAGATAAGAAAGTACAAACGAATTTTCTGCTAGAACGGTTGGTATCGCCTACGCCTTCAGATTATTATTTGCTAACGAATAGCCGAACAAAACGGTACCCAATTTTTCAAATTCGTCCTTGACATAAACACCCACTTTTCCTAGTTCTAAGAAAATATTTGCCTAAAATGCATTGTGGAACGAGGAGGGGCAAGGATAGATGAAATGCTAATTCGTTTCGCATTGGTTCTAACTCTACAACCAACTTGCACGCTTTGCCTTAGGGGTTTCCCCAAATACAATGAAAAAGTTAGAATTGTGGACACCTCGGTCATGTAAACATGTTAAGCTCTTATTATGAATGACCTAAGCTCTCGTAATTATCTCGTAAGTACATGAGAAAAGAAGTGAACAGGAGGTAGTTTAAAAATAAACAACCAACATAGGAAAAAAGATAGAATTTTGAACCAAACCACATAGCCCCTTAAAAATCGTAGATTCGTGTACCTGAAGACTTGCTGACCAAGAATATGTTATTAGTTATATAAAAAGTCCCTTAACTAATTAAATATTGATAAGACACTACATAGAGATCAGAGATACTGTCAGGTCAAGTCATATCTGCTTAGATTGGATCGCATATTTTTTGGGAAAAAAGTAGGTGACAGATAGGCTAGGATAGTACAGTGAATCCGATTCGGTGGCATTTGAAGTGAGACGAAATATTATTGGCTGACCTTTGAATAAACATAAATAACCTAGTAACGTAGGAAAGGTTTGAATGATATTTTTGAAAAGACTGTTTACACTGTAAAATTAATAGAGATTGGCTAACTGAATCGATATTGTCAGAATAAGCGTTAGGGGGACGCCATTTCCAGAAAATTTTCAACAGTGATAGATGAGAACAGGCTGTCCTTTAAAATACAAGTTCTAAGCAGCCTGGGCAATAAAACAGATCGAAACTGTGTCAGTCATCGTCTCTGTGTATATTTCATTGAAAATTGTGGTAAGATTGACATTTATTAACATGTATTTTATATAAAAATTGAATGTGAAATAATAATATATGTCGGGACATGAGTGGGTCTATAGCGAACATGAGGCAAAGCCTAAAGATTGATCCACCATGTGATAGACTGTCAGAGAGGTGTAAAACTACAAGAATATGTATGATTGTCATAAAGGAGCATAACACCTATCCTATTATATGGAAGAGGTTACAGCTGGAATTGCAGTGGCGTTGTAACTATTACGGAAAGGAATACTGGTGTACATTGTCACATCAAAAGAAAATGGTGGCATAGGTTTGTATAAGGATATGATCCTTTTGTTTGTTTGTAATGTACATGTCCTTAACTGTGGACTATTAGTTTATGCTAGATATTACGAAGGATGCATACCTTCACATTTCAGAGGTCCTGGGTACTGACATTAATGTGGTACCAAACGCTTGAAAACTGATTGATTCAGGACTCTGCCTGTTTACTACGAGCCCATGCTAGTGGCCATTGCCTATCAAACAGGGAACAGATTGTCAAGCGAGCAGAGGAAAGGTTCAACCTATATTCTACTGCCAAGTTAAGTTCTCGTTCGGCACCTGAAAGCTCAAACTACAGAACTTTAGAAGAACTATATAATGACAGTGAATAAAACTGGGACAAATATTTAATAGTTCCACAAGTGACAAAATAGAAACAAACATTTCTAAAAGGACATGATTTAAAACAACAAACTAGTGGTACTACCAGTATTACCTTAAAGTAGGAGAACACTACAGACGTATATTAGAAAAATATTTTATATATGGACAAAGAATCTATTGTGCTATTTGACTGATGTAAATGATTATTTTGATTTCACTTTTAAATTGTCAGTCCTGATTCCAAATAAATTTGAATCAGGATAATAAAACTGTAAAAAATCATATTTACACAAAATTCAACCACAGTCTTAAATAAGATAGCCTTTTAGAGTGTCGTTTGTATGTTATTGTGGTAGTACTGTGTGCTGTTGTGAATAATAAACTATCTGTTTGTAGGTTTGTTGATTATTGTACATTACACTCTACATTCATAACCCTAGACACTACACGAAGTCATTTAATATACTTACTTACTTAATCGTTCCCCTTCTACCGTGAGGTGTAGAGGTATTTAATATACTAATATAAATACATTTTGAATGAGATAAAAAGGTGGTGGTGGAAAGGTACCCTGAAAAGTTCACAATATTATTCGGTATATTCAGGGACCTTCATAGCTAATCTCATTTAATACAAATATAATAATACCTACAACAATTCATAACATCAAATCCACCACATAGAGACGGTCATCTCTATTGATCCATTTGAACGTGACGGTCCGTCTCTTGACTCCAGGTGGCTAGCGACTATCCCTATGTTTGCACAAGACGGGAGATAATGAGGTAATCGCTTACGATGCACGTTATGTATGGAGATTACAGATAAATCTGTCTGGAAACTCTAGATTTGCAGACGATAGCATCGGGGCAGATTCAGTGCACAACATTTGTTTGTGAAGATAGCACAAGATGCCGGTGGAAGTCTGACGCAACGATATGAAGAGGTCCGGCGTCAACTTTAAATTTAATATTTTGAAACACTGAGGGCATTTTTTGAATTTGAAACACCCCTACCCACGTAGTGCTGAACGAGATTTGATTGGATTGGTTGATTTGAGAGGCCGGAATATACAGTGTATCTCATTGGAAAATTAAGCGGAAACACAGCTGGAATTGGAACTTGGAATCTGAAATTGTAATGTAACACAATTGGAGTCACAGCACACACTGCAGCGCAAACGTCAAACTAGCGACTCAAAAGCCAGAAAGAAAAAGAGACATCGGACTTAGAAATTCCACAATTATAAGTAACAGATCGAGTATTGGGCAACTTTGGAATTCACAAGTAAACCCGCATTTTTAATACAAGACTGGAAACGTAAGGGACCAGGACTTTAAATACATATCGTCTCAGCTTACAGTGCAGGTAAAATGTAAAGATAGTTCTGTAGCAGTTGCTTACCGTAGGGGCAGTGAAGTGTTAGAGACTTCAATATACATACGTCTCAACTTCATGAAATGGGGGCAGCTGGTTCCATTCCTCGCTGCTTTTTGCGTTTATTAGGTAAAGAGCAGAGTCATATACCCATTTACAGCTGGGTAGACTAAAGCGTGACGCAACCAGTTTTCCATCTGTGAACGCTGCACGTGTGCCGCGAGAGGCAAGCTCTCTACGCGCTTAGCCAATTGGACTATATCTTCGTTTAAGATAACCTGTGCTGAAAACGATCACGCGACTTTGATTACAACCCAATGGTCTAACCTTACAGTCCAGGGACAATAACTTGTAGGAGTCATTACAGGTCACGGAAGCGACTCCTGAGGGGGCATCACTTTGGCGCTATTTTAATAATCGATTTAAACTCTACTATTATGTAGTCACGCTGAAGTTCTATTTTGACTGTAGTACTAAATACATATTTTCCTTTTTTTCGGGTGTGGGAAAGAATAGATCAATAGAATGTTTTTCGTTCACTCTATGAACGTTGTTTACTGTTACTTATATTTGCGTTTAACCAATTAAAAAAGTAGCCGTGTAGTTCTCCAGTTGTTATTATGCTGTATAATTCTCTAAAAGTGTCCAGTACCGTACGTCCTACAATATTTTTGTTGCATTCTAGAAATTATATAAAAGTCGTTCGCTTCTGACCTTTGCACTAACTGCACTAACAGTCGACCGCAGCGTGTTACGTTTTTTAGCATTAGAATGTGTGTACACGTGATCTCACCCCGGATGTTAAGTTTTAAACTTATCTGAGAGAGAGTTAGCTTCCGTTTCCGATCTTTTTAAGTAATGGGTGCATCGAAATGAATCGGCATCGAACACGCGGCCATTTTCGCTCTAATTTTATTGGATTCTGACGCCATGCGGTGGGGATGAGATTTTTGTCATTATAAGCGCTAATATCGGTTCTCAGAATATGGTTGATGACAGAGATCGAAACGAAAGTGGAATGTCATTGCTAGTATGTAAAAGTTTAGGGGTTAGGATTAGATTTATCGGAAAGATTTAGGGTTACAGCCGAATGTCACTGCTGACATGGGCATTTGTTGCTTTGCTACTGATGATGGGTGTAACGAAAAGATCGTCATTTGATTTGTATTGGTCAAATGACTTTCATTAAGATGCAAGAGATAATTTAGATATGGACATTTCGTTTGTTGGTTATTTTATTTATTTATTTTTTAATTTTAAAATATAAAAAAAAACAATTTTTTTTTATTTTTCTATTTTTTTTATCGTTTTTTCCATCTTTCCTTTCTTCTCTTCCTATCACATCAAACATGTACACAAACAAATTTTATATCATCAGATTCACCATTCATTCATTTATATAAATTCCAAAAATTATAGCAATTGACCAAGAAACACAAAAACTATAGTCATTACAAGTCACCCACTATAAAAACGGGGCATTGTGAAAAAGAATGCAGCTGCAGGGGAAGTTTTCTGGAAGAGAATGCAGCGTGCTAAAGGTATATTAATATGAAACAAATATAAAGGTATTTTATAAGGCACTCGTAGGAAATAAAGAAGTAGAACACTAGACAACAGAAAAACAACAGACATGAGTGGCTTACCCAGGATTTGAACCCTGGACCTTCCGTGCGACAACACCGCCTAGCTATGCAAGGGAATCACACTGTCCTCCCTGCCATCTACGCATCCCCAAAAAAGGATGTTTCGATGACAGGTCATTAGTGCGAACCTCTATACATAACACCGGAAGTTTACCATGGACAGTTCAGCCTATTAATGACGCAGTCACCTCTGTTGTTCCCCTATATATCAGTATCGGTCAGTCCAACAAGACAAAGACCTTAATACTGTGTCCAGTATGATAGTAGACTTAGAACAGTAAGAACAGGACAGATGGTAGGTTTGGTATTGTATAAACATTTAAAACACATAAGGAAGGGAAACCACGAGGCCTGTAAACAGTAAATTAATATGAAACAAATATAAAGGTATGTTATAAGGCACTCGTAGGAAATAAAGAAGTAGAACACTATACAACAGAAAAACAACAGACATGAGTGGCTTACCCAGGATTTGAACCCTGGACCTTCCGTGCGACAACACCGCCTAGCTATGCAAGGGAATCACAATGTCCTCCCTGCCATCTACGCATCCCCAAAAAATGATGTTTCAATGACAGGTCATTAGTGCGAACCTCTATACATAACACCGGAAGTTTACCATGGACAGTTCAGCCTATTAATGACGCAATCACCTCTGTTGTTCCCCTATATATCAGTATCGGTCAGTCCAACAAGACAAAGACCTTAATACTGTGTCCAGTATGATAGTAGACTTAGAACAGTAAGAACAGGACAGATGGTATATAATAAGTTCCACCTGGAAATTATCATCACTTTCCTCTTCTTCATTGTTATTTACCTCATCATCATTATTTTCATTATTATCATTATTCTCATTATCATTATTATGCTCTTCATCAATCACCACCTCTTCAATGTCATTCTCATCATTCATCACATCATCTACCACATTAACACTTTGGATGTGACTATCCAACTGAGCACGAGCCTGAGCTCTGGTTGTAACAGCTTTTGCACATATGAAATGCTGTTATTCCCATTTTTCAATATCATCCTTTGTACATTCACGAATGCCAGGAATATTTCCTAAGGTAATTCCTGCGATGGGACTATTTAACAGGCACGCGAGAGTTCTTCTTGTAAAGTACGGTGTATCCAAAAATGACATTCGTCATCTGCCTGATCTGGCATTATATCCTCCTCTATTTTGAACTCTGCCTCTGTTATTGCAGAGGTATCTAATGGGAGCCCGATTCACTCTGGAGACAGATCAAAAGGCCCTGGCTTATCTTAAAACTGCCAGGTTTACAAATCAAAGAGCCGCTCGAGCCTCGCTAGCTCTTCAACCCTATGATTACGACATTAGGGCAATCAAAGGCAGCATGATAATCTGATGAAGAAAATATTCCATGTATTACAACTTCCTCGTATAACACTATACATGTGTACACCGACTATAACGATTGAAAGTATTCTCTGACATTGTGTACGCTAACGATGCTGTGATCTAAGCTACATGGTTACATTGTCATATAAAGAAACATTGCTGATATGAGAAAGCGGTTCGCACAGCAACAAGATGGTGATGCATTTCTGAATGATCAAAATGGACTAATACCTCGTTCAACTCAGCGCATTACTGCTGATATTGTGGTTGAAGGACAATACGTATATGCCACTTACATACTTAAAAACATAACTTTGGTGAAATGTTACAAGTGATGTCCTTTCGGGAGGTTTTCGTACGGACACATTTTATCAGTCTGAAGTAAAATGACTAACGTTGCCAAATAAAGGGAAATAACGGGAACATTATTGACGCGAGCATGTCAAAGGGACACAACACGAAAATTGCCTCTGATTTTTTTCGATTGAAATTCGCGGTGATTATGGACAAGTGGATTGAACATAACATTATATCACATGGTAGACAATCATGGACATTGTGAAGAAGGTACTTCTACATACATCTGGGAACATTATATGAACATTTATTCATTCAAAAGGACTTTGCATCATGGAATTGAACGTGGTTACAAGATTACGTAGTGATTAATGTGCATTAACTAGAATTTGTTGAGGTGTTGACACAATTTTGTCACACTCAAACTGCACTTTACTGTAGTTATTGGTTAACACGCCATACTATGATTATTATCACAACACAAAGGCATAGTCGTCTCTATTGCTCACACTTATATGTTACATTCATGACATATAATTTTCATGCATACATAATGATTATTCATTTGACAAAATGTCGCAGTCATACATATTATTGCCATGGTTACCTCACACTGTTGTTAAAGGATTTGTATCCTTTGTAGTCGATGGTGTTAGTAATTTTGTTACTAATTTCCACACCTTGAGTGTTTATTTGCCTACTATGGAGCACAAACCTGGGTGCTATACTAATTCATACCAGCGGTGAAATTTGATGATACCATTTTTTCACTCCAGTGAAGTTTTGAACTCAAACCACGTAAATAATGCAAACTTCGTTTACATTATTTAACCGGGGGGGGGGGGGGAAATGTTATGAGTAAAGTTCATAACATATATGTCGATATCAATTCAGTTCGACATAACGTTGATTTGTTTATGAGACCGTTGCCCTGGTTTCAGGAAGTGACGTCATTACTTGTGGTGGCCTAAGTTGCAGACGCCAGTTTTGCAGTCCGCTAACAAAAGCGTCCCTTGGTTTGGGGGATTCGCTGTGTGTATTTTGAAGGCGTTGGACGCATGTGTTTTATGCTCCTGAGTATTGTCTAATTTTACTGGATCTTCATTATGTTGTTCCATCACTAGCTTACCCATATACCTCGGTGTGGTAAGACTTGTTTATTGCATGAAAGAAATGAAGATGATTCTGTGAAGCATGTGAGCTGAATTAATAAAATAAAAACTGTGTGGAAATGTCTTTGACATCGTTCCAGTACAAGACTGTACAGAGACACTAGAGACTATCTAGGTACTGCCATAATTTGATGTGCAGATTATAAAGATATATTTTGGAGCTGCAGGATATGTATTAAATCATTATGTGAATCGTCCAGCCTGGCCTTCGGACTGTCATTCAGGTTTTGAAGGCAACCGTAACAAATGTTATAAATCATCTTAAGGAAACTGAATAAACACAAAACAAAAGAATATTTAAGGACACTTTTCCTGAAAACTAGTTTCCAACCAAAAGCGCTTTAGAAAATCGGCCTTAAATACTGGCCTGTCGCCCTTTAAGAGTTAATCTTAAGCCTGTCAGAATGCAGCTTGAAGGTGAAGGCCTGCATGTGGCACATTACAGGACTTCATAAACTTATCCGAAGATAGTGTAAAACGGACAAACAAAAATAGATGTTGAGACATTTATTTGATGAATTGGGACCGCTGTGAAACCTCGTGCTTCAAGGTCCGCCAAAGCTAAACACAGCCAGAGCTCCATGTGTTAGCAAATTTCCACCTGACACAATAGGCTCTTTGTTGCCCCCTGCCGAACTTTCGAATGCAATTCGAGCGGGAGCCCTAATAGCAAGACACCAGTGCTTAATCTACGACAAGGATGCCCAACTTTTGTGTGTCCTCGTACCCCTTCGGTTTTTAATAAATCTCCCCGTACTCGCTATTCAAGATAAGAGAAAGTTTCTTGTGCATAATCATATAAGAAAATAAATAAACACAATATTTAACTTTTCATAAAGAAAACTTTATCCGGCATGTAGCATCATTGTTGTTTGTGTCATAAAGTTGTTAAATGTTCATCAGAGTACAATGAAATAAATTAATGAGATCCTTGATTCTGTTTATTTTCAACCAACAATTTTATTCTTGGTATAATTTTTGAAAGAGATACCCGCAAATTATGTTGAGCATCAAGTTTGTTTCTTGCTTGGGATTTAACTAAAACTAGGACTCGACATTCTCTATCTAATCCACATGGTTATTCTCCTCCTTCTTTTGTTAAAACTAACATAGATCTTTTGGAGTATTACAATAGAATAATGTTAATTTACCAAATATACTTATTCTAGTCTGGAAAAATTAGTAATGGTAGGCATGGTCCCTGGAAAAAGGGGAAGGGGACGACCTAGACGACGGTGAATCCAGGACATCACAGAGAGTCTGAACTTGTCTTTGGATGATGCAGGTCGACTTGCCCAGAATCGTGAGGCGTTCAGAGCAGCTGTAATGGAGACAACGTTCTGGAGAGAATATGTAAAATGATGATGATGATGACGCGTTCTTCTTCCTCGTTCGCCTTCAGACTGTCACATTAATGACTCTAATAAAGGCAGTAGTCAGCTCAAGATTCCTAACATCTCGAAACATATTTTCGTGAACACCAAATATTCACCGGACAGCGTTCGATTAGCACATTGGTTAGAGATCTGACCTCTCCTGGCAATGGGCCGGTTTAGAAGCACGGCGGCGTCACGGTCCAGTCTACGCAGCTGTATATGTGTACCTGACTCTGCTGTTGAGTTATGGAAGGCAAAAATCAGCGAGGAAGGGAATTGGTCACATGACCTCTCTAAGCTGGACCTAGTATAGTGAAGCTTCTAACGCTCCACTCCCATGTATTTGCTGTGGGACAACTTTTCCACTATTACTCTCTTTACCACACTGATAAGATTAAGATTGTTGTATGACATAGGGGTACGCCGACCACAGGCTAGGAACCTTTTTTCTACGCACTTACTTTACCTGCCTGAAGTTCACATGCTATCAAGTGGAAAAACCCGACCTCGCCTGGGACCTGACGTTTTGAAAGGATTTACAAAAATGTTTTAAAATAAATTTTTAAAAAACGTGCTGAAATATCTGATGCGTGATGAATATTGAAATTCGTGTGTTAGGTTTATCATAAATAATATGCATATTTAAACGTAGGACTCTTACTGCGCTGTGCGAAACAGATTTAGTAGAAACAGCCGGCAAACAAACACAGGCAGAGAGATCAATGGATATACGGATTAGTTGGGCAGACAGAGAAAATGCCAAGCAGATAACAGAGAATGATAGATAAATAGATAGATAGATAGATAGATAGATAGATAGATAGATAGATAGATAGATAGATAGATAGATAGATAGGTAGGTAGGTAGGTAGGTAGGTAGATAGATAGATAGATAGATAGATAGATAGATAGATAGATAGATAGATAGATAGATAGATAGATAGATAGATAGATAGATAGATAGATAGATAGGTAGATAGGTAGGTAGGCAGGTAGGTAGGTAGGTAGGTAGGTAGGTAGGTAAGATTTTATAACTTAGCAAACCTAAATGTGATTTCATCTATTGGATGTTGGAGCCAATTACTAGAGAACACAAACTAGGGTTACGGCACACAACTCTCAAGCACGATGTTCACAACCGCTTATGAGGATTATGCTACGAGCTATAGCAATAGAATCTGGTAACTTAAATTGTTGCAGGCAAGAATATGGATATCCTGACGAATACTATATGAAGGGAGTTCATCCATGATGATGGCCTCTTCCCCACTTAAAGAGCCACATCAGCAGACAAAGACGAGGTGAAGGAAAAAGTAAACATTATTTAAACATTAAGATGTTTCTCCGCAGTGGTATAATAAGGAGGCGGAAGCGGGCGTTCCATCTCTGATGAAGCCACTGGTTTATCATCATCATTTTCATTTCCGCTCCTTACCAGAGCACGGAGGCCACGACTGTTGCTAGACTTCTTGCAGGAAGCCAGCACCAAGCAACGACATGGTCTTGCCGTGCTGGTTTAGGTGACATTTTGTTTTAATGATGAGGTTGCCAGCCACATGCACAACCGCATATTAGTCGCTTTGTACAACAATGCTTGACAGTTTTTCTTTCTTTTCCTCTTCAAAAACCTCTTGGAAGTACGCGGTGAATTATGACAGTAAAATGTACTGTTAAAAATATATTTCAAGCATAATATATTTTTATGAGTGTTTTACTGGGAATGAAAGATGGGGGGGGGGGGGTGCCAAAGGAAATATCCGCCCAGGTGGCAAATAACTTTATTTATGCCCCTGTTTCTCCGTAAAGGATGGTAGATGCAAACACACAAAAAAAAAAAAAAAAAAAAAAAAAACTAAAGACACATTAAGTATGAACCAGCCTTGTTTAAGAACTGTTGCTCACTTTAACCCGGTTTTCACTGCGCTCTTTAAAAAAAAAAGTTATTTTCTGTTTTAGGCTGTACACATCTTATCTGACTGGTAAGCAACAGAGATTTGATAAGAGTTTTATCAGGCTAAGGTCTCTCTCTCTCTCTCTCTCTCTCTCTCTCTCTCTCTCTCTCTCTCTCTCTCTCTCTCTCTCTCTCTCTCTCTTTCGACCGGTTAATTAAAGAAAAAATAAACACAGTTTTTACGGAATCCTTACACATCTTTCGTTCAGGACCTCTAGGGTATTAGGCGCCTGTTACGCACAAATAATTACTTTTTCCAAAGTCTTTGTATGATCATTTTTCGTATGTATGATCATTTTTTGACTGAAGTGTGTATTATGTTTTTTACAGTCAAAGGGACATCACCCGAGTTATCGAGACTACAATTTTTTAGGAGTTTGCCTTCTCTTGTATAGAGACACGTTCGGTCTATAATTTCTTGAACGAAGCGTGACCATATCTCCTTATTTGGTAGTATCAGTCAACTGTTGTAGATGTCTGAAACCTGCCTTAACGCTTCTGTTCATGACCATAAAAGGCGCGACTGTGTAAGACTTTTATCTCGAATGTTCTTAGAATCGTCTTATTGTGAACGGCGACTCAGAGATTGTCGTTCTGCGCATGTCTCGACTTGGAGTTCGTTTGTTGTTCCGCCCAGCTCGGGGAGTTTAGAAATGGTCTGAGTAGCGAGCGGACGCAACCTGCGTCTTGTGTTTTTCATTCTCGGACTTTGGTGTTTTTTTCTGGACTTTTGTGGTGGTTTAGTTTAGGCTTCGGCTTAAGCTAGCCTTTGTGACTTTTTTTTTCGTGCTTAATTTGGTTTCAATACCAAGAAAAGAAATATAAGAATGTCCGCACCTTTTGTGCCTGTGATCATGATCAATGCAGAAGAAGATCTAGAAGGAGGTATGCTCCATAGGCCAGGGACACTGGTTATTACTATTACTGGGCCGCAGGCCAATAGGGCATCCTACTCCCTGATATCTAGTATTATGGCAGGACCGGCTGGCGTCGGAATGAGTGGCATAGCCACCTTGTATCCTTTTGAGGGGCCCTACAGATGGTACGCCACTCTGACAGCGGCGGCACAAATAAAACATTACCAAGGCCTGCATGGCAAGAGGTTCGAGTGGACCAACCCCCAGATGAGCATCTATATAGAGCATCTGGATAAAGAGAAGTCCAAAGGGACACTGAACTGGATGCCCCCCACTATAAAGCCAGAAGCGGTGAGGAGAATAGCGGCCGAAGTGTCGGGCGACAAAGATGTGGAGGTGAGCAGAATTAAAAATGCCCAGGATAAATGGCTCTTTTTATACCGGCCAACAGAACATCAAATACCGCACTTTGTGCACCTTAAGGCCGCAGAAGATAAAATACTGAAGGTATGGGTGTCTCTACCCGGTAGACGAACCCAATGCACTATTTGCGGACTGGACACACACTGGGTTAGCCAGTGCCCAAGAAGGCGGGCGGCCCCAACTAAGGCCAAACAGACCAAAGAAGAAGAGGCAGTCGGGAACAAAACGCCGGCTGAGCAGAACAGGAGGAGTGAGTTCCTCGCGTCAGAGAGCGATGCACTTGAGTGCCACACAGCAGAGAGCCCTGAAGCAGATACGAGTAAGGAAGTAGACTTTATAGATGTGCTCTCTAGGAAGGGAGAGAAGAATAGGAAAAAGACTTTTGCGCCAGACAACAGGGCCTGTTAAACCCAAAGAGGTGAAGCGAAATAATAGTACTTCTCCAAGCAAGCGCTCACCGAGCAAAGAGGATCTCCCCCCATCACCCAAGGTGACTGCAGAAAAGTCCTGTCATGAGGAGGCAGCGTTGACACTTGTTGTTGACGAACGAAGATCCCAGCCAAATAGCCCTGACAAATCACCAACTCAGTCATTTGTGTCGGGGGCCTTTAGACCGGATCCGGAAGTGCCAGGGGCACTTCTAACATAAGACAGTATAAGCGGTAACTGGGCGACCATGACTGAAGACGAGGCCATGGAGTCGATGACCACCCTGTACATAGATGGGCAAGAGTTTGAAGATGTGAGTGACTAATGAGCCTACACCTACAAGTCTTTCTTCCCGGCACTGGGGCCCAGTGCAAGAAGTTACTTCCAGACTTCAAGCAGGTGAGACGAGTGAGGACGAATGGTGCAGGTGAAGGCACGCCTGAGCTGCACCCCGAAGCTACCCTCCCCTTTGAGCCTGTTAGAAGCTTGAAAGATAGACTACCAGTGCGTGGGAAGATGTGCCCCCTCAAGTGGACCCAAGTGAAACTGTCCATAAAAATAAAAATAAAAATGTATCTTATTACAGTAAAGTGTGCCAACACCCATAGTTTAGGAGTGGTGTTAAAATGTATTATTAAGAGTTGTGTTTATGTAAATAGTGTTTATGTAAATAGTTTTTTGATAGTTAGCTTGTCCACAATACACACACTTTAACATGCGCACAGTTTCATTTAAACAGTCAACTCCTCCCCCCCCCCCCCTTACTGGGGTGGAAATGTTAGGCGATGCAGTTTCATCTGCGTCCAGCCTAAATTATCAGTGCGGAACGGATAGTCAGCCCCAGGTCACTATTCCGTCAATTAGTCATGTAACTAGGTCAACAGGTCAGCCCTATGCACCCCCTCGACAAGAAATGCAAACATGAATGTGTCGAGTGACCTAGTTACGACAGAAAGCGGTCAGCCGAAAGGCACCGCTATGCTGTGCAAACCATGTGCAATAAATGACCAGATTATCACTTTGCCCACTACAGTCTTTAAAACTTATGATAAATTACCAACTAGCGTTTTATTGAGTAACTCACCTGTAGCGAGTAGCCAGCCTCAGACCACTGCTCAGCTTTGTAACCCAAAAAAGACAGACGGTTCGCAAGGCCCCGTTTTGTCAAATAGTGTAGATATGGCAAGTGGCCACTCTGCCACTTTGCCATGTAGACAGTTTATAGAGAGTGGCCAACCTCAGCCTACCACTCCGACATGCAGTCTAGTGATAATATCTCTCAATATCAATGGTTTGAGGAAAAAACTAGACCATGTAATCAAACTTATTAAAAAAAATAAACCCGATTTTCTGTTTTTGCAACAGGCGGGGATTTTTTCTGACTATCATGCCGGTCAGATGGTATCTAGGTTAGGACTTAAACATGGCTGGTTCGCCTTGGGCACCAGTCATGGTAGCGGTGTAGCCACCCTACAAATCAATGAAGATTGGGAGACAGTACATTATAGAACAGACAATTGTGGCAGAATTGTCATAATTCAAATACAAAACAAGCACAACAAACATGACGCACACACACTCATTAATATTTACGCTCCAGCGACGAAAATTGACAGACTTAAGTTTTATGAAGGTTTACACGACATCCTAACGGAAAATTATAAAGGGACAAAAAAAATTTTAGGGGAAGATTTTAATTGTATTCTATCCGACCTTGACCGGTCTGGAGGCTTCACGAGAGCGCAGACACGAGAAAAGTCTTTACTTGTACGACAAGTTCAGGCTATGTTAGACGAACATG
This sequence comes from Oreohelix idahoensis, assembly GCA_024509875.1. NCBI lineage: Eukaryota > Metazoa > Mollusca > Gastropoda > Stylommatophora > Oreohelicidae > Oreohelix > Oreohelix idahoensis. The sequence continues at coordinate 94,104 of JAMPIV010006297.1, read as the reverse complement.
ACCTTTCAGACGTATACAGAAAAGTAGAACCAAACAAACGAACCTTTACATACTATGACAAGGCGAACCCACATTTTAGACTAGCTTCAAGATTAGATAGAATTTACACCACTAGTGACTATAACATACATAAAATATACCATATAAAAAACACTCTTAAATTCACAGATCATCACGCAGTTTATACATCTTTAAGTACGGGACACACGCATAAACAAGTAAAGAGATCCCCACATTGGAAATTTAACAACAGCCTACTTAAAAACACTTACTACACAGAACAAATAACACAATTGATACAAGGTTACGCACAAGACATTCCCAATAATAACATTGCACAATATTGGGATATGTTAAAAAACACAATTAGAGATAGAACGCAGATTTTGGCGACACTTATTCACAAGAAGTTTAAAAAAGAGGAGGGGATTTTAGAAGAAGCAATTAGTTTAACCAAAAGTTTAGACAACACGAACCCTCACATCCAAATTTTAGAAGAGTGTTTAGATCAATATAGACAGTATACCTACCAGGGAGCATTACTTAGGACAAAATTACACACTATAACACAGGAAATCCCTAGTAGGCAATATTTAGCAGTAGAGCAAAACATCCAACGCAGTAGGCAGATTCATGAAATAACAGATATGAACGGTCAGCAACAAACAGACAACACCAACATTAGTCACGCTTTCTTCCAATACTACAAAAAACTATATACTAGGGAAGAAACTGACGCAAATATACAACACAAGTTTCTACAATACACAAAACGTTTAAGTGATGAGGAAAGTGAAAGACTAGATCAACCCCTAACTTTAGATAATTTGCAAGGGGCACTTAGTACTTTTCAAAAAGATAAAGCACCTGGGCCTGATGGGCTAACAGCAGAATTTTACAGGTTTTTCTTCCCATGTTTAGGCCCTATCTTAATTAAAGTGTTCGAAGAGGCTTTTCAAAAAGGGGAACTCCCGGATAGTTTAAATCAGTCATATATTACCCTGATCCCTAAAGACAGTAATGACAAAAAGTCAATTAAGAATTTTAGGCCTATCTCCCTTTTAAATGTTGATTATAAAATTCTAGCCAAGGCATTAACTCTGAAGCTTAAACCACAAATGCACGCAATAATACATTCAGATCAACAATGTAGTGTGCATGGTAGAAACATTAGCAGACACACACATTTCATTAGAGACCTGATTACATACACACATGATAGGCAGTGCCAGAGTGCCATATTATCTTTAGACCAGGAAAAGGCATTTGATAGAGTATGCCTTCCTACATAAATGTCTTAAAGCTAATAATATAGGGAAATACTTTAGATCATGGATAAAAATCCTATATAAAAAATCTGAAAGTAAAATATTGATTAATCACAGTTTAACCGAAACATTCAAATTAACGAGAAGTGTTAGACAAGGTTGCCCTCTGTCGGCCTTGTTATATGTAATAACGTTAGAACCTGTGTTGGAAAGAATAAGACAAGACACAAATATCACAGGGACTTTCGTCCCCGGTGCAGGGGAAAGAAAATTGTTGGCCTACGCCGATGATACGATATTCCTTCCAACAACAAAGGACTCTATTAAAAATATCTTAGAGGTTTTCACAGAGTTTGGACGCGCTAGCGAATCCAAACTAAATATTCAAAAATCTAGCATAATGGGAATAGGTAAATGGGGTAATAGGTCAGATTTCCCTTTCCAATTAACGGTAGTGAATAAAATTAAAATTTACGGAATTAACTTCTCTTTTAATCCTCAAGACCCCAATAAAGAAACATGGACAAAATTGATAGAGAAAATCCAAAATATTCTAGAAAGTTACAAATATAAAACGGCTACCATTTTCGGGAGAAGTATTATAGTTAATTGTTTTATTATGCCACAAATAATATACATAGCAAACGTACAGATGGTACCTAAAAAGATTATAAAGGAAATAAACAATCTAATTAGGGCCTTTATTTTTAGGAACACTTGGCACAGTATTAAACACGCTACGTTAATACAACCTAAAAATAAAGGGGGGATAGCCTTACAAGACATCAACACTAAAATTAAAGCTTTAAGAATTAAATATATAGGGGAAGTAATAAAGAGCCCGGGTCTATAACCGCTGGCACACTATTATATCGGGTTAAGGCTATCAAGTTTTTGTAAATTAAATAATAATCAACCCCATTTTTTTGGGACACCACCTCCTTTTTATGCAATATGTCTGAAAAATTTAGAGGGGAACAAACACTTAATAAAGCAAGACACCAAACTTATATACAAACTTCTAGTTGCAGCACAGGAAACACCTATAAACACAAGAAGAGGGTACAACCTCTTTATAACTGATTACACACAGAGTTTTACAAACATCCACGCAATAGACATTAAACCACAAGCAAAAGAAGTCACCTTCAGATTACTACATAGTTTAACACCAATTTCGAACAAATCATTAACAAAAACAAACAGACCAGCACCCAAATGTAAATTATGCAATGACAACATTACAGAGACAGAAGACCACTTGTTTTACACATGTAAGACAGTGGCCCCCACTTTAAACAAGTTAAGGAAATTAATAGCCCCACACTCACAACAGACACTTAATTTATATAAAGCAGTCACGATGAACACGTTACCACAAATGACGAGACGAATAGAACTCAAGCTACTGACATTGTTAGCTCACTTTAGATATCTTGTATGGACATGTAGGAACAGAGCTGTATACGACAATGGACATTATGACAGTACAATATTTACACAAATATACGAACGCATGACACAAAACATAACAGAATAGATTTGAAACTCTTTTGTTGTTGTACAAATAAATATGTAATAACCTTTTTTGACCCTACGGCCGTTACACAAAGCAAGTAGCTTTGTAAATACTTTGTGTCTATAAACATCATGCAATGTAAATACTCCTTAATATATGTCCTCATTAATCATTCCATGGTAGGGGGTCACCACCCCTTTGTTGATGTACCATTAATCATTTAATCATTTCATCATTCATGTTCAACTGTTTTCGTATATTGACTTGTAATATATTGGAGGGGGGGGGGGGGGTTTTCTTCGTTAGGTGATTGTTACGTACATTTATTACCTAAGGGGGTAGTCGTCGGTCCTGCCAAATGTACGCACCAGTTTTATGTAGTTATATTATTTGTGCGGTCGAATGATTCGCGCACTGACGTGCACAAAGCAGTGAGTGTTGCTTTGGACGCACGTGTAACCTAGTTGAGTAGTTTGTGACGTCACGTTTTGGAGTGGAAACATGGAACTGGCTTGTGTCCATGATAGTAATTTTATATTTCGTATTCAATGGCATTTTAAGGAAGCCATTTATTCTAGTGATCTGTATTGGTCTTCAGGTCGAAACCAATATCAGGAATGTCACGTGAGTTATCGTCCCACTTCTTATTTTAATGCTGTATGAAAAAAAGGCCGCTCTAATACTAGTCTAGCGGGAATTAAGATGTTCCTAGAATGGATCTACAGAGTCGCTTGCCTTTAAGATTTGAATCGTAGACGGAGAATTCCTACGAGTAGAAGAAGTTATATTGTTTACCTTATGCACATGTTTTATATGCCGTACATGCTTCAATGCCAAAGTCGTGGCTTGGATGTAAAGAGAGGTTAGCCAACTGAAAGCCTTTACTGTTAGGATTATCGTATATGACTTTGTGTGAAAATTATATGATGTACAACGCTATGTATGAAGAACGTCTGGGAATTTTAACAAATGTAATATGGAAGATTTCACCCCAGAGTATGTATACGTTACCATGATAGACGTCCTTGAAAGAAGGTCAACGGTCGTGACTGAGAAGGATATTATACGGTAACAGTTTTGTAATCCTTGGTCTATGGGCAGAGGTCTTTACTAGAAGAGAATCTTCAGGAACTTTAGCAGTAATAATTAATATGTTGTCGTGTGATCTTTGCGCCTGTGACGATGTCCGTCTTGTCCACTTCGTGTCCTGGTGAATAAAATCTATGTAAAGTTACCAACGACTCGTGTGCTGCCAATACTTGACCAGTTCACACAATTCAAGATACATTGTTGGTTTTTCGTTTGAAAGACATTGTTGACATTTATTCCATTGTAACCATTCGCGTTTCATTTCATCACTATGAAAACGACACCAACAATAACTGGTAGGCCAGTGCGGTCTGGAAGTAATTTCAGGAACGTACCCATCCAATTGATCGTTTGAAAAGAAGAATTTTTACTTTCAAGGCGACATCATCTCAATTTGGATCCTGGCGGAATATGAATCATAATCAACTCAAATGCTCAAGGTCTTCAATCAACCTCCACGTCAAGTTTCACAGTGACTGATTACTTGGAGATCATCTCTTCATCATTGTTACGTGCGAGCTAGTTTGATATACGCAGAGCGAAGTATTGCATCCTCTTACGTACATACACGGGGACAAGGCACTTTGATTTTTACCTGCACGCGAGCTAAGTATAACTTGTATTCGTTATACCCTTTATTACTATTAGCTGTGCCTTAATTGATTATGTCCACTTATATATTTTCTATGTTATGTGGTATGTTTTGTGTATTCTTCGCGGGAGGATGGGAGGTAGATCTGACGAACGAGATCCATCTCGAAGTCAATTCGGGCTCTTCGTCAGACGTTCTGTAGGACATTATTTTGCAGACTTCCCGCAGTGGAATGTTCCTACGCGTGAGCGTAGAAGGATTCTAGGTCCACTGTGTCTGGTGGTCTGTGACACCTGTCTGTTTTAGCTGTAGTGTCACGTTTACTTGTTGTTTTTGGTAGCTATTTTTACTTGTGCCTTAGTTTTATGATGAATTTTGTATGTGATTATTGTCCGTCTCACCTTTCCTGTCGTTTAGTTTTTTACAAAACCTTTGTTTTTACACTGTGGTGTCTATTGTCTTGTTGAATTTAATCGCAGTTATCATCGTAATTCTTTACGACATTCCATTTTAGTTTCTCATTTTATTTTATTTTAATTGGATTTCTGCGAACGTCTTCGTTTGTTTTGAATATCTTGTCGTGTCATTATTGTGCTATTGTCTGTCACATTACTGCTTTCACACCATTACATGTTATAAAGTACATTATTAATTATTAATATTATTGCCTATTATATAAATTGATTTTACCGTTCTAGAACAGGAACGAAGAACACTAGTTGTAGTAACACTTTTAAATAGTATTATTACATAATAATATTGAAATGGCTACCTTAGACTATTTCATTAAGCAAGCAAAAGCTCTTCAGATGGCTCCTGATGAAGCAAAAACATTTGCACTTGCAGAATATAGGAAAGCTCAAGAAATAGAAGCCGAACAGAGAAAGTTAGAAACTTTAAGACTAGAAAAACTTCAATTTGAGGCAGATCAAAAACGGATTGAGGCTGAGGAACAAGAGAAGAAGAGGAAATTTATGGCTGAGGAAGAGGAGAAAAAAATGAGATTAGCCGCTGAATTAGAAGAGAAACGATTTCAGCGAGAAGCAGAACAGAAGCAAAAGGAGTCTGAAGAAAGACTTAGGAAAGAAATGGAAGTTAAACACAAGGAAATGGAACAGAAACAAAAAGAAATAGAAGAAAGGAGATTAATAGCTGAACAAAACACAAAACGACTTCAGCTTGAGATGGAAGAGAATGATAGAAAACGACAGCATGAACTGAAATTAGCAGAGTCAGAATATGAGAGACTTAGGTTAACTCAGGAAGCTAATTCTCAGAGAACTTTTGAAAGCCACACTTCATCCAGACAGGATCATTTTAAGGAAATTCACCTTAAATTACCAAAATTTAATCCCCCGTCTGATGACGTAATATTCTTCCTAGATAGGTTTGAGGCCACTTGTGGGTCTTATAACGTGGATAAAGCTCTATACTGTACATATTTATCCAGATTACTTACAGGAGATGCATTAGCAGTTTATCATACCACCAGCATTGGTGAGAAAAATGACTACAATGCTCTTAGAGCAGCACTTCTGCAAAAATTCCAAATGACAGAAAACGAATATCGTTTGAAATTTCACACATTACTACCTCAATCTGGCAGAAATTTTAGTGATTTTCTGTCACAGATACGACTAACATTAGAAAGATGGATCGAATTATCCAAAATTGAAAAGTCGTATGAAGGTCTCTTTGATTTACTGATGCGCGATAAGGTACTTTCGTCGGTAAACCCTACATTTCTCGCATTTTTACACGAACGGAAACCTTTATCAATGAAAAATTTAGAAGAACATGCAAAAAATTTTTGCACTGCTCACCCAAACATGGATCTGAGTAATGCGCAGATTAAGAGTGAATTGCCTGTTGCTTTTGCAGCACAACAAAACAATTTTTCACGCAATCGTTCTTTTAGTGCTGATAGGTATGTCAATAAGGGAAATAATCATAATTTCACCAATGATAACTTTTACAAAGGGAAGCAATTTCAACAATCTGCTCCATTTAATGTTTCTTGGAACCAAACTCACAGATCGCGAGATTTTGGTAACAATTATTTTAAAAATAATCAAGGACATTATAATAAACAAAACTGGAGATCAAGGTCTCAGGGTCCGCAAAACAGACAATTTTTTGGAAATAAACCATTTAACCAACATCATAACGATCATTCTACAAATTATCGGACTAATCCAAATTTTAACTCTAGCAGAAACGACAATTATGGCAATTTTAATGACAAAAATCACAATCGATCGCGCCGACGAGATAGATCGTCGAATAATACAGGTAGACATTCTAATGTTGCTTTTAATGATACACAGGCTAACATTGAACAGGGTAAAGTAGCTGAAACTCACAATGCTATGTCTTGTTCTCTCGATTGTACCCAGGTGAAAGACTGCCCAGAATGCTCGACTCTTTTCCAGCCTAAGGCGATCACGACGCTGCGTTGCGGACATACCTTGCCTAGCCTGCCTGCAGTCTGTACAGCCACTGCTGCGTCAGTACACCAGGGACAGGGCTCTCTTAAGTTTCACAAGGGATTTGTCAATAATATTTCATGCTCTCTCCTATTTGACTCAGGTTGTACAACAATCGGTGTCCGGACTTCGCTGATCAACCCAAGTTGTGCCACGGGCCGGGTTGTCAAATGTGTAACATTTGGTGGCACTATTGAAACATTTCCCACTGCTATTATTGATCTTAACACACCTTTCTTTTCAGGAAAGATCCAAGCATGTCTCCTTCCGAATCCAATCTGTGATGTAATACTTGGTCGCATACATGGTATTAAAGAGTGTACACCACAGCAAATAGCTGAATGGGAAGAGCGACATATTCAAACTGCAAATGCAGTAGTGACTAGAGCGCAAGCTACTAATATGTCGCATGATACACCTATTGAACCTACAGTTCATACCACTTGTGATGATGATGCTCCTATTTCACGGGAGTTGTTTGCAACATTGCAAAAGAATGATAATTCATTAAAAAAATTCTTTCAGTATGTTAACAAAAAGAATACAAGCAACAAACTTGCAAAATCTAGACATGACTTTATACTTAAAAATGGGATTTTGGTTAGAGTCATACGGGAAAAGGATTTATCCTTATGTTCTCAGATTCTTGTCCCATCCTGTATGAGATCTCGTATATTACGACATGCTCATGACTCGCAATGTGCGGGCCATATGGGTTTTTCGCGTACCAAATCCAGAGTGCTTTCGGCATTCTACTGGCCAGGCGTCCATAGAGATGTTACTCTCTATTGTCGGTCCTGTTTGATATGTCAAGAAGTTAAGGTACGGGGTCCATTTCATGCGGCTCCTATTCAAGCTGCGGACATCCCGATTAGACCATTTGATAAAATGGCCATTGACATTATTGGTCCAATGCTCCCATCTGCTAGAGGGCATACGCATATTCTTACGTGCATTGATATGTGCACTCGTTGGCCTGAGGCCATCCCTCTCAAGAACACTTCATCTGCCAGTGTAGCAGAGGCATTGATGTTAATCTTCTCACGCATTGGTTTTCCACGGAAAATCTTGTCGGATCATGGGGTTCAGTTCATTTCTGAATCCATGTCTCAAGTGATGAAGACATTAGGTATAGATAGATCTCTTAGTTCTATTTATCATCCGATGTCAAATGGGTTAATTGAGCGTCTCAATAGGACACTCAAGCAGTTGTTGGGTAAGATGACTCAAGACCATCCCCAAGACTGGGATCGGGTCCTACCCGCTTGTCTCTTTGCGTATCGCGAGGTACAAAATCAAGCAACGGGGTTTTCTCCGTTCCAGCTTGTTTTTGGCATGCAACCACGCGGTCCGATGTCGTTAATCCACGACTTATTGGTGGATGAGAATATTGAAGAGGAAACTCAATCCTCTTATGAGTATGTGATCTCTCTTAGAAAGAAAATCATAGATGCTTGTAGACTAGCTACTGCATCATCCGAACATGCCAAAGAAAAAGCTCGTCTATCTGCAAACAAATATAGACGTCTTCGCCAGCTCATACCTGGTGATGAAGCTTTTGTATTACTCCCTGCGCATAACAATCGTCTTTTAATTACCTGGAGAGGTCCTTTCAGGATCATCTCAAGAATATCCGATGTCGACTACATCGTTGATGTTAATGGCAAACATAAAACCTTCCACATTAACATGTTGAAGGAGTATTACTCACGTCCTGATTATCTACAGTCAGTGTTTCAGGCAACTGAAGATCCCACACCACCTATTCAACACTATTCTAGTTTGTCAGTCATCCAAGAAGAGGAATCTTCTTTCGATGATGTACAACTACCAATACCAGTTGTACCACTCCATTCCACTGAGAAATGGAATGATGTTACTATCTCATCTACTCTTACTGATGATCAACGTCAGCAAGTCTCTAAAATTCTACACACGTATGAGGATGTCCTCACCGACATCCCAGGTCATACGTCAGTCATCCAACATGACATTATTTTGACTGACGATACACCGATTCGAGTTCGCCCATATCCTATTCCTTTACACTTTCGTGATAAGGTTGATAAGGAATTGGATGAGATGCTCCAATTAAATATAATTGAACCATCTTCATCACCATATTCTTCTTCTATGGTAATCATTAGGAAGAAAGACAACAATATACGTCTTTGCGTAGATTACAGGAAGTTAAACAAAGTTACAAAATTCGATGCGGAACCATTACCTCTATTAGACGACTTATTAGAGAAATTATCTCATGCTACATTCTTTTCGAAATTTGACCTTTCAAAGGGTTATTGGCAAGTGCCACTCACTACGAAAGCAAAGCCATTCACCGCTTTCTCGACGCCACGGGGTCTTTTTCAATATAATTTTATGCCTTTCGGGTTAATGAATGCGCCAGCTACCTTTGTACGCATGATGCGCCGCATATTGTCTCATCGTCCCGATGTCATTACTTATATAGATGACATCTGTCTTTTCAGTGACTCTTGGGATGAACATATTCAGGGTTTAAAATCTTTACTTTCTACCTTACAGGATTATAACTTAACAGCGAAACCTTCAAAGGCTTTTGTCGGTTTTCATGACATCTCATTTCTTGGTCACCGTATAGGTCGCGGTTTAATGTATACAGAAGACAGTAACGTCTCTAAAATTTTAAACATCTCAGCACCTAAGACAAAAAAAACAAGTGAGGTCACTCTTAGGACTAATACAGTTCTATTCTAAATTCATCCCTCATTTGTCTACTATAACTGCACCTCTTTCGTCTTTACTGAAGAAGGGCACACCTAATGTAATAAAGTGGTCGCAGGATCACCAAACGGCGTTAGACTATATAAAACAAAATTTTTCAAATAAGCCTTTTTTAAGGTTGCCTAACAAAGATCTCACCTTTGTTCTTCGCAGTGATGCTTCTTCCTACGCTATCGCGGCAGTTTTGATGCAGGAATACGGAGGCACCTTGTTTCCAATTATGTACGTATCCAGAAAGCTTACGACGAGCGAGATGAAGTATTCCGTTCTGGACAAAGAGCTTCTCGCTCTTGTCTGGTCAATCACAAAACTGGATCGTTATCTCCTCGGATCACACTTTGTGGTGGAGTCTGACCAGAAAGCTCTTACCGCATTGAATACAGGAAACGTTAAGTCATCAAAGTCAGCGCGTTACGCTATAGCTCTTCAACCGTTCCATTTTGAGATACGAGCTATTCCTGGAGTGCAGAATGTATTTGCAGACTGTCTTTCAAGATGCCCTAGTGAACTTGGTGAAACTAAACTACTTTTAGATGGAGAAACGTCCTCACCGAAACATGAATAACTTTGTACAGTGTCATTAATTGTACATCTGTGAAGACTATGTATAGTTTTGCAGTATTCGTATAAATATAACTTTCAGAATGTACTTACATATGGATTATAACATTATTTCTTGCGAAGTAACGTTTTATTAGAACGGGAACAGTGATATTAAAGTAACATTTTTTTTTTAGTATGGAAACATTGGTAAAAAACGACAAACAGACATTCGTTAGTGTTATGGAACATATTACACTACATATCGTGTTCGTAAACTTATTTCGTGCATGGAACATTAGGAACATATTCTTGTTGACTCTAAATAGTTCTGAACGAATATTCACAATGACTGAAATTAGAATTACTTAGAATAAATTACTAGTTATTTATTTATGTGTAATTAAGTACTAGAATTAGATTAATTCAATTTAATCAAATTGATTGTTTATAAATCACACATCTACTAACGTTATTAGTGTCTCGCAATACGTGTAGTCACGTATCCCACTACATGATATTTCACTTTTAGATAACTAGTCAAACTTACTAGTGCTAGATGCGTTGCTTCTTAAAGTGTTTAATTTTGCATTGCTTCATTTTTGCACATTGTATTTCAAAATTTTCTGTTTCACTGATTCTTTTATCATTGATTATCATCAGTGTTGCTGTTCATTTTCATTTTTGAAATCATATGTTTCAAATTTTGTTGAAAACTTAGTTGAATTTTATTATCATCTTTTTTGTTGATTCTTCATTTTCATTTTTTTTCAACTTCTTTTTACTTCGAATATTACCACATCGTTCCAAAGTAGGTCGATGGTGGATGTGTGCTTTAATGCATACTGTCATTTAGTTATATTAATTTCAAGTCAATATTCTTTTCTTAATATGATAATTTTATGCATGTTATAAATCTTGTTGTAGTTTTGACTCACCTCTCTCGAGTAATTAGTTCGAAAAAAATTAATGGGATTAATTTTTTTTAAGGGGAGGTAATAAGGGAGCTGTTACGTACATTTATTACCTAAGGGGGTAGTCGTCGGTCCTGCCAAATGTACGCACCAGTTTTATGTAGTTATGTTATTTGTGCGGTCGAATGATTCGCGCACTGACGTGCACAAAGCAGTGAGTGTTGCTTTGGACGCACGTGTAACCTAGTTGAGTAGTTTGTGACGTCACGTTTTGGAGTGGAAACATGGAACTGGCTTGTGTCCATGATAGTAATTTTATATTTCGTATTCAATGGCATTTTTAAGGAAGCCATTTATTCTAGTGATCTGTATTGGTCTTCAGGTCGAAACCAATATCAGGAATGTCACGTGAGTTATCGTCCCACTTCTTATTTTAATGCTGTATGAAAAAAAGGCCACTCTAATACTAGTCTAGCGGGAATTAAGATGTTCCTAGAATGGATCTACAGAGTCGCTTGCCTTTAAGATTTGAATCGTAGACGGAGAATTCCTACGAGTAGAAGAAGTTATATTGTTTACCTTATGCACATGTTTTATATGCCGTACATGCTTCAATGCCAAAGTCGTGGCTTGGATGTAAAGAGAGGTTAGCCAACTGAAAGCCTTTACTGTTAGGATTATCGTATATGACTTTGTGTGAAAATTATATGATGTACAACGCTATGTATGAAGAACGTCTGGGAATTTTAACAAATGTAATATGGAAGATTTCACCCCAGAGTATGTATACGTTACCATGATAGACGTCCTTGAAAGAAGGTCAACGGTCGTGACTGAGAAGGATATTATACGGTAACAGTTTTGTAATCCTTGGTCTATGGGCAGAGGTCTTTACTAGAAGAGAATCTTCAGGAACTTTAGCAGTAATAATTAATATGTTGTCGTGTGATCTTTGCGCCTGTGACGATGTCCGTCTTGTCCACTTCGTGTTCTGGTGAATAAAATCTATGTAAAGTTACCAACGACTCGTGTGCTGCCAATACTTGACCAGTTCACACAATTCAAGATACATTGTTGGTTTTTCGTTTGAAAGACATTGTTGACATTTATTCCATTGTAACCATTCGCGTTTCAATTCATCACTATGAAAACGACACCAACAGTGATATTTTTTATATATTTGGTATATTGTTTTGCTATTGACTTGTTGCAATGTTAGATGGGGGGAGGGAAGGGTGGGTGGTTTTTTTTTTTTTTTTTTTTTTGGGGGGGGGGGGGGGGGGGGGGGAGGGGGGGGGGGGGGGGTGGGGGGTAGGGTGGGGGGGAGGGAGGTTTCATTATCATGTGATATTTGTAAAACATTTGTAAATAACATTGTTATATTGACCTGAATAAAGGTATTTTAAAAAAAAAAAAAAAAACCTGCGTCTTGTGATTCTCTGAGGGAAATACATTGTCTTTGTGAGTTAGTTAGCTAACTAGACTATTTCCCAGTATTATTCAAGCCTGCCTGGAGGCATATGTTCATGGTTGATTTTCCGAAATAAGGTAATTCCTCTTGTATCGAACTTTATGCTATCATCTAGAGGTTCGTCATTTTGTCGCCTTTTTGCTCGCCTGTGTGATTCAAAATGGAGAGGTACTTTGACTAGGATTAAGTCACCGGTATCTTTATACCTGAACTAGTTATATATATATGGGTCGCTCTAGACCAACAAGACTATTGTCTGTGTTCCAGGATTCGTTATATCAGAGATCACGTCCAAGTCAGATGGTTAGACTTAGAAACGTTATAAAGGTCGGTATGACCTATATGCCCAGTATGCTATTCACGTGCAGACAGTAAACGGACTTATTGTATACATCTGATCTGCTAGCATCAGAAAGGGAGCATTTATTGTTGTCTATGGACATTGAAGATCTGCAGCTGACTGTTGCAGAAGTTATATATATTATTGATACAGCTTCACGAACCAGAACTTTATGATATCTGTTTACCATACAACTATTGAGTATTGAATCCTACATGACTACCAGTTAATATGATTTTGAATGCTGCATTCGTTATACTATGCTGATGATAACATAAGTATCATGACTGTTTTGTGGCGTGCAATAAATGGTATAAACCTAAAGCGAAGTTACCATTTCTATGACTCTACACGTCATGTTGCCTGTGGTGTACCCTGTGAACTGTTCTACTGCAACACACACAGCAACATTCTAAACCAGATAAGACACCCACATCTTGCACTGTAATACCTGGTGTCGATAGAGGTGGTAATTTGATGGCATCCTAAATCCACCCTTATCAATTCATGGTGGCCAATAGTTGGTTTATTCTGGTACCAACTCTCAAGGGGGTCAACAAACCCAGACATCATCAGCAGACTACAAGACAACGTTGCAGTTTCTATTCATCACCTTTGAGGAAATTTTTTTGAAAGACGCGGCATTACTGACAGTTATTGATATTTTGAAACTACCCGGCGCTGCTCGGCAATATTGAAGTTTGTCTACAACTAGAAGGACAAGTACCGAGCGAATGGATTTCCTGATCTGTTGAGAAGAAGGACAAGTGCCGTAACAACTGTTCCGGTCTCAGAGGTACTGTTGCGGGTTCAGAAGGTCAAGTGCCGGTTTGAGCAATTTATAAGATTCAGAAGGTCAAGTGCTCAAGTCAATTTGTAGAATTCAGAAGGTCAAGTTCAGAAGCTGTTTCCTGTTAGAAGCTCATTTCCTTCGTCATGGCAGTTTACGGGAGCAGATATGGATCAACGTTGGATCATTGTCCTAAGAATGCTGATCACATCCTGTTCTGAACTGTGCTGACGTTGTGGATACATAGAAGTTAAGTGGCCTGTTTTGTTTGTGAACTTTGCCCTTATGTTCTAACTGAGCCTTCTGTCTATCACATTTTTCACTGTTTACATGCTCATGTTATATGTTATTTGTATTTGTATATTTATATGTTTATATTTCAGCGGGTTTTCTCGGTTGGGCGGTGTCTTTCAGTAGAAGATACCACGTCACAGAGGTTCTACTGTTAGCGTTTTCGTTAGGGACTGTGCGAATTTTCTACTGTGAAATTTGCTAGCGACAATCGTTGCTATATCTGTTTAGTTGTGACGAGTTGTGCTTTATTTTCGTTTTTGTATATTTTTTTTTCTCTCTTTCTTTTTGTTTTTAGTTTCGATTTCAATTGTTTGTATTTGTAGGTCTCCTCTTTTCTATTATTCAGTTCTTCACGTAAATTTTTGTGTATACACTGTAGCGTCATTTGTTTGTCATATCTTCGCATTCTGTCATCATATTCTTTTTAGTTTCGCTGTTTATTTATTTGACTTATGCGAATGTTTTCGTATTGTTTGATCTTTGTTGTTGTTTACATTGACTCTGATCTTTGTTATTGTTTACATTGACTCTGATCTTTGTTATTGTTTACATTGACTTTGATCTTTGTTTTGTTTACATTGTTGGTGACTTTGTTATTGTTTACATTGTCTTGTTATTGTTTGCATAGTTCTTGCATAGTTAGCTTTCACTATTGTTACATATATGCTCATGCACTATTGGTGCACTTATCATAACTAACTGGTGTTTTTTTGCTTATGCACTATTGTAGTGCAGTTATGATAAATAACTGATGGTTATGCACTGATTTGTGTAGTGCACTGTTAATTAAGAGGTGACTTGTGATATTATTATACATTTGATAATACAAGTTGGTGTCAAGTCTTGTTTCCCACAAAGATTGGGTTAAACATAGTGATTATACAAGCACTTTATTAAGTCTTGTTGCTATTAAGATTGAAATAAGATAATTAATTATTTCAGGTTCTGTACTCACATTTTAGACATCATGTCTACATTTGAGTACTTTATTGAGCAGGGTAAAGCCCTTGGGAAGACAGGTGATAAATTAGAAGAATTTGCGACTGTTCAATATGCCAAGGCATTGAAGTCGGAAGAAAAGAAAATGAAAGAACAAACTGAACAAAAGAGAATAGATGCTGAAAATTTAAAACTGCAGATGCAGGTAGATGAAAAAAGATTACAAATGGAAATGGAAAAAACAAAAAAAGAGAAGCAGAATCTCAGGAGAAGAGACTTCAGGCTGAGGCTGAAAATAAGAGACTTGAAAAAAGAGGCTGAAAATAAGAGACTTGAAAAAGAGGCTGAAAATAAGAGACTTGAAATAGAGGCTGAAAATAAAAGATTAGAAAAACAAGCTGAGGCTCAAGAAAGAAGGTTACAAAGAGAAGCTGATGAGAGAAAAGCAAAAATGGAGCATGAAGAAAAACTCATAGCTTTAGAGTTAGAGAAGTTAAAGTTATTGAACGCTGGTAATGCTAATGATGCAAATAAGGTGTCAGATAAGACTAATGCTAAGGATTTCAAGCTTAATCTACCAGCATTTAATCCCTCAATCGATGATATAACATTTTATCTAGATAGATTTGAAAGTGCATGTAATGTGCATAATATAGATAAAACATTATATGTTTATCATCTGTCCAAGATACTTAGAGGTGATGCTTTGACTTTGTTGAGTATGGTAGATGTGCCTGACAAAAACAACTATGAGGTTGTCAGGGCGGCATTGCTAAAGAAGTACCAACTTAACGAGGACGGATATCGTCTTAAATTTAAAAACATGTTACCAGAAACTGGAGTTGAATTCTCTGAATTCATCTCAAGCATACGTCTTACTTTTTTACGATGGATTGAGTTGTCTAAGACAGAAAGTACATTTGAAGCCCTCGTGGACTTACTACTTAGAGACAAGGTCATGTCTTCTGTTAATGAAGCTTTTCTTTCTTTTCTTCATGAGCGTAAGCCTAAAAACATAAAAGAAATGGAAGAATACTGTAGCCAGTATGTTACTGCGCATCCGCACATAACCATTAGCAACTCTAAGGTGAAAGAAGGTCTGCCAGTTGCTTCGGCAGCACCTTATGGCCCAAATTTTATGCGTAAATTTCAGGGTAGCCAGCAAAATTTCAATAAAAAGAGTAACCGTAATTATGCCCAGAATCATAGTAATCAATTCCAGGGTGATTCTTCTTCCCAGAACTGGAGACAACCTAATACTACACGGTATTCTACTCCGGTTAACTTTAGAAATTTCCACAAAGGTAATCGGTATAGAGGAAAATATTTTTCACAGAGACCTCAATACCAGGATAATAGAGGTTCTCAACAGTATAGAGATGGTAATGACAGTTATGGAAACTGGAACTCAAACCAGGATAAAAATTACAGTAGAGACTTTAATGATAATTGCAGAGGCAATAATGGTCGCGGTAGATCACAACATAAGAGAAAAAGATATCAACAGACAAACTCTGTTCAACAAGAATCTCAGGGAGTAGATAAACAGGTTAATGATAATAAAGACCATAATGCTATCGGATGCTCATCTTTTGATTTTGGTAGAGCAAATAAATGTATCCAATGCAGTACTTTATTTGATCCGAAAACCATTAGTACTCTAAGCTGTGGTCATCCTTTGCCCGCTCTTCCTGCTAATGTTGCTCATGATGGGAGAGGTTCTCTTATATTACATAAGGGGCTTGTAAATAGTAATCCAGTCTCGGTGTTGTTTGATTCTGGATGTACTACTGTCGGCGTTAGGCAATCTCTTGTAGATCCATCCTGTGCTACAGGAAAGGTCATCAAATGTGTCACATTTGGTGGCACGTTGGAAAAATATCCTACTGCCATAATACATATTGCTACTCCTTTCTTCACGGGAGAGGTCCACGCGTGTCTACTTCCAAACCCTATTGCGGACCTTATTATTGGTCGTATTCACGGAGTTAGGGAATGTACCCCACAGCAGATCGCTGTTTGGGAAGAGCAAAACATTGAAGCTACCAATGCGGTGGTCACAAGAGCACATGCTCTGGATCCACCTCAAACTTCATTAACTAATAATGATGAAGTAAATGACCAAGATAGTCACTTGACTATTAGAAGTGACTCATTTATCAAATTGCAAGAAGAAGATCCTTCTTTACAAAAATTCTTCATTCTAGCAAAAAAAAGGGGATCCTAATCAGAATACTAATAGAAAATCCTGGATTTCTATGAAGAACGGCGTACTTGTACGTATAGTACAAGACTCGACTACGTCCACTCATTCACAAATTCTTGTGCCTAAGAGCATGAGAGTGCAAATATTGCAACATGCTCATGACTCGCAATGTGCTGGACATATGGGTTTTTCCCGTACAAAGTCGAGGGTTCTTGCGGCTTTCTTTTGGCCATTTGTGAGCAAGGACATACGAATGTACTGTCGCTCTTGCAAAGTATGTCAGGAGGTCAAATCTAAAGGACCACGACATGCTGCGCCTATCCAGGCTGCTGACATTCCTATTCGCCCTTTTCAAAAAATGGCAATAGATATTATCGGTCCTTTTAGAATTAAGTCGGCTAGAGGACATCAATTTATCCTTACATGTGTCGATATGTGCACACGTTGGCCAGAGGCAATACCTCTCAAGAGCATCTCAACTGCTGATATCGCAGACGCTCTTTGGCTGATATTTTCTCGCTTGGGTTTTCCCGGAGAAATATTGTCAGACCATGGCACTCAACTTATATCAGACACTATGTCACAGGTAATGTCTATGCTACACATTAAAAGGTCTCTCAGCAGTATCTATCACCCAATGTCTAATGGGTTGGTCGAACGTTTAAATAGGACTCTGAAAACTTTACTTGGTAAAATAACTGAGGATCATCCTCAGGATTGGGACAGGGTCTTACCCGCGGCTCTCTTTGCGTATAGAGAGGTCCCCAATGAACATACAGGGTTTTCCCCTTTTGAACTTGTCTTTGGCGCGCAACCGCGCGGCCCTATGTCTTTACTTCACGATCTAATCACTGCCGATAATATTAGCGATGAGACTCAATCTTCTTATGAGTACGTCATTGCTCTTAGGCAAAAGATCATCGAGGCATGCAAACTAGCAACTTCGTCTTCCGAATTTGCTAAAGAAAAGGCAAGGCAGTTTGCAAATAAGAATAGATGTCTACGACAACTTTGTCCAGGTGACAAAGCTCTCGTTCTACTTCCTTCAAGGGAGAACAGACTTCTAATTGCATGGAAAGGTCCATATGCAATAGTCTCCAAAATTTCTGATGTCGACTATGTTGTCGATATTGATGGAAAGCATAAAACTTTCCACATAAATATGCTCACGGAATTTTATGAAAGACCTGACTATTTGCAGCCTATTTTCCAGGCTACGGACAATTCTCAAGCACCTCATGGTCAGTACTCATCTCTGTCAGTTATACAGGATGAGGAAACTACTTTTTCTGATGTCAATCTTCCTCTTTCTATGGTCCCACTTTATTCTACGGAATCTTGGAAAAACGTGTCCGTTTCTCCAAATCTTTCCGCTGAGGAACATCGACAAGTTTCTTCGATGTTGCAAACATTTCAGGATGTTCTTACAGACATCCCGGGACACACACATGTCATTGAACATGACATTGTGCTAACTGATCATAATCCTATCAGAGTCAGACCCTATCCAATACCTATCCATTTCCAGTCTCAAGTCGAAAAAGAATTGGATGAAATGATACGTTTGAAAAATCATTGAACCATCCACTTCAGCATACTCTTCGTCTATGGTTATTGTTCGAAAGAAGGATAATAACATTCGCATTTGCGTAGATTATCGCAAATTGAACCAAGTTACGAAGTTCGATGCTGAACCTATGCCTTCATTAGAAGAGCTACTCAATAAACTTTCTAATTCTAGATTCTTTACCAAACTAGATTTGTCTAAAGGTTATTGGCAAGTCCCGCTAACTGAACGTGCCAAACCTTTCACAGCTTTTTCTACACCTAGGGGTTTATTCCAATGGAATTTCATGCCTTTTGGTCTTATGAACGCCCCTGCTACATTCGTACGCATGATGCGGCGAATTCTCGCATATCGTACAGATGTCATAGCATACCTAGATGATATCTGCCTATTCAGTGATTCCTGGGAAGATCACTATTTGGGTTTATACGAATTACTGTCTACTCTTCGCGAGTATAACTTGACTGCAAAACCCTCTAAAGCCTTTATAGGATTTAGTGAGATTTCTTTCCTAGGTCATCGTGTTGGTCGTGGTCTTTTAAAGACAGAGGACCACAATGTTTCAAAAATACTTAACATTTCGGTCCCTAAAACGAAGAAACAAGTAAGGAGTCTATTAGGTTTGATCCAATTCTACGGACGATTCATTCCGAATCTGTCCTCCATTATGGCACCGCT
Organism: Oreohelix idahoensis; assembly: GCA_024509875.1. NCBI lineage: Eukaryota > Metazoa > Mollusca > Gastropoda > Stylommatophora > Oreohelicidae > Oreohelix > Oreohelix idahoensis. The sequence continues at coordinate 74,648 of JAMPIV010006297.1, read as the reverse complement.
TTCTACTTTATTGAAGAAAGGGTCGCCTAATCTGATCCGCTGGTCTAAAGAATGTCAATCCTCATTGGACCAGGTTAAAGCCCTATTTTCATCTCCACCTATTCTTAGGTTACCTACTATTGAGAAGACTTTTGTTCTTCGAAGTGACGCCTCGTCAACTGGGATTGGGGCAGCACTAATGCAGGAGTATTCTGATACTCTGCATTCGGTGATGTATATCTCTAGGAAATTAAATGCTGCAGAAAAGAATTACTCGGTTTTAGACCGTGAGTTATTGGCTATGGTATGGTCTATTCTGAAGTTACAAAGATTTCTTCTAGGCGCACATTTCATTGTGGAAACCGACCAGAAAGCGCTTACTGCTATTCAGAGCAAAAACTTGAAGAGCTCGAGGTCCACTCGTTATGCCATAGCTCTTCAACCATTTCATTTCTCGGTTCGAGCTATCCGTGGTTCGGATAATGTGATGGCAGACATTCTGTCCAGATGCCCACACGATTCCACATGATTCTTCTGTCATATATATATATATATTTCCTGATATACAGTCCAATATTATAATGACATGTTAGTAGATTTTTTCTCACTTTTTTTTTTGAGGGAAATTTATAACATTGTACCATGTAATTATCTAAGAAGGCTTAGTTAGTGATATACGGGCCAAAAGATCACTCGGCCACATTTACATAAATTATTTTCAGGATTGTATTAAGAGATTTACCAGTTGTCTTTAAGATTTGTGTTATTGATATTTTCGCAGCACATCATTGAAGATGCGAGATTGTGTCCATTGTGGAACTTTGAGGATATCAAGTCCTGTCCTAGATTGGGAGCGGATGATGTCCACATCTTCTTCTATTGAATGTTTATGTCAACGAAGATCAACACATGTATTACTTATTAGTTACTGATGCATTATATAATGTAATAAAATAGTGCGGTATATTAATATATTACACCGCTGTTTGCACAACACATTATATGATATCATAATAATATATTTAATTTCATATATTGGTATGAGAGTAATTTGACTTTTATTATGATGTTGCCAGCATTGTGGTTTGTGTTGGTGGCACCTTCCTGGGATATATACGCGTATACTTAGATAAATTTTTTCTCTAAGGACCTGAGATATGATCTCAGTTTCGCTCCAAGTGTTGAGCTATTTTGTTAGGTATATCCGCGCATCATACGTGCGTTAGGAGCCTAGATTTTTCCGGCTCCAGGATTTAAAAAAAAAATGTTTCATTTTTTTTCCCGGGAGGGTGCGGTAATGTTACGCACAAATAATTACTTTTTCCAGAGTCTTTGTATGATCATTTTTCGTATGTATGATCATTTTTTGACTGAAGTGTGTATTATGTTTTTTACAGTCAAAGGGACATCACCCGAGTTATCGAGACTACAATTTTTTAGGAGTTTGCCTTCTCTTGTATAGAGACACGTTCGGTCTATAATTTCTTGAACGAAGCGTGACCATATCTCCTTATTTGGTAGTATCAGTCAACTGTTGTAGATGTCTGAAACCTGCCTTAACGCTTCTGTTCATGACCATAAAAGGCGCGACTGTGTAAGACTTTTATCTCGAATGTTCTTAGAATCGTCTTATTGTGAACGGCGACTCAGAGATTGTCGTTCTGCGCATGTCTCGACTTGGAGTTCGTTTGTTGTTCCGCCCAGCTCGGGGAGTTTAGAAATGGTCTGAGTAGCGAGCGGACGCAACCTGCGTCTTGTGATTCTCTGAGGGAAATACATTGTCTTTGTGAGTTAGTTAGCTAACTAGACTATTTCCCAGTATTATTCAAGCCTGCCTGGAGGCATATGTTCATGGTTGATTTTCCGAAATAAGGTAATTCCTCTTGTATCGAACTTTATGCTATCATCTAGAGGTTCGTCATTTTGTCGCCTTTTTGCTCGCCTGTGTGATTCAAAATGGAGAGGTACTTTGACTAGGATTAAGTCACCGGTATCTTTATACCTGAACTAGTTATATATATATGGGTCGCTCTAGACCAACAAGACTATTGTCTGTGTTCCAGGATTCGTTATATCAGAGATCACGTCCAAGTCAGATGGTTAGACTTAGAAACGTTATAAAGGTCGGTATGACCTATATGCCCAGTATGCTATTCACGTGCAGACAGTAAACGGACTTATTGTATACATCTGATCTGCTAGCATCAGAAAGGGAGCATTTATTGTTGTCTATGGACATTGAAGATCTGCAGCTGACTGTTGCAGAAGTTATATATATTATTGATACAGCTTCACGAACCAGAACTTTATGATATCTGTTTACCATACAACTATTGAGTATTGAATCCTACATGACTACCAGTTAATATGATTTTGAATGCTGCATTCGTTATACTATGCTGATGATAACATAAGTATCATGACTGTTTTGTGGCGTGCAATAAATGGTATAAACCTAAAGCAAAGTTACCATTTCTATGACTCTACACGTCATGTTGCCTGTGGTGTACCCTGTGAACTGTTCTACTGCAACACACACAGCAACATTCTAAACCAGATAAGACACCCACATCTTGCACTGTAATACCTGGTGTCGATAGAGGTGGTAATTTGATGGCATCCTAAATCCACCCTTATCAGCGCCCTAATCAAATAGACTGTGTCTTTCCTTCATTCCTTTCCTCCCTCCTTTCTTTCTTTCTTTCTTTGTTTCATTCTTTCGTCTTAATGTGGCTTTTTAACCTAACTAAAGAGATCGTTGGCGATGTTTTTCCATACGTATAGTTTCTTATGCGGTTTTAATGTATTTCCGCTTTGCTGGCGTTTCCGTTCTATTCTAAAACGACGTTGGTTGATTTCGTTTTTTGTTTTTTACTTTAATCTCACACCCTCTATTTGTTTCAGTATGTCCCTCTATTTGTCTCATCATGTCCCTCTATTTGTTTCAGTATGTCCCTCTATTTGTTTCAGTATGTCCCTCTATTTGTTTCATTATGTCCCTCTATTTGTTTCATTATATCCCTCTATTTGTTCATTATGTCCCTCTATTTGTTTCATTTTGTCCTTACAAAAAAATGTTTAGTAATGCGTTTTCCGTAACTGTAACCGTACGTCACAAACTTTACATCTGTATATCTTGTTACTGTGTCTAAATGGAAGCTGCATTACTGGCAGAGAGGATTCGTTTAATCTCGTGTAATTTTTTTGAACCAAGTTTACTTAAAGCTGAGTGCCTAGAACACTTGCTTCTCGAGGCAAAAGTTACCGGTTGCGAAACCTGGTAGCGTCTCCTTGAAATTCCTAGACGATCTTGCAAGAAAAACAGAAGAGGCAGCACTGGGGAATGAACAAAACCTGTTATATAAAATAACTAAAACCATCAGTGAAAAACGGGGTGCAACAAATATCACAGCCGTATCTACCTAGCTGTAAATGGTTACCTGACTGCTACTCTTGAGTTAGGGAAAGCGAAGACAGTGTCACGGATTGCCTCTCCTGCTTTGCAGAAGTGGTCCAACAGTGTCCAAAATTCAAGAGTATCTAATATTGGCTTCCATGGTATCTACATGCGCGCAAGATTACTCTTAGCAGAGATGTAGATAGAAGATTGATGATACTTCTACCTTAAGGGAGCGTTCAAAAGATATTCCCAAAAGTCAAGAACTAAAGCTGCTTAGGGATGAGCAATTTGTTAACTTATTATCTGGTCCGTCGCCTTTTGTGAAGGTTTTTTTTTTTTTTTTTTAAACGTACGCCCGCTATTACTCGAGGCGAGAATCTCCGGTTAGTATATCTAACCTGAGACTGATTTTTATGTGAGTATCCATTTTTTCCCTGTACGCTGACAGGTGTCCACTCGCCATTCAGGCAGATACTCGCCGTCTTCGGAGGGTACCCATCAGAGCTGGGTCGGCTCAGGAGCCGCCAGTCCCTGGTCGACGACACTTCCTCAAATGTCTTTGCCAGGGTTCGAATTAATACAGTCCAAGTTCCGGTCGATGACACTCGTTCAAATGACCTCGCCCGGGCTTGAACCTGAATCACCCGATCGCCAGCGCAGTGTGGTAGCCATTTCACCAGCGCGGCTCCATAGTGAGGGTTTAAGCAATGGTTTAGCCTGTTCAAGGCCCCAGTTGGTATAAACCAAAGAAATCCCTCTTATACGGTATAGCTCTGAATAGTGTAAATATGTGTAAGCATAGTATTTATATATAGATTAACTATTCTGGCTCATACGTTTGCTTTCATACATAGAACTGAATCAACTCTTATTTGTTTAGTTTAAAATAACATACAACAAATTTAATAATCAATTAGTTATTAATAGTTTAAAATAAATAAAATGCTGGTGATTTTATATTGGAATCAAATTTTCTCTTCATTTAGATTGAGGGTGAGGATATATAAAAAAGTCCTTTTTGCTGGTGCCTTTTTACAAGCACTTAGCTTGTATGAGTGAGTACTGCAGGTGTGGCTCATCTAATCTGTGATGACGAAAGCCTTCTCCACACTCTCTTCCACTGTAGGCGGTTAGGGTGGATGCTTTTCTCTCACACTAGCGGCGTTAGTACCACAAATCGTATGATGGCTTGTAACCACGAACTTTAGACACATAGAAACACATGACTGCTGAGTACACTTGTTCGCCGCAAACTAACAGGCCCATTGTCATGCGCTCCACCCACCAATGTTAACCTCTCAGAAGAATTAAATTCCCGAGCACACAGGGTAACTCAGCGAATATGATGAAAATTAACCCATATCCTTCTGGGTGTTAACTAGGAAATTGCGTCTGGAGTGCGTAAATAATGTTTGGCCTGAATTAGTTAAAAAATGTTCATAAATCTCACAAGATAATAGGTTCTACTGTAGGCACATATGATGTAATCACTCATCACTGCTCCAGTCGGAGTCTGGGGTCGCTCTGCTGTCGGGTTTGCCGCACGACTAGTCAGAGACAATCACCAGCTCTTGCAGTAGTGGTTCATGCATATACTATTTTCATATGTTGAGGTTGCCAGCCTTGTATATAACCACAACAAGAAACCTGTAGAATTTACATTAGTAAATACATTGTTTACACTTACCCCAACATTTTGGGAATACACAATCTCCTTGCACAGAGTTAGATTGGACACAGTTCTGTATTAGAAGCTTCGAAATCACTTTGGTTTGGAAATTATAGTTAATTCATCTGACGGAGGGTGTTCTGCAAAATCCGGCCTGTGAAAACTTTTTTGTTTAATTCCTCTATGACTTGGTCTGGGAAATTAGAGTTAATTCCTCTGATGGCAGATGTTCTGCGAAGACCTGGGAAAACTTTTGTTAAATTCCTCTATGACTTGTGATCAAATTTCTAAGTTTCCAGTCTTGTATTAAAAATGCAGGTTTACTTGTGAAGTCCAAAGTTGCCCAGTACTTGATCTGTTACTTTTGATATAGGAATGCTAGGTCCAATCCTTCTCTTTCTGGCTTCTTGGTGGTTCCTCGGTTGAAGTTGCGAAGCTGTCTGTCTGTGTTTCTGAGTTCACTATTTCTCATTCTCAGTTCAATTCAGAGATGGTGTTGCGCCGAATGTCCCAATAGAATTCATTGTACATTCCGGCATCTCAAATTAAACCAATCAAATCTCTCTAGCACTGGTTGGGTGGGGAAGTTTTAAATATCCCCTCGCGTGTTTAAAATATTAATTTTAATATCCTCGTGTGACCTCTATAATAAGACGTAATATTGTTCCGGATGCACCTATCTGCCTCCCACAATATTGTGACCATGTTTTCCTGGCGTAATGTCTTCCGCGAAGATGTCTACCCCCACAGGTTATCCAATTAATATTACAAGAATAACGATGAGATGAAGACGATGACGTCGTATAGGACGCACATTTAGGAAACATGATGATAGCATTTCAAGAGGGGGGAGGGGGTAGAAAAACACAGAGAAGAAAACTGCAGTAGGAAATGAAAAGGGTTGTTGTTGTTGTTTAACTAGGGCGGATGAGCTTCTCGATCTTTTGCAGCCAATACAAATTTGAAGACTCTAGTATTATCTTCACTGTAAGCCTAGGCCTTCCCTTGGGCTTTTCTGCCATTCCGAAACGTGTTGATTTGAAGTCATGAGCACCAGTGTCTCTAGCTAGGCTTGCAATCAAAGGACCATCACATTTGGTCCCACGCTAGGAGGAAGCGCTTGGCATACTGTGCATTTCCCGCTTTCCAAGGGGGGGTCTCCAAATATGCAGAGCTAAAATTCTGTGCTCTCCTAAAGAATTGTCACGTCCTGCACATAGTCACTTGTCAGCTCCCCCTGCCTACCATAGTAGATCCTTGTAAAAAGCTTGGAAAGATCCTTAGCGAAAGGTGCAGGGCAGATTGAATAGGCATGAATTTGTTGAAGACTAATGCTTCTCGGGGAACCAAAGATAATGAACGAGTGAACCAAGTATAAATGACTGTATTAGTGGTGACTATCCCAAAGAAGTGCACAACACGGGTAAGCCAGGCTTTGAACCGGACATGGACACGGAAACCGTTTCTTAAATTTATTAAAATTATTTCTGCTCCTTGACAGAGCTCAAGCAATAGAAGAAATAACATCATGTAAAAAAAAGTGTGGTAATTTATCAGTATAGTAATACATTTCCTTTCAGTTAAGTCGGTCAACCTTTTCTTTCTTGTGAGGACGAGAGTTATTGTCATCCGGAATATAAATGTTAATTTCTGTGGAGTGAAGGTAAATGTTGTTCCATCGCAGGCAATGCCATAGATGGAATGAAGTGTTAGAGACTATGTGTCCAGTTGCATGAGGTAGGATGACTAGTCTCCATCATCTCTACATTTGCCTTTCTTAACTCAAGGGAAGTTAAAGTCAAATACCCACCTACAGCTGGGCTGACCGGAGTGTGGCGCTACGAGGCTTCGAACCCGGGACTCAGCGCTGTGGCTAAATTGTGCAGTCTGTCGTAGTGTTTATACCAGATAATACTAAACTATGTTTTATTTTATTTTTTTAAATGTTTGCCACTATATATGATTTTTTGCCTTGTGTTATCCAGTGTCCTTTTGTGTTCGTACTGTTGTTTCTATTGGCGCCAGTTTTGTTTATCGTGGTGTTTAAACTTCCTAGTCACGTCTGCTAACTATTCACGTGGCGTTATTTAATGTTTACACTTTTAGATCGTGTATTCTATCTAAATAGTCCTCTAGCACAAGACCCCCCCCCCCCCCCAACATTTTTTTTAGTACAGGCCCCTCCATTGAATTCTTGATCCTTAATCTTTTTTTCTTTTTCTTCGTACACTCTCCGACGTCAACTTTAATTTATTCAAAGAAAGCAGTGGCCAGCTTGAGGATATTTCTAATAGAGCTTTTCCAGGAATGGTGCTGGTGACAGCCATATCTGCTTTCTCTGTTCCTTAATCGACACTAAGCAAACATAAATAAAATAAAATAAGGAAGTGATTATAGAAGCAAACTAAATTAACATTTCCTTTTTATTGAAATGGTTCAATTCATTAATTGGAAGAATGTGGCTGGCTGATAAGCATTATCAAGGGCATTGCTATTTGGTAAGTTTTAGTTGTAAGTAACCACGCTCTTCCAGGTTCACTCTGTTCCTTTGCTTTGATAAAACTGCTTTTGCGTGGCTAAACCCAGCTTCAACTATGTATGAGCTAGGGAATATATTAGTGTCAACGACTCTACTAGTGCACAAAGCATGTGGCATGTTGGAGAAGTAGTTACAGATGTAAAATTGAGTCACAGCAGGTACTTTTTATTTCTTTTGTGATTGCCAACTTTCGACGCCAAAAGTTTAATAGAACATATATCGACCTTGTGGGGTTTATTGACCACTTTTGGGACTCCTGCTCTTGCATTTCATGCCGCTTGAATTTTTAACTATCATCTTTTCATTGTTCTGGTTGTATTTTATGCTGTTTAAACTTTTAGCGATTATTTTCTAACAGTTCTGGTTGAATGTTATGCTGCTTAGAGTTTTAGCGATTATCTTCTAACTGTTCTGGTTGAATGTTATGCTGTTTAGAGTTTTAGTGATTACCTTCTTACTGTTCCTGTTGTATTTTTTAGCGTTTATCTTCTAACTGTTCCTGTTGTATTTTATTTTGCTTAGAGTTTTAGCGTTTATCTTCTAAGTGTTCCTGTTGCATTTTATGCTGTTTAAAATTTTAGTGATTATCTTCTTACTGTTCCAGTTATATTGTATGCTGTTTGGTGTTTTAACGTTTGTTTTCTAATTGTTCCGGTTGTACTTTATGTTATCTAGAGTTTTAGCGTTTATCTTCTAACTTTCCGGCTGTATTTTATGCTGTTAAGAGTTTGTGTTTATTTTATAACTGTTTAGGTTGTATTTTATGCTATTTAACGTTTTTGCTTTTATCTTCTAACTGTTCCGGTTTTTCTTTGCTGTTTAGAGTTTTAGCGTTTATCTTCTAACAGTGCCAGTTGTATTTTCTGCTGTTTAGAGTTTTAGTGTTTATTTTATAACTGTTTAGGTTGTATTTTATGCTGTTTAGAGTTTTAGCGTTTATCTTCTAACAGTTCCAGTTGTATTTTATGCTGTTTCGAATTTAAACGTTTGTCTTTTAGCTGTTCCGGTTGTATTTTATGCTGCTTAGAGTTTTAGCGTTTATCATCTGACTGTTCCTGTTTCATTTTATGCTGTTTAGAGTTTTACTGATTATCTTCTAACTGTTCCGTTTGTAGTTTATGTTTAGAGTTTTAGTGATTATCTTCTAACTGTTCCAGTTATATTTTATGATGTTTAGAGTCTTAGTGACTTTCTTCTAACTGTTCCGGTTGTATTTTACGATGTTTAGAGTTTTTACAATAATTACCTTCTAACTGCTCCTGTTTCATTTAATGCTGTTTAGAGTTTTAGTGATTATCTTCTAACTGTTCCAGTAGTTTTTTTTAATGCTTTTTAGAGTTTTAACATTTGTCTTCTAACTGTTCCGGTTGTATTTTATGCTGTTTAGAGTTTTAACGTTTATCTTCTAACTATTCCTGGTATATTTTATGCTGTTTAGAATATTAGCGATTGTATTTTAACTATTCCTGTTGTACTTTATGGTGTTTAGAGTTTTATTGATTACCTTCTAACTGTTCCTGTTTTATTGTATGCTGTTGAGAGTGTTAGCGATTACCTTCTAACTGTTCCTGTTGTATTTCAAGATATATAAACTTTTCGCCCTTATCTACAAACTATTCATGATGTATTTCACGATGTTTAAACTTTTTGACCTTATCTTCTAACAGTCCTGATGGTATATTTTATATGTTTAAACTTCTGGTCTATTATATGTTCATGTTGCATTTCTTGCCGTTTAAAATCTTTAATGTCTACATCTTAACTATTCATACTGCATTTTTTTATGTTTAAGCTGTAGCGCCTGTTCTCTAAGTATTTATTTTACAGATCTAAGTATTCCTTTGTTCTTCTATTCATCGATGTCTATAGTTTCTTTGTAACAAATCTAGATTTCTACTTGTATTGCAAAATATCTTTCCTTCACACGATAATTTATGCTAGCCCTGTCCTGCTGTTAGCGTCTTTGGATCTTTGAGGCAATTCTGCACATAAACACCCCCAGAGCTCTTGCTGTAGTGGCTTCTATAGCAATGTCTTTTATGTGATGATGTAGCTAGCCCAATATACTATCTCACCTTGGTCTTCCATGCCAGATGAGTGCAATTATCATATTCTTTCTTTGCCTCTACACGGCATTTATCATGTCTGCATGCATTTACGAAAATCTTCGTCTCTAAATATTTTGATAAATCTTTCAGTGTGCTGGAGTCTTTCAGATGAGAGTTTTTATGTTTTCATACTAAACAAAATCTAACTAAGAGACCCAACCTCTTGCATTAAAAGCTTCCTTGTAATATTTGTCTATTTGTCCGTAAGCACACATGTGCTGGCGGGAAGGGCTTCTCGTTTGTGAATATGTTTACGGCGCCCGTCCTCTATTGACCTTGCTAGCTCCTATCAATTGTGAAAGGAGTGTGTTTACATTCCGAATTCCTGCATGTTGTCTCAAGAATTGAAGAGGTTCCGAAGGTAATATTAACCAAACTTACTGCACCGTTGTTAACAGGCGAGAAGAACATTACAGTACACTGGAAACTTACTAGGAATACTAAGAAAGAGATTCCTTTTAGGTGTGTTATATAAACATGTTTAGATATATTTTGTTAACCTAATTAACTGCGCAACCATTAAAAAGGTTTAAAAATGTTGCAGTGAAACTGGACAAGCTCTCAAGTAAGAAGCTGATCCGTTTTAGATGTATTTTAACAAATGTTTAGCTTTATGTAACTTTCTAAGTGATATTTAAGTGATATGCATACACACACACCTAGACATATTTGGGTGTCCGCATTTTTTTTTAAACTGTCCGACTATATTTTAGTTGCTAATTCCCAGCAGTGGAAGTTTAATTTTTTTCCTCAATGTATATACAAATAACTCACCCTAATTGTTATAATTAGTCCTATGAAATAGCCTACATTTTATTTGGCAATATGTTGCCTGGACAACGAGTTGCTGGACTACATTGTAATATTTAATATCGCCAACGTCCGCCTCACCATTTGAAAGGACTAAATGTAACAAGTACGAGTTTGGTACATAATTTAGGGGAAGTTGTTAAATACAATTATCAAAGTCTAAAATATATTTGATGTTGATAGATAATCTATTCGGTGAAAAAAAGGCAAAGATAGTCCCAAAACAGAAACAGCCGTAGGGGAGTGAAGTGTTGAAGACTTCACGTTACTAGGTCCAGCTTTTAATGAGGTGGGGTTGATAAGGCTTTTGCCTTCCCTATCTCAAGAAGAGCTGGGTAGACTGGAATGCACGCTACCTGGGTTCGATACCGGGAACCTGGTAACTTCTCCGCCGATAAGCCAGTTATCTAACAGCTCAGCCAGTCGGACGTTCAATCCATGCGGTAGCAAGAAAATGAATGATATCTCTGAGCGACTCTAATCGCCCAGGTTTTACCAAGGATAACGTTGAACCGCGTTCAAGCTTAATTTAAAAAAAAATTAAAACATCGCAAGCCTTACTTTTACAGCTGTACTATAACTTGATCAAGTGTTATTACTGTAAAACCTTGTTTGACCATAGTGTCAAATAAAAAAATATCCATTTTTACTGAACACCAAAGATGATATTTTGCCACGTATAGTCTTCAGGTCAGTCAAAAAGACATGCTCATCATCATTGTAGGCAGACGCTGGAGCTAGGTTGGCCATGTCCTCAGAAAGAACCCTGACACCATCACCAGAACTGCTATGCTATGGGCCCCAGAAGGACGTCGAAAGAAAGGCAGACCAAAGACGACCTGGTGGAGAACAGTGGAAGCTAAGATGCAAAACATGAACCAGAGTTGGGACACGGCACGAAGGATGGCCACCAAGTGGGCAAAATGGTGACAGTTTGTTGCTGCCCTACAAGATGCCACTGACTGCTTTATCAGTCAGAGGCTAGGGATCAAAGAAGAAGAAGAGGTCTCCAGGGATCTCTGTGAGCACACACAAGGAATAGGGCTACTAACCCTTCCGGCGAATCTTATGAGGTGACTAATATGAAGTTGTGTATTGGACTGGCAACCTCATCATGACATTATGACAAAAGCTCTCATGTGGAACTGATGACACGGGTCGGGAAAGTGCCAGTGGAACAGGGAATAAGAAGGAGACACTGACGATGAATGAGACGCATGCCTAGGAAGCATGTTGATAGCATTACCAGGCAATCCTTTCTCTGGAATCCCCATGAAGAGAGGAACAGGAGACCAAGGAACTCATGGAAAAGAGAACTGGAGACACACATGAAAGCATGAAGAATGCATGGAAATATCGTGAGCTGATGGCAAGGGACAGGAAGATTTTGTGGAAGTTTGCTGAAAGCTTATGCTCCTTGGGAAGCTGAAAGGAGATGGATGAAGTTTGTTTTATATCGAGAATAGTGCAGACTCGATGAAATCTTACAATAACCAAATGGGCGAACTACGCGGCTCCTGGTAGTTTATTGCACTATATCGTGGCATATCACACGTCTTATGAGCAAAAAAAAAAAGAATTTAGCTCAGATTAGACTCACGTATTTTAAATTGTTTATTAATTATTTTAAAATATAAATATAATTTTCTTGTTTTCTTCAGGCGAAAAACCATGGCTTCAAATTCTGTCGCATCATTCCTTACAAAACTGCTTCGCCAAGACAAAAAGACTAAACAAAAGCAACCTACTGACAACAAAAGACGTCATTCTGCACCGGGTCCTAATTGGTTGGAAATCTTTGAAGCCAACGCAACCCCCGAGAATGGTCTGAAGCTTCAAGAACAAAAAGGAAAGCAGAAAAAGAAATATTCTTCACAACAAAACCTGTCAGGCATAAAAAGGCAGAATTCTGTGAAAACAAAGCCAGTTAACAGCCAAGAGAAAAGACAGTCCGCCTCATTCCCATCCTGGTTTTGTGTATCTGGAAACGCGGATACTCTGGACAGAACTGCATTACCGGCTCCCGTTAATGCCAATGCTAATATCAGCAAATATACTGCAAGCAATAAGCTGAAGAGCGGTAAAAGCGATGCTCCGATTAAAGCTGATTTTCTTAGACAAGGTCATGGGAAGAACACAAGAGACAACAAAAACAGATATTCAGCTCCTGTTCCAGAAACCGCAAAAACACCGATCTCTGAAGTAACAGCAAGAAATCAAAATCTACCTACTGGAAAAATCCGCCGAGAGTTGTCGCCAGGAGTCAAATACAGAACTGACGGAACCCTGGAAAAGCCATACGTTTTTCCCGCAGGGCTTACATTTGGTCCTGAAGGCAGAAAGTTGCATCTTCGACGAACCACAAATCCTCAGGCTTCGGAAAAACTTGGAAATACTTCTCGCCGGAACGAAAAAACTGTGAAAGTAGACGTTCACAGGTCATCTACGGAAGACATCATCATGGAATACAGCTATGAGGACAGCGATCCATACCGTAGTGAGTTTGATGTGAGAAAAGCTTTTTATTTGAAGTACGACTCTAACCTCAGTTATCCTGCGAAACATAAAATCATCTCTGCCTCATGTGGCACTCTTGGAAAGAAGGAAGACATCGAACCTAATAACGACGTAGCTCTGGATTGGAAAAAATATGAAAACAGATGGAAACCTAAAGATAGACCCGCAAGTATAAAGTCTAGAAACGGAAGCCTCAGAAGTAGCAAAGGGCAAGTTAGAGCCGAACGATCTAAGAATCGGTACAGCACTCCATCTAAGAATGAAGACTGTGTGTACATGGGTAGTTTTGAAAACATAACCATATTTGATCATCTAGATAAAGAGAATCAAGCGTCCAAGTCAAGTGTTGACGTTTCTGGAAATGAAAGGAGCTCTAGAAGAGACAGTAAGAACAGAAGCCGTAAAAACAGATACAGCTTGCCTCCAAGAAACTCAGATCTTGTGTACATGGGCAGTTTTGAAAATGTCAATGAGCTTTTGACTGGTAACAATGGAAAGTCACCAAACTTGTCATTGCCAAATCAAAATGTTGAGTTAGATGTGAATACAGCGCCTGATGTCTGTGAGAGATATAACAGGTTTACTGTAACCACAACTGATCAACCAGAAGATTGTGAAGCTCTTAATGGCAGAAATAAAACGTCTACCGTTACTGGTTACAGTATCCACACCCTATTGGATGCGTCGGTCTCCAGTTCTGAATTACCGGCATCGATTACATCGCATGACTCAGAAAAGAGGTCATCCCTGAGTCAGGAATGTAAAACGCACAGCATGCCCGATTTAGCATTCCCTACCAACCTAAACATCGCAAATAACATCCAAGGAGAGAACGCAGAATCTGAGCAAGAAGATGAAGAAGATGATGTGTTTGATGTCAAGACTTTGCCTTCTGGTAGAACACGTAGCTGGACTCCTAATAACCCGTTTTTAAGACGGACAGAAAGATCATCGTGCATGCCCGGAAATAAACGATCAATTGCACCCCCTCCAGCAATTAAAAACTCTTCTATTTTGCCAAGCTCAGTTGTTACCAGTTTCCATGCAAGTTCTAGCAGGGCTTCATTTATGCCTGGAAAAAGACATTTCAGTATCCCTCCTCCTCCGAGCTACACGCCACCTAAAGAGGAAATGGAATTCACCCAATCACGCTTGAAAGAGATGACTTGCCACAAAGGCTCCCAGACATATCTGAGCATAGATTTCGAGAATCTTAACATGGAAGACAGAGATACTAGCCTCCTACAACAGGCAGAAGTTAAGACAATATATGCAGGCTCGCCTCCTCAAGCAGAAGTCACTGAGAGGAAACTGCCCCACTCCAGGAATTATAAGACAAGGGTTTCTGAAACCGCCGTTCTGCATGACAAAGTTGAAAAAGCTATAGATTCTCCAAATTTAGAGTCATTTAGAGCAATGTTAAACATCTCAAAAATTTCTCAACGTTCTGACGAAGTCTTTAGAGATAATCAAAGTTCATTCAATGATAAAAATGAAGCTACAATACCATCAAAATTCACAAAAGTAGAAGCCACAAGATCAAGCGGTCTGGATGGCAATCACTTTGCAAAATGTCCACCAATCTCATTCAGTAGCTCTTCAGGTCAGAAACATTTGGAAGTCACAAACTGTCAGACTAAAATGAAAAGAGGAGTAACTTTGTCCGAAAGTTCCAGTAAAAACATGTCTCCTGACTCTACAGCATCTATTACATCAACGCATAAAGAAAAGCGTCGGTCCCAGCCAAATCTTCCAAACGACTCTGACGTTAATGTTCTACAACAAAAGCCCGTACCACATTCTAGGAAAGTATACAGCACTGCTGGATTGAACGAAGGTACAGAACTATTCATATCGAAGGCAGAGAAAGATACGCAGCAGACATTTACTCGTACAAATAACATAACTCCGCCTGTTCCAAAACAGAGGCTTTCATTGACTTATAGTCGAAGCTTATCAGGTGCGGCAGACTACGGAAAGAAATTAACGTCTACTCAGTCAGTTTCACCGGACGAAAACAACAAGCTATATAACAAAAAATTAACCCGAACTCAGTCTGATAATCCGTGTAGTACGTTACAAAGACAACAAAACGTTGACAGCGCAAGTTCTTCTGTCAAAGATGGCACAAATGATGTTAATGAGGTAAATATTTACGAAGAAATAGATTGCAAAAGTCTATCTGACCAAGTTGATACAAACATTGAAAATATATATGAAGAATGCGGAATCAGGAACTCAGAAAATCAGATTGGAGGTATAAAGTTGTACACGAAAGACGCTGAGAAAAATGAAAAGCAAAGATTGGAGAAAACTCTCTCACTGTTACAGAAAATACAGCTTGATGCTTCGCCTCGACAACAGCGGCGAAATGGTGCCGAATGTGATGATGCTGCTGCTGAGAATATTGATTTCAAGAAACGCTTCAGTTTTTATGATAATGACGATAACAACTCCATTGCTGATGATGAGATGAGCTTAAGTAACGATGAAGACACGGAGGATGGAGTAAAACGATGTTCGTTGAGACGGTGTGTCTCCGCCGACAACCTGCTCAGGAGTGGAAGTATCATTGACAGGTGAGCTGAAATTTTACTTTGCAGACCTATGTACATAGATACTTTGTTGGTTATACACACGGTTTGTGAAAGCTTCATTCATATATGTAGACTTGTCAAAAGCAGCATTATACAAAATACAATGTATTATATTAACTCTTTGTCAATGGAAGTAAGAAAGTGAGTTCTTCATTGTTATATAGAACCAAACCTGACGTATGGAAGTGAATCACGGCTAAATACTAAAAAAAGCAGGAAACGCACTAGAGGCCACAGTGATGTTGTTCTATAGAATAATGTTAAAAATACCACGAGAAGATAAAAATAGTTATGAACGTGTATTGAAATGGGCCAGTGAGCAAAAGAAGCTTCATACTCACATCAGAGGGAATCAGTCCCACTTTCATCAGGCATCTTATGAGAAGAAGAAAGCTGGAATATATCATGACGACAGGAGAAAGAGAGAAAGGACGTCAATGTCAGGAGATACTGGAGAGTTTCATATCATGACATGGACAGAAGTCACGAACGAATTTGATAAACCGTAATGGAGACTTGATCGTCTACGTCAGTAGTTCTCAACGTGGAACAAACGTCAGTAGTTCTCAACGAGGGCCATATGGTCCCCAGGAGGGCCTTGCCGTATTTCTAGGGGGCCACAGTAAGATGGTTTATTACATTTTTTTCAGCTAACAGTGATGAATCGGGGAGATCCACAGAGGTAAATGAGACTCAGAAAGGGGCCTTGAGCAAAAAAAGATTGAGAACCCGTGGTCTACGTCACCGGGTATAGTACTTGAAGAAAAAGAAGAAGCAGAATGCTTGTCAAACAGATACATAATCAAGTTCTGCTTGTTGCGTATTATCATGTACAAGATTGTCTCTTATAATTATACATATGGACAAGCTGAAGAAAGTAGATACATGACGACAAAGAAAGGAGACACTTTGGACAGTTTGCTTTGACGGAATGGAAAGAATTCAACAACAAAATTTGCGAACAGAACTGTAGAGAGTGTCGTGGAATATTCTAATCCACATATATAAATTATCAAGTAAATATAAAGCCTAATAAATACATATAATAAATAAAGGAAGAAGAATGGTAAAGAACAGTGCTGTCACAATGACTGTACTCGAAATCCCCTTGTTTTCTACTGCGTATGCAAATTGTAACGTTTCACGTTGATATTAAAGGCCTTCTGCAACATACACGCGTTTCCCAAACACACAATAAAATGTGCTGCCTTTCTAAGAAAAACCTTGAAATATGCAAGTTGACCTAAATTTTAAATTCCATTCATGTCTTTTTCTACACTATGTTACCAAGATCAAAAGACAGATGGACAAAAGGATAGCGAGAAGGGAGGGCTGAAAATCAGGAACGCATGCAACACGCGTCGCGCGATACACAAATGCTGCCATCACGCGTGTAAGACTACATGCACTAACTTTTTTTCAGACGGACAGTGATAAATTCACTACCCTTCCCAGAGTTAGGTTTTAAAATCATAAAAAACGCTTATTAGGAAAGATAACAATAGATGGGTTTACGGTTGAAAACATAACAGTACCCAGACAGCACATCTTCGAAACAGGAGGTAGAAAATACATATTTTGAACGCAGCCACGTAGCTCTTTTAAATTTGGATATTTGGGTTCCTTAGGGCTTGCTGACAAAGAATATGTAAAACGTTACGCAAATAGTCCAGGAATTAATAAATTATACCCAAAATAAAATAGTGGGGATGCCTGACAGCATGGAATCATTTCTGCTCATAAAATTTTTTTATAACGTGTTTGAAAAAAATCTTACGTTACAGAATTAGCCTACCATGTAAACTCCAAATTGATTGGAGCGCAACAAATGAAAGACTAACCACGATTGGTCGGGCTATAAATACTATCTTTCGTTGTTAGGGGAGACGTGAAAAGGTAACATTTTTTCAAACACTTGTCGAAACGTGGCCTCATTGGCTAGACTCGCTGATATACTCACTTAGGAGCGTTAGTTCGAGACCACTAGTGCAAATAATCTTGATAAAGCAACAGTGCGTTGAAGCCAGCTCATATTTGTGTTAAATAAAAGCCTGGAACATAAGCAGATGGGAATTTGTGCCAGTATTTTGTGCCAAGAATTCATTGCTAATCAACGTATCTGTGTTTATTCTATGAATTGTGGTAAGCTTGAACCATTCAGTATCTTTTAATGAAAATTGAATGTAAATTGTTAATTTATGCCTGTATATATATGTGTAGTTCAGTGGCAAACAGGAGATAAAGCCTATAATGCTCCAGCCTGAACAGAGGGTGTCGGAGGGAAGTAAAACGGCATGGAATGGCCAAATAGTACACTGACACCTGGATAATTGACTAGAAAGAAATAATGCTGGAAGTGCAGAGGCGTGGTAACCATTAAGGAGGTAAATACTGGTATAAAGTATTTCAGATGAAGCTGACAGTTGGCCTAACGCTCTGAACTCAATGTTTGTGTTGTATTGTGCTCAGTGTAGAACTAGAGTATCAATTAGTTATGAAGTAGAAGGTACATCCTTCTTGTTTACAGGGACCGTGGTCTTGATGGTACTGAGCAGCACCTGGTCAGAGCTTTGCTGAATCCAGAGTCGGACAGCATACTCCTTGGTCTTTTTAGCTATCAGTGAGGTGTCTCCAGAGCCCAGAGGAGAATTCGAGCAGAGGAGTCCTTTCCTGCCGCCATCACGCAAGATAAGCTGATTTGGCCAGCTGAGCTCAACATTATGTCCCCTCATCTTGAAATAACTTTGTAAAAATAACATTCAGAGGGGAATTTAATTGTCTTAATATCAGGAACTGAGAACATCTACAATAATAGTCCCAAAAGACAAACTATTGAAGTCATGATGACAAATACCAACAGAGCTTGAACAAAACAAAACCAGTATTACCTCATATTACCACTACACAACTGACACACATAGGATATTTTAATAATATATGTCACTACAATATTCATATTGATAAAGTCTGTACATATACTTGTAATTAAAATTGATTGTGATTCCTGGTTCCTTTGTATTTGAATCAGGACACATATACCTTTATGATAACCATGAATACATATTGTTATTTGAAAAGTTATCAGTGACTCCTTAAGATATTCTCATAGAGTGTTATATGTATGTGAGTGTCACAGTGTTGTCAAGAGTAGTGGATTAAATTAAATTGTTTATCTGTCTGTTGTTGTGACTTACACCTCATCATACACATACCCTAGACACATAACGTAGTCATCACACTATTCCAGAATAATTCTGACTGAGATATATAGATATGTGGTAGCAAGTAAGGTTATCTATAATACACTACTCTTAATAGATATAGATACCTTCACAGCTGATCTCAGTCAGTACACTAAGTCCCATATAAATATTTATAACATCCCACTTCACCACATATATTGGGGTCTCGCTCTTGGGATTTTGAATCTGTCCCTATTAAAAAATATTGGGGGTAATTCACTTCAGGGAATATAAGAATTAAAAGGTATCCTTGGGTGGAATTAAATAAGGTTGAGCTCACGGTGCCTGTGTTGTCCATTAGATATATTTAGAGATTAAATTGTTGGTTAGACATTGTAGAAATTTACCTGATAGACAATGGCGGACCTGGCCAAGTTTCGATCTGCTGCTGTACAGACTGCAAAAGAGTTAGGATTAGATGGGCAAGTTATGGTTGCCTATGTCACTACGGAATGTGACAAATTTATTGAACGCGAAGAAAGAAGATTAGAAAAAGAGGCCGAAAGAAAGTTAGAGGCTGAGACTAAGAGGTTGCAAGCTGAGGCTGAGACTAAGAAGTTGCAGATTGAGGCGGACAAAGAGGCTAAAGCATTGGAAGCCGAGGAAAGAAGACAGGCTGCAGAAAGGGAAGACAAGAAATTAGCTGCAGAAAGGGAAGCAGAAAAGGAGGAGAAGAGATTACAAAGGGAACATGAGTTACGACTAAGGGAGTTTGAGTTTCAGGGCCATGCTCCTGAAAATGGTGCCAGTCCCTTTGCCTCTGATGCCACTGCTAGCCAAGGAGCCTCAACCTCAGCTATGAATTTTCATTTAGATCATTTTGTTGAGAAAGACGATGATATTGAGAGCTACCTAAATAGGTATGAGCTATTAGCTACCACGTATGGGTTAGAGAGAGAAAGGTGGAGCTTAAAGTTATCTCAGGGACCTCGTGGGGCAGCTTATGAAGTTTTTGCAAAAATGAGCAGAGGTGATCAGGAAAATTATGACATGCTAAAGCAGGCTCTTTTGTTAAGGTATGAAAAGAATGCAGAATTTTATAGGAAAAAATTTAGGAATGCTAAACTACTGTCAGGTGAAACCTATCACCAGTTCTCTGCACGAATAGAGACATACTTGGAGAAATGGACTTCTCTGGGGAAAACCCAAGATCTTAAGGAAATGGTCCTTATAGAGCAATTAAGAGAGTCCATGGCTCCAGACTTGAGAAAGTTTCTCATGGAACAAGGTGCAGAGAGGCTGGGTGAGTTGCTAAATGTTGCTGAAAGGTATCAAGCAGCTCAAGCAGAGGTAACAGGTAATAAAAAGAAACAAGTGGATAACTTTAGGGCACCACAGAACTTTAATAAATTTGATCCTAAGGATCAAAATAAAGGTAAGCACCAATTTGATAGGCCACGGTATGAAAATAAAAATAAATTCCCACAATTCGATGAAAGGAAATATGATGAAAGAAAATCTTTCAACCAAGGAAAAAGGTGGTGTAAAAATTGTAAGATGAACAATCATGACACTGACCATTGTAGAAGGAAACCTCCTCATTTTGCTGCTATGACATCGGGGAAAAAGGAAAAGAAGGGCAAACCTGAAGAATTACAGGAACCATACCACCCCCCAGTGTGTGAAGATGTCATCTGTAATGGTGTCACTATAAGATGTTTATATGATACCGGTTTAGATTACGATTCCGTTGTGAGTTCTCACCTGGTGCAGGCCGATCAATACACCACGGAAACAGTGGAGATTCAAACTGCAACCAAGGATGTAGCTACCATGACACTTCCCGTCGCCCGAATAAAAGTGAAAACGCGATATGTGGAAGGAATCATAAAAGCAGCAGTGATAAATGAGCCAATCTACCCTCTAATATTGGGGTGTAGATATGTCTTCTTGGGGAATCCCAAGAGACCTGTGATATTGGCAACAGTGCAGACCAGATCACAGACAAAGAAGGAGGAGGATAATCCCATAAATACTCACCCAGATGAGATGAGGAAGGCACAGGCTGAGGACAAAACACTCAAGCCATGTTTCAAGAAGTTGCCCAAATCTCATACACCTCCAGGCAAGGGAGAGTTTTATATGAAGAATAAACTGATATATAGGAAGGCTGGATCTGAATCCAATGGTCACGGACAGCTGGTCCTTCCCACTTCATATAGGACTAAAGTGTTGGAACTAGGGCATGCGATTCCCTTCAGTGGTCATATGGGAATCAGCGCAACAGGACAGCGAATAGCTTGTCACTATTTCTGGCCAGGAATAACTGAAGATATCAAACGATATGTAAAATCCTGTCCAGAGTGCCAACGAGTAGCACCTAAACATTGGACTGCACCAGCAACTCTGGGGGAAATGCCCATAGTGGGAACACCCTTTGAGAGAGTTGCCGTGGATCTTGTGGGACCTCTCACCCGAACCAAGAGAAGGAACAGCTACATTCTGACTCTGGTGGACACTTGTTCTATGTGGGGAGAGGCAGTAGCCCTGTCATCGATTGATTCAAAACATGTGGCAGAGGCATTGCTCACAATTTGCACAAGGTTAGGCTTTCCCAATCAAATCTTGACTGATAATGGCTCTCAGTTCAAGGGGAAACTAACGGAAGAAGTTTTCAGGATCTTCCAGGCCAAACACTTCCATTGTAGTGTGTATCATCCCCAAGGGAACGGCCAAGTGGAAAGATTTAACGGCACATTGATGTCGATCCTGAGAAAGTTGGCACACGAAAAACCAGATACATGGGACCAGTACCTGCACGCCGCCCTCTTTGCTTATCGGGAGGTACCCCATAGTTCAACCGGTATGGCCCCGGCAACATTATTGTTTGGAAGGCCAATAAAAGGTCCACTCGAAGCTATGTTAAGAACGTGGACTGATGAAAAGGCAGAGGAAAACATTACATCTTCATACCAATATGTGAATGAGCTGACCACTCGGTTAAAAACTGGCTGGAAACTTGCCAATGAAAATTTGAAACAAGCCAGGAAGAAACATGCTGCCTATTATAACAGGAAGGCGAAGGACAGAAATTTGGCTGTGGGAGAGAAAGTACTGCTTCTTTTGCCTGGGAGTCAGAATAAGTTACAAATTGGATGGCAGGGTCCATATACAGTTTTAGAGAAGGTGTCTAGAACAAATTATAAGATAGATAAGAAGGGGAAAGAAAAAATCTATCATGTGAATCTCCTGAAGAAATATTTGGAAAGAGAACATCAGGAAGAGACACACTTGTTGACCTTGTCCATCGCCATGGAGATGAAAAAGGAACCACTTTCATCATTTGAATATCCATTACACCCCTGTGAGACAGCAGCACAGGTGAAAATCAGTACACATTTAACGAAAACTCAGAAAGAGAGAGTGCAACAGGTTCTAAATAATCATGCAGAGGTGTTAACAGACCGACCAGGGCATACAAACCTATTGGAATATGATATGAAACTAATAGACTCCACACCTGTCTGTATGAAACCATATTCGATTCCGTTTGCTAAGGAGAAAGCTTTGAAGGAAGAGATAGACTATCTGTTGAAGGAAGGAATTATTTCGCACAGTGAGTCTTCGTATAGTTCCGGTGTTGTACTCTTAAGGAAGCCCTCTGGAGAACATAGACTCTGTATAGATTACAGGAGACTGAATGCTATTACAGAAGGACAGGTGGATCCATTGCCGGATACAAATCAGCTGTTTGCCAGACTAAATAAAGCTAAATATTTCTCAAAAGTGGATCTGAGTAAAGGATACTATCAGATTCCAGTGAAGCCTGAGGTTAGACCATACCTAGCTTTTAGTACCTCAGAAGGACACTATGAGTTTAATAGATTGCCATTTGGATTGAAGAATGCGCCTAGTGTCTTCTCTAGAATGATGAGAAAATTATTGGATCCTCTGAATAATCCCTGTATAACAAATTTTATGGATGATATCCTTATAGCAACAGAAACATTTGAGGAACACATTGACTCTCTGAACATGCTGTTTGATCGACTTAGGGAGGCAAATTTAACAGCCCGACCAACCAAATGTTGCGTTGGATGTAAAGAATTGGAATTTTTGGGACACACAGTTTATCAGGGAAACATGACCCCTGACCCAAAGAATTTAGAGAAACTACAGAAAGCCCCGAGACCACAAACCAAGAAGGACGTGAGATCCTTTGTCTCATTATGTGGTTTCTACCAGAAGTATATCAAAAACTTTAATTCCATATGTGCACCGTTAACTGAATTGACACGTAAAGGACATCCAGATCGCATTACATGGACACCACAATGTGAAATGACTTACCAAGAATTGAAGGAAAAGCTCACAAGTAAACCCATTTTGAAATTACCTGACTTAAGTCAAGAGTTCATAGTAAGGACGGATGCAAGTAATATTGGGTTAGGTGCAACTCTACTACAGAAATCAGATGCATTGGATGGGGAATTAAGCCCAGTGGCATATGCTAGCAGAAAGTTGAATAAAGCTGAAATCAACTACTCAACTAGGGAAAAAGAATGTCTTGCAGTAATATGGGCGATAAAGAAATTCAATATTTATCTATATGGGAAGGCATTTAAGTTGCAAACAGACCACAAACCTTTATCGTTTCTAGCACAGGCTAAGCATGAGAACTCTAGGTTACTCCGATGGTCTTTACTTCTGGCTCCATATAATTTTAGCATTGAGTATATATCTGGAAAAACCAATTTGGGAGCGGATTTTTTAAGCCGCCATCCGTGTGATGAGAATCACCGTAAACCCCAGAAATAATAATAAATTTCTCTATGTGAATATAGAATAAAGGACTGACATATAATGTCTGTTTTAAGAGGGGGAGGTGTCGTGGAATATTCTAATCCACATATATAAATTATCAAGTAAATATAAAGCCTAATAAATACATATAATAAATAAAGGAAGAAGAATGGTAAAGAACAGTGCTGTCACAATGACTGTACTCGAAATCCCCTTGTTTTCTACTGCGTATGCAAATCGTAACGTTTCACGTTGATATTAAAGGCCTTCTGCAACATACACGCGTTTCCCAAACACACAATAAAATGTGCTGCCTTTCTAAGAAAAACCTTGAAATATGCAAGTTGACCTAAATTTTAAATTCCATTCATGTCTTTTTCTACACTATGTTACCAAGATCAAAAGACAGATGGACAAAAGGATAGCGAGAAGGGAGGGCTGAAAATCAGGAACGCATGCAACACGCGTCGCGCGATACACAAATGCTGCCATCACGCGTGTAAGACTACATGCACTAACTTTTTTTCAGACGGACAGTGATAAATTCACTACCCTTCCCAGAGTTAGGTTTTAAAATCATAAAAAAACGCTTATTAGGAAAGATAACAATAGATGGGTTTACGGTTGAAAACATAACAGTACCCAGACAGCACATCTTCGAAACAGGAGGTAGAAAATACATATTTTGAACGCAGCCACGTAGCTCTTTTAAATTTGGATATTTGGGTTCCTTAGGGCTTGCTGACAAAGAATATGTAAAACGTTACGCAAATAGTCCAGGAATTAATAAATTATACCCAAAATAAAATAGTGGGGATGCCTGACAGCATGGAATCATTTCTGCTCATAAAATTTTTTTTATAACGTGTTTGAAAAAAATCTTACGTTACAGAATTAGCCTACCATGTAAACTCCAAATTGATTGGAGCGCAACAAATGAAAGACTAACCACGATTGGTCGGGCTATAAATACTATCTTTCGTTGTTAGGGGAGACGTGAAAAGGTAACATTTTTTCAAACACTTGTCGAAACGTGGCCTCATTGGCTAGACTCGCTGATATACTCACTTAGGAGCGTTAGTTCGAGACCACTAGTGCAAATAATCTTGATAAAGCAACAGTGCGTTGAAGCCAGCTCATATTTGTGTTAAATAAAAGCCTGGAACATAAGCAGATGGGAATTTGTGCCAGTATTTTGTGCCAAGAATTCATTGCTAATCAACGTATCTGTGTTTATTCTATGAATTGTGGTAAGCTTGAACCATTCAGTATCTTTTAATGAAAATTGAATGTAAATTGTTAATTTATGCCTGTATATATATGTGTAGTTCAGTGGCAAACAGGAGATAAAGCCTATAATGCTCCAGCCTGAACAGAGGGTGTCGGAGGGAAGTAAAACGGCATGGAATGGCCAAATAGTACACTGACACCTGGATAATTGACTAGAAAGAAATAATGCTGGAAGTGCAGAGGCGTGGTAACCATTAAGGAGGTAAATACTGGTATAAAGTATTTCAGATGAAGCTGACAGTTGGCCTAACGCTCTGAACTCAATGTTTGTGTTGTATTGTGCTCAGTGTAGAACTAGAGTATCAATTAGTTATGAAGTAGAAGGTACATCCTTCTTGTTTACAGGGACCGTGGTCTTGATGGTACTGAGCAGCACCTGGTCAGAGCTTTGCTGAATCCAGAGTCGGACAGCATACTCCTTGGTCTTTTTAGCTATCAGTGAGGTGTCTCCAGAGCCCAGAGGAGAATTCGAGCAGAGGAGTCCTTTCCTGCCGCCATCACGCAAGATAAGCTGATTTGGCCAGCTGAGCTCAACATTATGTCCCCTCATCTTGAAATAACTTTGTAAAAATAACATTCAGAGGGGAATTTAATTGTCTTAATATCAGGAACTGAGAACATCTACAATAATAGTCCCAAAAGACAAACTATTGAAGTCATGATGACAAATACCAACAGAGCTTGAACAAAACAAAACCAGTATTACCTCATATTACCACTACACAACTGACACACATAGGATATTTTAATAATATATGTCACTACAATATTCATATTGATAAAGTCTGTACATATACTTGTAATTAAAATTGATTGTGATTCCTGGTTCCTTTGTATTTGAATCAGGACACATATACCTTTATGATAACCATGAATACATATTGTTATTTGAAAAGTTATCAGTGACTCCTTAAGATATTCTCATAGAGTGTTATATGTATGTGAGTGTCACAGTGTTGTCAAGAGTAGTGGATTAAATTAAATTGTTTATCTGTCTGTTGTTGTGACTTACACCTCATCATACACATACCCTAGACACATAACGTAGTCATCACACTATTCCAGAATAATTCTGACTGAGATATATAGATATGTGGTAGCAAGTAAGGTTATCTATAATACACTACTCTTAATAGATATAGATACCTTCACAGCTGATCTCAGTCAGTACACTAAGTCCCATATAAATATTTATAACATCCCACTTCACCACATATATTGGGGTCTCGCTCTTGGGATTTTGAATCTGTCCCTATTAAAAATATTGGGGGTAATTCACTTCAGGGAATATAAGAATTAAAAGGTATCCTTGGGTGGAATTAAATAAGGTTGAGCTCACGGTGCCTGTGTTGTCCATTAGATATATTTAGAGATTAAATTGTTGGTTAGACATTGTAGAAATTTACCTGATAGACAATGGCGGACCTGGCCAAGTTTCGATCTGCTGCTGTACAGACTGCAAAAGAGTTAGGATTAGATGGGCAAGTTATGGTTGCCTATGTCACTACGGAATGTGACAAATTTATTGAACGCGAAGAAAGAAGATTAGAAAAAGAGGCCGAAAGAAAGTTAGAGGCTGAGACTAAGAGGTTGCAAGCTGAGGCTGAGACTAAGAGGTTGCAGATTGAGGCGGACAAAGAGGCTAAAGCATTGGAAGCCGAGGAAAGAAGACAGGCTGCAGAAAGGGAAGACAAGAAATTAGCTGCAGAAAGGGAAGCAGAAAAGGAGGAGAAGAGATTACAAAGGGAACATGAGTTACGACTAAGGGAGTTTGAGTTTCAGGGCCATGCTCCTGAAAATGGTGCCAGTCCCTTTGCCTCTGATGCCACTGCTAGCCAAGGAGCCTCAACCTCAGCTATGATTTTTCATTTAGATCATTTTGTTGAGAAAGACGATGATATTGAGAGCTACCTAAATAGGTATGAGCTATTAGCTACCACGTATGGGTTAGAGAGAGAAAGGTGGAGCTTAAAGTTATCTCAGGGACTTCGTGGGGCAGCTTATGAAGTTTTTTGCAAAAATGAGCAGAGGTGATCAGGAAAATTATGACATGCTAAAGCAGGCTCTTTTGTTAAGGTATGAAAAGAATGCAGAATTTTATAGGAAAAAATTTAGGAATGCTAAACTACTGTCAACCAGTTTATCACCAGTTCTCTGCACGAATAGAGACATACTTGGAGAAATGGACTTCTCTGGGGAAAACCCAAGATCTTAAGGAAATGGTCCTTATAGAGCAATTAAGAGAGTCCATGGCTCCAGACCTGAGAAAGTTTCTCATGGAACAAGGTGCAGAGGGCTGGGTGAGTTGCTAAATGTTGCTGAAAGGTATCAAGCAGCTCAAGCAGAGGTAACAGGTAATAAAAAGAAACAAGTGGATAACTTTAGGGCACCACAGAACTTTAATAAATTTGATCCTAAGGATCAAAATAAAGGTAAGCACCAATTTGATAGGCCACGGTATGAAAATAAAAATAAATTCCCACAATTCGATGAAAGGAAATATGATGAAAGAAAATCTTTCAACCAAGGAAAAAGGTGGTGTAAAAAATTGTAAGATGAACAATCATGACACTGACCATTGTAGAAGGAAACCTCCTCATTTTGCTGCTATGACATCGGGGAAAAAGGAAAAGAAGGGCAAACCTGAAGAATTACAGGAACCATACCACCCCCCAGTGTGTGAAGATGTCATCTGTAATGGTGTCACTATAAGATGTTTATATGATACCGGTTTAGATTACGATTCCGTTGTGAGTTCTCACCTGGTGCAGGCCGATCAATACACCACGGAAACAGTGGAGATTCAAACTGCAACCAAGGATGTAGCTACCATGACACTTCCCGTCGCCCGAATAAAAGTGAAAACGCGATATGTGGAAGGAATCATAAAAGCAGCAGTGATAAATGAGCCAATCTACCCTCTAATATTGGGGTGTAGATATGTCTTCTTGGGGAATCCCAAGAGACCTGTGATATTGGCAACAGTGCAGACCAGATCACAGACAAAGAAGGAGGAGGATAATCCCATAAATACTCACCCAGATGAGATGAGGAAGGCACAGGCTGAGGACAAAACACTCAAGCCATGTTTCAAGAAGTTGCCCAAATCTCATACACCTCCAGGCAAGGGAGAGTTTTATATGAAGAATAAACTGATATATAGGAAGGCTGGATCTGAATCCAATGGTCACGGACAGCTGGTCCTTCCCACTTCATATAGGACTAAAGTGTTGGAACTAGGGCATGCGATTCCCTTCAGTGGTCATATGGGAATCAGCGCAACAGGACAGCGAATAGCTTGTCACTATTTCTGGCCAGGAATAACTGAAGATATCAAACGATATGTAAAATCCTGTCCAGAGTGCCAACGAGTAGCACCTAAACATTGGACTGCACCAGCAACTCTGGGGGAAATGCCCATAGTGGGAACACCCTTTGAGAGAGTTGCCGTGGATCTTGTGGGACCTCTCACCCGAACCAAGAGAAGGAACAGCTACATTCTGACTCTGGTGGACACTTGTTCTATGTGGGGAGAGGCAGTAGCCCTGTCATCGATTGATTCAAAACATGTGGCAGAGGCATTGCTCACAATTTTCACAAGGTTAGGCTTTCCCAATCAAATCTTGACTGATAATGGCTCTCAGTTCAAGGGGAAACTAACGGAAGAAGTTTTCAGGATCTTCCAGGCCAAACACTTCCATTGTAGTGTGTATCATCCCCAAGGGAACGGCCAAGTGGAAAGATTTAACGGCACATTGATGTCGATCCTGAGAAAGTTGGCACACGAAAAACCAGATACATGGGACCAGTACCTGCACGCCGCCCTCTTTGCTTATCGGGAGGTACCCCATAGTTCAACCGGTATGGCCCCGGCAACATTATTGTTTGGAAGGCCAATAAAAGGTCCACTCGAAGCTATGTTAAGAACGTGGACTGATGAAAAGGCAGAGGAAAACATTACATCTTCATACCAATATGTGAATGAGCTGACCACTCGGTTAAAAACTGGCTGGAAACTTGCCAATGAAAATTTGAAACAAGCCAGGAAGAAAATGCTGCCTATTATAACAGGAAGGCGAAAGACAGAATTTGGCTGTGGGAGAGAAAGTACTGCTTCTTTTGCCTGGGAGTCAGAATAAGTTACAAATTGGATGGCAGGGTCCATATACAGTTTTAGAGAAGGTGTCTAGAACAAATTATAAGATAGATAAGAAGGGGAAAGAAAAAATCTATCATGTGAATCTCCTGAAGAAATATTTGGAAAGAGAACATCAGGAAGAGACACACATGTTGACCTTGTCCATCGCCATGGAGATGAAAAAGGAACCACTTTCATCATTTGAATATCCATTACACCCCTGTGAGACAGCAGCACAGGTGAAAATCAGTACACATTTAACGAAAACTCAGAAAGAGAGAGTGCAACAGGTTCTAAATAATCATGCAGAGGTGTTAACAGACCGACCAGGGCATACAAACCTATTGGAATATGATATGAAACTAATAGACTCCACACCTGTCTGTATGAAACCATATTCGATTCCGTTTGCTAAGGAGAAAGCTTTGAAGGAAGAGATAGACTATCTGTTGAAGGAAGGAATTATTTCGCACAGTGAGTCTTCGTATAGTTCCGGTGTTGTACTCTTAAGGAAGCCCTCTGGAGAACATAGACTCTGTATAGATTACAGGGACTGAATGCTATTACAGAAGGACAGGTGGATCCATTGCCGGATACAAATCAGCTGTTTGCCAGACTAAATAAAGCTAAATATTTCTCAAAAGTGGATCTGAGTAAAGGATACTATCAGATTCCAGTGAAGCCTGAGGTTAGACCATACCTAGCTTTTAGTACCTCAGAAGGACACTATGAGTTTAATAGATTGCCATTTGGATTGAAGAATGCGCCTAGTGTCTTCTCTAGAATGATGAGAAAATTATTGGATCCTCTGAATAATCCCTGTATAACAAATTTTATGGATGATATCCTTATAGCAACAGAAACATTTTAGGAACACATTGACTCTCTGAACATGCTGTTTGATCGACTTAGGGAGGCAAATTTAACAGCCCGACCAACCAAATGTTGCGTTGGATGTAAAGAATTGGAATTTTTGGGACACACAGTTTATCAGGGAAACATGACCCCTGACCCAAAGAATTTAGAGAAACTACAGAAAGCCCCGAGACCACAAACCAAGAAGGACGTGAGATCCTTTGTCTCATTATGTGGTTTCTACCAGAAGTATATCAAAAACTTTAATTCCATATGTGCACCGTTAACTGAATTGACACGTAAAGGACATCCAGATCGCATTACATGGACACCACAATGTGAAATGACTTACCAAGAATTGAAGGAAAAGCTCACAAGTAAACCCATTTTGAAATTACCTGACTTAAGTCAAGAATTCATAGTAAGGACGGATGCAAGTAATATTGGGTTAGGTGCAACTCTACTACAGAAATCAGATGCATTGGATGGGGAATTAAGCCCAGTGGCATATGCTAGCAGAAAGTTGAATAAAGCTGAAATCAACTACTCAACTAGCGAAAAAGAATGTCTTGCAGTAATATGGGCGATAAAGAAATTCAATATTTATCTATATGGGAAGGCATTTAAGTTGCAAACAGACCACAAACCTTTATCGTTTCTAGCACAGGCTAAGCATGAGAACTCTAGGTTACTCCGATGGTCTTTACTTCTGGCTCCATATAATTTTAGCATTGAGTATATATCTGGAAAAACCAATTTGGGAGCGGATTTTTTAAGCCGCCATCCGTGTGATGAGAATCACCGTAAACCCCAGAAATAATAATAAATTTCTCTATGTGAATATAGAATAAAGGACTGACATATAATGTCTGTTTTAAGAGGGGAGGTGTCGTGGAATATTCTAATCCACATATATAAATTATCAAGTAAATATAAAGCCTAATAAATACATATAATAAATAAAGGAAGAAGAATGGTAAAGAACAGTGCTGTCACAATGACTGTACTCGAAATCCCCTTGTTTTCTACTGCGTATGCAAATTGTAACGTTTCACGTTGATATTAAAGGCCTTCTGCAACATACACGCGTTTCCCAAACACACAATAAAATGTGCTGCCTTTCTAAGAAAAACCTTGAAATATGCAAGTTGACCTAAATTTTAAATTCCATTCATGTCTTTTTCTACACTATGTTACCAAGATCAAAAGACAGATGGACAAAAGGATAGCGAGAAGGGAGGGCTGAAAATCAGGAACGCATGCAACACGCGTCGCGCGATACACAAATGCTGCCATCACGCGTGTAAGACTACATGCACTAACTTTTTTTTCAGACGGACAGTGATAAATTCACTACCCTTCCCAGAGTTAGGTTTTAAAATCATAAAAAACGCTTATTAGGAAAGATAACAATAGATGGGTTTACGGTTGAAAACATAACAGTACCCAGACAGCACATCTTCGAAACAGGAGGTAGAAAATACATATTTTGAACGCAGCCACGTAGCTCTTTTAAATTTGGATATTTGGGTTCCTTAGGGCTTGCTGACAAAGAATATGTAAAACGTTACGCAAATAGTCCAGGAATTAATAAATTATACCCAAAATAAAATAGTGGGGATGCCTGACAGCATGGAATCATTTCTGCTCATAAAATTTTTTTATAACGTGTTTGAAAAAAATCTTACGTTACAGAATTAGCCTACCATGTAAACTCCAAATTGATTGGAGCGCAACAAATGAAAGACTAACCACGATTGGTCGGGCTATAAATACTATCTTTCGTTGTTAGGGGAGACGTGAAAAGGTAACATTTTTTCAAACACTTGTCGAAACGTGGCCTCATTGGCTAGACTCGCTGATATACTCACTTAGGAGCGTTAGTTCGAGACCACTAGTGCAAATAATCTTGATAAAGCAACAGTGCGTTGAAGCCAGCTCATATTTGTGTTAAATAAAAGCCTGGAACATAAGCAGATGGGAATTTGTGCCAGTATTTTGTGCCAAGAATTCATTGCTAATCAACGTATCTGTGTTTATTCTATGAATTGTGGTAAGCTTGAACCATTCAGTATCTTTTAATGAAAATTGAATGTAAATTGTTAATTTATGCCTGTATATATATGTGTAGTTCAGTGGCAAACAGGAGATAAAGCCTATAATGCTCCAGCCTGAACAGAGGGTGTCGGAGGGAAGTAAAACGGCATGGAATGGCCAAATAGTACACTGACACCTGGATAATTGACTAGAAAGAAATAATGCTGGAAGTGCAGAGGCGTGGTAACCATTAAGGAGGTAAATACTGGTATAAAGTATTTCAGATGAAGCTGACAGTTGGCCTAACGCTCTGAACTCAATGTTTGTGTTGTATTGTGCTCAGTGTAGAACTAGAGTATCAATTAGTTATGAAGTAGAAGGTACATCCTTCTTGTTTACAGGGACCGTGGTCTTGATGGTACTGAGCAGCACCTGGTCAGAGCTTTGCTGAATCCAGAGTCGGACAGCATACTCCTTGGTCTTTTTAGCTATCAGTGAGGTGTCTCCAGAGCCCAGAGGAGAATTCGAGCAGAGGAGTCCTTTCCTGCCGCCATCACGCAAGATAAGCTGATTTGGCCAGCTGAGCTCAACATTATGTCCCCTCATCTTGAAATAACTTTGTAAAAATAACATTCAGAGGGGAATTTAATTGTCTTAATATCAGGAACTGAGAACATCTACAATAATAGTCCCAAAAGACAAACTATTGAAGTCATGATGACAAATACCAACAGAGCTTGAACAAAACAAAACCAGTATTACCTCATATTACCACTACACAACTGACACACATAGGATATTTTAATAATATATGTCACTACAATATTCATATTGATAAAGTCTGTACATATACTTGTAATTAAAATTGATTGTGATTCCTGGTTCCTTTGTATTTGAATCAGGACACATATACCTTTATGATAACCATGAATACATATTGTTATTTGAAAAGTTATCAGTGACTCCTTAAGATATTCTCATAGAGTGTTATATGTATGTGAGTGTCACAGTGTTGTCAAGAGTAGTGGATTAAATTAAATTGTTTATCTGTCTGTTGTTGTGACTTACACCTCATCATACACATACCCTAGACACATAACGTAGTCATCACACTATTCCAGAATAATTCTGACTGAGATATATAGATATGTGGTAGCAAGTAAGGTTATCTATAATACACTACTCTTAATAGATATAGATACCTTCACAGCTGATCTCAGTCAGTACACTAAGTCCCATATAAATATTTATAACATCCCACTTCACCACAGAGAGCTGCCTTCTCTGGTGCATATACCTTGTAGCGGTAGCTTGAGTACCTTGACCCCCCCCCCCCCCCCCCCCCCCATCCCCCCCCCCCCCCGTGCTATGCTAGGGGGATTTTTACTCCTGTCAGGTTCTACCAAACTTGACAGGTCTGCGCGAGTAGTGGTTAAACTAAAGCTGGCACCCTGGTCCTCTAAGTTGGGGGTTGTAGCACAGGGCCGACACCCTTGTCTATGTAAAAAAAAAAAAAAAAAAAACCAATTAGTTACGGAACCAGCAACAAATGAAAAAAGCTTTAATGCGGGACGGACGTCTGGAGTCTAAGGCTCGCATGACTGACAGTGGTGAAAGCCGAAAGGAAGTTATTGCCATGAAAATGAACTTGGCGGAGAACTGTGGAGGCCGAAGATGCAAAGAATGAACCAGAGCTGGGGCACTGCACGAAGGACGGCCGCCGACGGAGCAAAGTGGAAGCAGTTTGTTGCTGCCCTACAAGACGCCACCAGGAGTGATGGCCGTTGACTGCTTTGACACTCGGCGGCTAAGGATCAAAGAAGAAGAAGATTGGAGACAGGAAGTTGTGGAGAGACTTGGTCGCATACACCATCAGGCTTGGTAGTTGAAGAAGAAGACGTGTCAAACAGATATTCAAACAAGTTCTCGCTTGTTACGTATTATATACAAGGTTGTCTGTCATGATTATACAATAATGTAATAATGTACAAGGAATGTTTTAGTTCATATGAGTGTTGTCCCTCTACTTCCGAGAATATTCATAGTGATAATGAGTATGGTGATAACAACTATTTGTAGACGATAAGGATTATTAATAATAACAGTAGTAATGAACAGAAGGTTCGTGATAGCTGTGAATTAAAACAGAGTGGTTAGAGCGCATTCCTGTTGCGACAAAGTCACCTGGTTTTTATTTCAAAAACTGATCGCGTCCCGCTACAGTCGACCCAATTATAATTAGGTATCTAACTCTGCTACTGAGTTAAGGAAGACAATGGGTGGGTTTGAAAAAAAAATCGAAAAAAGGTGATTCGTCTTACGAGGACAAAAGACAAAGAAAGTAGTCTACGTTACGGCCACAAGGCCTTCGTCAGGAAAAGAAAGAAAGTGAAGGCTAGATAGGAGACATAAGAACAAAGAAATATAAAAATAAATAAAAATAAAAATAAAACCTAGGTACTATTTATTTTTATTTTTATTTTTATAGTATTTGCTTTGGGACTACCTTTATGGCAAATACCATTGTGCTGACCTCTAGTGGAAGTGATGAAGATATCCTTGGTGATTCAACGCAGTTGTAAAACTTTACTAATTTAAAACATTAGATCACTGGTTAATTTTAGACCATGAGTTGTTTTGATATACGAAGAAGGATTTAACGTTTATATTTTACTTCATCAGGTCAATGATCCTTGCCAAACGGCGTCGAAGGCGCATGCGTGGAGAAAGATCCAAGAGTCAGCTAGCTTTATCCGCTGAGAACAAGTATATAACGGACTTCAACAAATTCAAAAATCTCCACTACGATGATACAAAAGCGTCGCATAAAATCCATTACAACAAAAGAAAAACCACCAGCAACGAAAGACTGTATAAACACAAATCGAGTCATACTGACTCAGGTCATGACAGTGATATTGTTTCACCCTGTACAAGCCCTGACGCCCGTCGCCATGTTGAAAAAATGACGTCGTCGAGTTATGAGCATCCTTCAATTGACGTCAACGATTCCTACGTACCACGTCAGGGAACTCTGCCCAAGAAGCCATGGGAGGTTAGACTCAGGAATATACAGTATCAGCGGAAAAGCAGATCAAGGGAAAACTTGTTAACGCTGATACCTAGAAATGAGACGACATTAAATTATGTCTGCATTTAAACCGAGGTTTCAATAACCACAGACTAAACTGGTAGCATTAATTGTGGTTACATTATAGATAATGATAAAGATGTTGTCATATCTTCTTTTTATTCTTCTTTTTCCTTTTCTTCACTAAACTTTCATATGCTTTTACACCAGTGGTTTATGGGGCAACTTGTTTCACATGATGAGGTTGCCTACCCCATCCACAACCTCAAATGTCGCATTCTACGATGTTGTCATATTCTGGAAGCAAATTTTGCAGCGATTTTCCTTCTCTTATTTACTCACCAACCCTTCTCTCTTAATTAAATGTATATCACCACCAAAGGTTCTCCAGATGTCTAAACTAAGAGTTCTTGTATAGTACCTACCAAGAGTGGCCCAAATGTTTCATCTTTGCTCCCGGCTTCCTCCTCGTTAGATTACACTGACAAACAACATTTTTCTTTCTTATATAAGAATAAGTGTTCTTAGGTCAGTTTCTTGCGCTGATTTCAAATTTGAAATCCGTTTATCTCTATCACGTCGGGTTCTTAAGATATTTGTGAATAAATATATTTTTGGGAAACCGTTATTTGCTCCGTTTCATTTTTACTATATAACTTTTTAAAAATTAATAAAATGCAAAATAATTCTACTTTTTATACTGCTAAAAGATGCATGACATATGTTACGTTATATTTCAAATAGTTACTGTATTTTGAAATAATTCTGAGGGAAATATGGCTTCTAGAAGTTGTAGAAATTCGGCTGATCTGTTCTGTTACGTGTGCGGATATTTTACCGATCGTGTTCACCAGAAAAACTTTACACCATTGCTAAAGAAAGCATATGAACTTTATTTCGATTCGAAAGTTGATGATGCAAATAAATCTTGGAAGCCAAATGCAGTTTGTTTGACTTGTGCAAATACATTGGCAGGTTGGTTACGAAAATCGCCGAAGCATAAGTCGATGCCTTCTTTTGGAGTGCCAGTAATATGGCATGAACCGACAAATCACGCTACTGATTGTTACTTCTGCTTGACAAATATCTATGGTTTCACTTTTAAAACTAGAAAGTCTGTGGTTTATCCAAATATTGAATCGGTTTCGAAACCAGTGCCTCATGATCCAATCACGTGTCCGATCCCAGTTCCACCAGAACAATATCCGTTGGACGTGAATGAACCATCAGAAAGAGATAGTTTACCTGCTTTAGAAACTAATTCTGACTCGGATTATATACCGGTGAATGATGGTGTTCACTTAATTAACCATTCAGAACTTTCAGATCTAATACGTGATCTCGCTCTCACCAAAGGACAAGCTGAATTACTCGGTTCGCGACTCAAAGAATGGAATCTTTTAGCGCCCAATACTCCGATATCTAAATTTCGTTATAGACACAGAGAACTTGTTCAATACTTTGAGATGGATGATGACATTTGCTATTGCAAAGATGTAAAAGGTCTAATGGTGCACCTCGGTCATGAGCACATAGTCAACGAATGGCGACTTTTCATCGACTCTTCCAAGACTAGTCTAAAAGCCGTGTTATTGCATAATGGAAATTTATTTTCATCAATTCCAGTCGCCTACTCTGTTCATATGAAAGAAACGTATGACAATATGGCTATACTTTTGGCAAAAATAAAGTACAATGACTACCAATGGCGGATTTGTGGAGACCTAAAGGTCATTGCAATTCTCACGGGCATGCAGACTGGGTATACTAAATTTTGTTGCTTCCTATGTGAATGGGACAGCCGCAACAGACAGGAACATTATGCAAGAAAGGTGTGGCCTATCAGGGATCGTATGCAGCTCGAGCATAAAAATGTAATACACGAGCCATTAGTTAACAAAGACAGCATCATTTTACCACCGTTACATATAAAGTTGGGGCTCATGAAGAATTTCGTAAAAGCGTTAGATAAAACGAGCAAAGCTTTCACTTATCTTCGAGAAAAGTTTCCGCAAATTAGCGATGCAAAGATAAAGGAAGGTATCTTTGTAGGACCTGAGATTAGGAAAGTTATTGCAGACAAACAATTCGAGAACTTGTTACATGGTAGTGAACTTCGTGCATGGATGGCATTCAAATCGATCGTCGATAACTTTCTGGGAAATCCCAAATCTGTCGACTATGTGCATAATGTTAAGCAGTGCATAGATGCAAACAGAATTATGGGCTGTAACATGTCCCTCAAAATCCATTTGCTCGATTCGCATCTTGACTTTTTCCCTGACAACCTTGGCGAAGTCAGCGATGAATATGGAGAACGACTCCATCAAGATATCGCCGTAATGGGGTCACGTTATCAAGGACGGTGGAGTGTGACCATGCTTGCCGATTATTGTTGGATGCTTCATCGCGATGTACCACATGCCATTCACCGACGAAAGTCGACTGCAAAGAAATTCAAGCCTACATAACTGTTATACTTCTTGTACAAATGATGTTGTAATACTGTATGCGTTGTTAAAGAACTTCAATTGCGTATTTCTAGAGATCCCGACCTGATAGAGAAAAACGGTTTGCAGATTTAAAAACAGCGCATTAAAATTGACCAGAAAAACATAGAAATGTTAGAGAAAGAAAAAAAAATATTTTTTTTGTTAGCCAGTGTTATTTATCGACTTATCTCGTCTTTTTCCTTGCCTGTTTCATCCATTCATGACCCTTGAACTTCGTGCAAGTCAAAGACCTTCAGCAAACTCAAAACAAGCTATGATGTTCTGTGCTCTCTGTTCTGTGTCCTTCTTGTGTTCTTTATCTCTTTTTATATTTATCTCCAGTTGTTATCTTCTTCTAATGTTTTATAGATGGGTTTTTACAGAAGAATGTTAAAAATACCACGAACAAGTTAAAAAGAGTAATGAGGATGTCTTGAAAGAGGCCAAATCTCAAAGGAAGCTTATTCTTCATGTTAGAAGGAAGCTGAAGTACATCGTGACAACAGGGAAGATAGAAGGAAAAAGATTTAGAGGACGACAAAGAGAGCCGGTTCTGGAGTTTGACATCATGGCATGGAAAGATTCAACAACAGAACTGACCAATAGTACTGTAGACAGGAAGTTGTGGAGAGATGTGATTACCTACGCTACCATACTTGGTACTTGAAGAAACATGCAGTCTTTCCCTGGGGATTTTAGAACAATGACTGCTTTGTAAGGCTATTACCATGGTTTTTTCAGTTTGTCTTATGGAATACGAACCTTTTCTTTACACTTATTTTACCACTGGCATTTTCTCTGTTTCACGCAATCATTTTTCCTTGCTGCTGTTTTTTCACAATATCTGGCTACATACTATGACGTAGTGAGCAGTCTATATGACGTAGTGAGCAGTCTATATGACGTAGTGAACATTCTATTTTTGCCAGCAGCTTCTGCATACTCTTATTTTGCTACATAGCTTTCAGCTTTGCTACTTCTCAGTGCTGTCTTAAGGCATAGCACACTGGGCAGTGCTCAGCGGCCCCGCGATGCTAGGGGTCCCATGCTGGGATGCTGCCATATTGTTCATAAGACATCATTTTTATTCCCGTGGGTGGGTAGGGCTGGTAGGTGCTCAGTGCATTGCTTTGCCCAGGGCCTACAACGCTGTTAAGACGGCCCTGCTACTTCTCCCAAGCTTACGACTACGACCATCAACTTTAGATATAGGATTATCCACAGCTAAGCTTTTAGTTGAAGATTTTACATTAAATAGGGACAGTTGTTTTGGATTTATTTTTTTCTTCAGCGCTTCAGTCTTAGATTTTCTATTGTCAATGCAGTCTTCCTAATTTCTGGAACGTTTTAAATTGTCTATCTTTTGAAAATATAACTTCCTCTCACTTGTCTAAAATACTTTGCAATATCTTATGCGTCTTTTCTATAAAAATAATCTCTCACTCGTTCCTTCATTCTATACCAATCTTTTCATGTATTTTGTTTACCCCTATTGTTATTTGCAATTAACATAATTCCAAAATTCTCAGTCTGTTTTAAAATGCTAGTTATTATGTGTTATTTTGATCTTATATTTGTACATTATTGTAGATACAACTTTTAAGTTGAAATTATTGTAGTTTGAAGTTTCAAATGAGAATTATAGTAACAGTGTTAAAGACTATATCTCTTCCAATTAGCACAAAATACGCACCTTTTAGCGTATGTGTAATGTGAAAAATTGTGTTGCATTTTTAGGCATATTTGATTCGTGTCAATGGTTTAAGGGAAATAATAAGAGATAAAGTATAAAGGCGCTATTTGTGAATTATCTAACCTGTTTTGAGATAACCGTTACAAATGTACTTTTTTGTATTATTACTTCGTGTGCCGGTGTTAATATATTATTTCTTTTAAAAATTTGTCTGCGTATACATATTTTTCCCAGTATTATTTATTATGTTTTACAGTAATTTGATAAGATATTATGACTTATAATTAAGATAACAAAGACATGGAAGGCCTTGACATGGTGCACGTGACAGGAAAGCGTGTCGTGAATTTATTTGAAGATTTCTGCTCCATAGGGAGTTAATGGGTACGGTAATAATAATAATAAAAATAATACTTACTTACTTACTTAGTCGTTCCCCTTCTACCGTGAGGTGTAGAGGTTTGGAAGAGAGAGCGCCAGACTATCCTATCGGCTGTCTTCCTCTTGGCCTGGTTCCATTCTAGTCATCGATCCTTCAAAGATTGTCTAATGTTGTCCTCCCAGCGGACTCTGGGTCGTCCTCGGGGTCTGGATCCTTGGCTCTTTGTTTCCCATGCTTGTCGTGGTATCCGATCTTCTCCCATTCTGCAGACATGGCCAAACCATCTTAATTGGGACTGTTCTACTTGGGTCTGCAGGGGGTAGGATTTAAGGCCTTGACGTTTCGTCTGGTTGCGTACCATGTCTCTTCTTGTTACTTCAACCACCTTCCTCAGATACCTCATTTCTGAGGTTTGGATCTGGCTTTTATGGGTTGTAGTCATTGCCCATGACTCGCATCCATATGTCAAGACTGGGACATAGGTGGAGCGGTATACAGCCATCTTCGTTTTCTTACCAACCTCTCTCTTGCTGAGGAATCCTCGATTTATGGACTGAAAAAGTCTCCCAGCTGCTGCTTTTCGAGTGGCCAACTCTTCTTTGATGCCTCCCTTTCGGTCTATAATAGCTCCGAGGTATTTAAAGTGGTCGACCTGCTCCAGGACCTGTTCTCCCAGCTTAATCTGATGTTTTCTTTCTTCTCGTGATATCACCATGGATTTTGTTTTAGAGCTGCTTATGACCATCCCTCTCTTCTCCAGCTCTTCCTTCCAGACTTGCAGGTTGGATTGGAGATGTGCCTCTGATTTAGCAATCAGGGCGACATCATCAGCAAATGCCAGCTCCGAAATATAGACCTGTCTCATCTTCCAGTACCCCACTGAATACTTTCTTGTATAATAAAAATAATAATAATAATAATAATAATAATTATATATATATATATATATACATATATATATATATATATATATATATATATATATATATATATATATATATATATATTATATATATATATATATATATATATATATATATATATATATATATATATATATATATAT
Source organism: Oreohelix idahoensis (assembly GCA_024509875.1). Lineage (NCBI taxonomy): Eukaryota > Metazoa > Mollusca > Gastropoda > Stylommatophora > Oreohelicidae > Oreohelix > Oreohelix idahoensis. The sequence continues at coordinate 34,000 of JAMPIV010006297.1, read as the reverse complement.
ATATGAAGACTTCATTGGAAAAACCAGACGTCACATTTTAAAAACAACAGACTTACTGACCTCAGCACGTTAAGCATACTGTAAAGAAACTAAAATTATGTTTGAAAACACATTTCTCTTCAAGAAAATGAGGCCATCATAGCTTTCCAAATTTTTAAGTCAGTTTTCTCGGACTTCATATTTTTATGGTGACGTCTGTTTTTCCAATGGAGTCTTCACATGCACGCACACAGACATACACATAGATATATTTGTATATATTCATATATATTCATCTTCACCCATACACACGTGTCGCGAGGTGTTTTGAGGAGGATGGACAGCTTGGCTGGGATGGAAGAATAAAGATAATAATGTCTTATTGATAGCTTCCGAGTTTGAAGAAACTGCCTCTCCTCGGGAAATAGTGTAGGGCCTACTAGAAATTTACTTAAAAGAGAATTCTGGTACCTAAACAGGATATTTTCTGGACGATAAATTCTTCCTCAGGAATCCTACAAAAGAGTGCACATCACAGATAAGGATGGGGTACGTCACCTCTGCTGAATACCTCGTCTGCTTATGGGATGTGTGGTATGGTTACTGGGTGATAGGATATGGTTGGGTATGATAACCTATTTGATAGGGTATGGTGGGTAAGGGTAATCTTTGGTACCATGGACTGGTACCCTGGTTTGTACCCTGGACCTGGTTTAGGTATCTAGTAACCGCAACCTGGTTTAGTACTGTGTAACCGCAACCTGGGTTTAGTACTGTGTAACTGCAACCTGGGTTTAGTACTGTGTAACCGCAACCTGGGTGGACTGGAAAAAATTTAAATCCCACTAGTGGTTTCAAGAGAGCAGTCATCTCCTAAGTCTGATGGCCGGTAAGCGTCCATCAGAAATTAAATTAACACAAGGTTCACTACTATTCAGTAAGTGTCTTATCTATTATCTATGAAATACTCCTTCTTAACTAACATTATAGCGTATCTTGAGTTCTCAGTCTTTATCTGGCTGTCTGCTTATTTACAGCAGTGGTTTTCCCCATGTAGGCAATGAGTTTCACAAACTGTGAGGTAGGGGCTGGGGTCATCAAATGGTTGAGAACCACTGGTTCACCTAGTGCCCGAAGAGCAGTATTTTAATTCTGGGGTCACTGTCAACAATGGTTTGAGAATCACTGGGTAATAGTTTCCTATGCTGCTTTAACCTGTTGGGGTGTCATTGCTGCCAAGGTCTGAGAACCAATGATTTACATTCTTGCTTACTCGAGCAGTAAATCATGTGGAGGGTAGTCATGGTCTCAAGGCTTGAGAACTGCTGACTTACATTTTGTCAGTCAAAGTGGTAAATTCATTAAATAGCTAAATAATTGCAAGCATTCTTAAAGTCCTGGTTCCTGTAGAAAATAACATTCATATAACTGATACTAAAATAGCTCTTCAATCATCAAACATGGTATGTGCATAAGATTGCATTAAATACACATAAAGAACATTCCATGATGCAAAAATTAATGTCCCATATTTCACAAAGTGAGAAGAAGTGATTGAGAACACTTGTATCAAGTTTGTAGTCTTGACAGAGAACACTGAAGACTTATAAGAATAGAAAATAAAAGGACCACTAATACACTTCTGTTTTGCTTGGATCAATATGCATATCTCAAAGTAACAACAATAATAAACATCAATTATAATAAAGATCAGTGGTTAATTAGGTCTATGACCTCAGCAAACTCATACATTAGTTTGAGTGATCTGTAAATATGCAAATAACAGTTATTGTCACTGAAAATGGAAATGCATTTAAACTTTAACAAAAAGTTACTACAATAGCAAGCTGTTGATAAACATATGATTATTCATGTTATAAAATCAGCAGTATTAGTTAGATCTACTTACTTCGCTCAACTGAATTCACTACGAATATTTCGCAACAGTAATGCCCACTCAAGGGTCCATAGATTCCGTCTCCTTCGAAGGATGGTAGCGGTCTAATGGCTTAAAATTCCCTCCCAAAATTCCAGCTGTATTTTTGGGTCAACCTCTTGGGTGGCATTGTTGCAAATTCTATTTTGGTCGCAGGGATATCAAGTTAACTTCATTAAACTCGCCCTAGTATCCACTCTGTACGTGTTTGCAGCGGCAGGCAGGTTTTCTGCCCCTTTCTTGATTTATCGTGACACAAACACAGGTCAACTTCCGGTCTGTTCGTAGCACAATCTTTTCCACCTACGACTTTCGCTGGTGGGGGAATAATTTATTACCATTGGTCGTGAGAATCAGCTAGTGAAGACTGTGAAAGAGAGAGAGACTTTTTCATTATAAGAATGAAAAAGATATGTGAAGGGAATTTGTTACAATCTAGCGAGAGATTTTTTGTAGATGAATAAAATAATGGGCAGAAGAAAAGTCGGTAAGAAATCGTTACACGACAACACGCATTGTACTCAAGCAACATCTGGACCATGAAAACACAGATGGATCAGCAACAAATGCAATAGAAGCTGGGGGTGAAGGAATCTTTCTCTGATTAAGCACTGGTACAACAAAAGATGTCGGTGGCAACAGGAAAATTATCTCGTAACTTCAGAACAGAGGCAGAGACCTTGAAAACTGCAGCAGAGGTACTAATGACAGAGGAAAGTACGGAGAGACAAGTTGCTTTCTTCACAGGGAAACGTTAAAAAAAATTCTCCCGTTTGTGTATACTGTATAGATTTACCCAATTACGTTAGAATTAACGGTTTATATATTCGCTTCATTTTGATTCACAGCCAGGTAGATTCGTATGTAATAGTAGTCAAATGTTGCGCTGTCTAATATTGACTATAATTACATATTGCATAGATATTATATCTACTACAGAAATATTTTTCCAGTTGTAACAATACTGTCCAAAAATATTTTTTTGTTAATTAAAATGTATTAGGCTGAAAGTGTCCATTTTTAGAAGTTTTCTGTTTGCACATGTGATTTGTGTGTGTGTGTCTGTTTGTGAATAATTTTAAACGCATTCAAATCCTCGAGAACGAAGACTATGTCACAGCTCTTTGATCCTACGACAATATTACTAACGGAGAGTTGATGGAAAGAATCAGACATATACTATTGGAATGAAGATCTGACGAACAGATGCTGCTGTTTAAGGACACACACATAAGAAAATCCGCTGGCAGCATCATGGGCCAGTCCCTTTTCGAGAATCAAAGAAATATATAAAGAGCTTAAAAGATGAAATGAACACCAACATAATAATAACAATAGTAATAACAATAATACGAATAAGAATAATTCATGATTAATAGACGACCGCGAAGAACGACATTAATGACAGACGCGAACAGTGAACTCTGAGAGAAAAAGTCTTGATCCGGATTTAAATTGAGCATCAAAAACAACGAATAGAATGAGAGACTAGAATTCGGATTTAAGTGTAAGACATCAATTGTAATTAAAGCGAGTGACAAGACATGTGATTAAAGAGAGAGACAAGACATGTGATTAAAGAGAGAGACAAAGCATGTGAAGTTTTAACACATTAACTACCGAATTGAAAAACACACTGTGGCCGAATTAAATTTTTTCCCCATTTTCATCCTGTAGGTGTTTGCACAACGTAAGTTGTAGTTTTCGTAATTGTTTACAGATTTTTATGAATTACACGTCATTTAAAGATGAATGAATGTACTATTACAATAAAACACCGTTGTAAACTCTAATAGAGGTTGTTTCTATTTAACGGAACTCCGATGGCCGAGGACTTGCAATATGTTCAAAATTATAAAGCTTGCGCCTCATCTCTATCAAATTCACAATTTCAATCAATATGCACACCGTTTTCACTCTTGTCCTCGTCGCTAGATCTATCGGTCAATTGTTGAAACACGTTTCTATCCTATCCAGCCGTTAGACGAGATGTACACGCATTTTTTGTAGTCCTATCACTAGTTGCAACGGTAAACAGTTTTACACGATTTGGTAACTAACCCAAAACGCTGAAAAATATGAACATAATATCAATTTTTCAGTGTTCTACAACAACCATGCTTTGGCAATTTGTTTTCCGGTGGCAACTTAAAATCTCGAACCAGATCAGAGAGTGTTTCAGTACATTTTTCATTCGTTTTATTTCTAAAATTGGATTGGCGCTCTGAGCGGCTTGCGGTCCAAATGTGATTATTTTGAGAGCCGCTGACAGCGGCTTGCGGTAGTTAATGTGTTAAGCAATGGTTTGGCTTGTTCGAGCCCCCAGCTAGTTTAACGCAGTGAAATTCCTTTTATAATTAATTTTGGCTCTATGGCTGTAAATTTATGTATATATATATTATTAAAGATTTTCGATCATACATGCGCTCTCTTATCTATAAGAACTGAATTAACTATGAATTTGTAAAATAACATATAACAACTTTAATAATCAATTAGTGTTTAACAAATTTAAATAAATATTGATGAGAATGATTTTAGGAGGTTTTACAAAAATTGTCTTCATTGGGAACTGATGGTTATTAGTGTCCGTTGCGTGCCTGTTACAAAAGACTTAACTTGCCGAGTACTGCAATGGGTCGTTGTCAGGTTTTTTGTGATGAGGACTCTTCTCTGGAGGCGTCTAGATGAACTTCACTTCTAATGTCAAGGTGGGTGTCTTCACTGTCCACTGTAGTTAGTTGGTGTGGAACACAGCTCTTGAATCACAAAATTAGTGGCGAAGATTCTTACTTCAGACTGGTCTGGTACGAAGAACCGTCTTGTAGCTTCGAACCACGAACTTTAGGAAGAATAAAAGAACAAATGCCTCTGCTAAGTACATTTGTGGGCTGAAGATTAACAGGCGAACTGTCTCGCTGTCCACCCACCAATATTAGCCTCTCTGAATAATTATTCTCCCTGAATAATTATTCTCCCTGAGTATACACAGTATATCTCAGGGAATATGATTAAAAATCACGGTTATTCTTCTGGTCACTTAAATGGGGAAAATGTGTCTGGACATTGCGAGTGCAATGGCTTGCCTGAATTAACAATATAAAAGAACACATATCTCACAAAATGATACTATACACGTTAGGCACATGTGATGTAATCATCACTTCTCACTGCTCCATTCGGAGTCTGGGGGTCGCTTCTGCTTTCGCTTTCCTGAGCGAACTAGCATAAAACAAACACCAGTGTTTGCTGTAGTGGTTTATGAACATACTATTTTTATATGTTGAGGTTGCCAGCCTCCTATGCCTTGTATAACCACTTAACAAGTACAGACATGTCACAATTCACATGGTAAAATAAATGTTTACAACTTACCCCAAATTACTTGGGAACACAATCTCCTGGCACAGTAATATAGAGATAGCAACATTGGTTAGATGCTTCGAACACTTGGTCTGGGAAATTTTAGTATTCCTCTTATGACGGGTGCTCTGATTACTTAAGTTTTCAGTCTTGGTATTTAAAAATACGGGTTCTCTTTTAAATTGTAAAGACGTCTGAATACTTTGATCTGTCACTTTTAATTCTGGAATAATAGTCCGATGTCTCTCTGGCTCCTGGTAGTTGCTAATTTGACGTTGATATGCAGTCTGATCTGTGTCTCCGATTTCGCTAGATTATATTTCCATTTCTCAGTTCAAGTCCCATAATGGTACAACCTTGCCAATGAAAGACAAAGTCTATTCCGGCTCTCAAATTAAACCAATAGTAAGCTCTTTAGAATTGTGTGGGTTGAGATGTTAAACTATTACTATCCCCCGCGTGTTTAAAATATCAGTTTTAAAATTGAAACTCGTGACCTCTTTCAATTATGGCAGTAATACATTCGATTGTATTTTGTACAAACTCACAAACACATCGGTGAACTTATTTTCCACCATAATCTCCCCAGACGAGTTATCTGTATTATTGTTACAGAGATGGTCCAGCGGAAGTGATTATATATTATTACCTGTGTTGGAGTACACCTCCCAGGTGCTTTTCTTAGACAGCAAATCTGGCTTTCTTTCCATCGATTGTGCGCGACCACCGTGTGTCAACAAAGATCTTCTCTATCAAAGGTGGCTTGACGACTTAAGTGATAAAATTATTTCCCGCTGACCTGTCTAATTAGCCTTGTAATACTACGATTCACATGGTGAAACTTAAACAAGTCTAGGGAGTGGTCAGAGCAAAAAAAAAGGAAGTGAATAAAATATGCCAAATAATAGAACGGCGAGGGAGGAAAATGAAGAAATAAGTTAACAATGCAGGAGACAACAAAACTGGTGAAAAGGACACAACTGATTGTTCCACACACGTGATTAAAGAGAGAGACAAGACATGTGATTAAAGCGAGCGACAAGACATGTGATTAAAGAGAGAGACAAGACATGTGATTAAAGCGAGCGACAAGACATGTGATTAAAGAGAGAGACAAGACATGTGATTAAAGCGAGCGAAAGACATGTGATTAAAGAGAGAGAAAAGACATGTGATTAAAGCGAGCGACAAGACATGTGATTAAAGAGATTGACATGACATGTGATTAAAGCGAGCGATAAGACATGTGAATAAAGAGATAGACAAGACATGTGATTAAAGCGAGAGACAAGACATGTGATTAAAATGAGAGACATGTGATTAAAGAGATAGAAAAGACATGTGATTAAAGAGAGTGACAAGACATGTGATTAAAGCGAGCGACAGGACATGTGATTAAAGTGAGAGACAAGACATGTGATTAAAGAGAGAGACAAGACTTGTGATTAAAGTGAGAGACAAGACATGTGATTAAAAAGATAGGCAAGACATGTGATTAAAGCGAGAGACAAGACAGTAACATTAAAGTGAGAGACAAGACATGTGATTAGGGTGTGAGCAAGACATGTTATTAAAGTGAAAGACAAGACATGCGATTAAAGAGATAGACAAGACATGATTGAAATGAGAGACAAGACATGTGATTAAATATATAGTACAGACATGTGATTAAAGTGAGAGACAAGTCATGTGATTAAAAAGAGAGAAAAAAACATGTGATTAAGAAGATAGACAAAACATGTGATTAAAGTGAGAGACAAGACATGTATTTGAAGTGAGAGACAAGATATGTGACTAAAGAGATAAGCAAGAGCTGTGATTAAAGTGAGCGACAAGACATGTGATTAAAGTGAGAGACAAGACAAGTAATTAAAGTGAGAGACAAAACAAGTAATTGAAGTGAGATACAAGATATGTATTTAAAGCGAGCGACAAGACATATAATTAAAGTGAGCGACAAGACATGTAATTAACGTGAGCAACAAGACACATGATTAAAGCCTGCGACAAGACATGTGATTAAAGCGAGCAGCAAGACATGTGATTAAAGAGAGAGAGACAAGACATGTGATTAAAGAGAGAGACAAGACATGTGATTAAAGAGAGAGACGAGACATGCGATTAAAGAGAGAGACAAGACATATGATTAAAGAGAGAGACAAGACAAATGATTAAAGCGAGCGACAAGACATGTGATTTAAGCGAGCGACGAGACATGAATAAAGCAAGCGACAAGACATGTGATTAAAGAGAGCAACAAGACATGTGATTTAAGAGAGAGACAAGACGTATGGTTAAAGAGAGAGACAATACATGTGATTAAAGAGAAAGACAAGACATGTAATTAAAGTGAGAGACAAGACATGTGATTCAAAAGATAGGCCAAACATGTGATTAAAGAGATAGACAAGACATATGATTAAAATGAGAGACAAGGCAAGTGATTAAATAGATAGACAAGACATGTGATTAAATAGATAGAAAAGAAAGAAAGTTAGTTGCTTATCCTTTACAGGACGTGGCAATCAACCCCAGCTTTTATTGGCTGTTTGTGATTTTTCTAGGCAATTTTTTCATTCAGTAGTTTGCCATTGCTTTCTGAATGGTACGGCGCTTATACCATTGTTAAAAATCCACACAAAGCGATCTGCTACCAAACCGCCTGCAGCAGGTTTCGAACCTGGTATATCTGGATTATGAAACTGCGTTCATATCCATTAGGCCACAGACGCCGACAGATAGAAAAGACATGTGATTAAATAGATAGAAAAGACATGTGATTAAAGCGAGAGACAAGACAGTAACATTAAAGTGAGAGACAAGACATGTGATTAGGTTGAGAGCAAGACATGTTATTAAAGTAAAAGACAAGACATGCCATTGAAGAGATAGACAAGACATATGATTAAAATGAGAGACAAGACATGCGATGAAAGAGAGAGACAAGGCATGTGATTAAAGAGAGAAACAAGACATGTGATTAAAGAGAGAGACAAGACATGTGATTAAAGATAGAGACAAAACATGATTAAAAAGAGAGACGACATGTGATTAAAGTGAGAGACAAGACATGTGATTATAGCGAGCGACGAGACATGGGATTAAAGCGAGCAACAGGACGTGATTAAAGCAAATGACAAGTCATATAAATAAGCGAGCGACACAACAAGTAATTAAAGTGAGCGACAAAACATGTGATAAAAAAATACTCCTTAAGACCTGAAAGTCTTTATATTTAGACATGCGCCCTAATATAACCGACTAGGTTGAGCGGGACGCGCCTCGACAAAACGGGGCAAAATTTTATTTAAAAATAAAAAATAATAATGTGTTTAAAGCTAGCGACAAGACATGGGATTAAAGCGAACGGCAAGACATGTGATTAAATCGAGCAACAAGACATGTGATTAACGAGAGAGAGAGAGAGAGAGAGAGAGACAAGACATGTGATTAAAGAGAGAGACAAGACTTATGTTTAAAGAGAGAGAGACAAGACATTTGATTAAAGAAAGAGACAAGACATGTGATTAAAGAGAGAGACAAGACAAGTGATCAAAGCGAGCGACAAGACATGTGATTAAAGCGAGAGACAAGACAAGTGATCAAAGCGAGCGACAAGACATGTGATTAAAGAGACCAACAAGACATGTGATTTAAGAGAGAGACAAAACGTATGGTTAAAGAGAGAGACAAGACGTGTGATTAAAGAGAAAGACAAGACATGTGATTAAAGGGAGAGACAAGACATGTGATTCAAAAGATAGGCGAAACATATGTTTAAAGAGATAGACAAGACATGTGATTAAAGCGAGAGTGTAAAGGGCAATTTTTACTATCTTGCAATATAATACATTTATATTCTTATTATGTTCGCAAATATTTTGTAAGCAAAGTATTTCCTTTTTAAGTGCTTAAGGAGAAGTCATTTTTGGGTTGCTTCCCTTGAAAATAGTTCTGTCATCTTCGATCGGACTCCGCAGACGACTCTAGGCCTACTGCGATTTATTCTGTGGCTGGGTAGGAATAGATTGTTCTTGCTTCAGTATATCTATGGCCTGAATTTATACGTAGTGTTTGTATGAGTAGGACGAGTCTGTCTTATATATGGATATCTTTGCATTTCTAAGTCGAACTAATTTGGTTGTCGCTAGAAAAGGTCAAAGGCTATGCAGCGGAAGTATCGCTAGCAAAGGGTGTGATCCATGGCTGTCATCCTGTGAGGATGCCGAGTTTTGTTGTAGCAGGCTTTTTGCCGAAATAGTGATCTATATATGGATGGGGAAAAGTGATAATCATTTAGACATGTTGTATGTACTTTACCCCAGTGTTTATTCTCTTTTGCCAAGGAATGGCAAAGTTATATTTCGCATAAAAAGGTAAAACCACAATTTATTATGAACTTGGGCTTCGCCATCGTTGTTGATAAGCAGATGCACAGTGGTACTTTTAAAAAAGAATATCCATTCAAAGGAAGAAGACATTCCTATGTATCAGCACTGGATTGTATGATATTATTCAATTACCTCTATGAGAGAACCTATGAAGAAATGAGGACATTTAATGAATGACTAATTTTGGTCTATATTCTATAGTGAGTGAAGCTCACGAGAGAGAGAACAGCCATGTTGAAATTCATATACTTTGTATTTATCGAGTGAGAAAAAGGGATGCCTGTACTATCGCTCGATGAACCAAGAGATCACTGCTACATGTGAGAACCCATGTCTGGGATTCCTATATTATGAAATATATATATATTGAACTTTACGTGAAGGAATATTCGCTAGACGAGGTTAAATCTAGGAGCCTTCCTATGTATTGGTTATGGTCTGACGTGCCCAGTCAGTAAAGCCAGATGATTTACATGATGGAACGCTGAATGCTTATTTACGAATGCTCCATTATGATATTTGCCAAGCATGAATGCTAACTTAAGATGATATTCCTGTGATCAACATTATGCTGTCTATGTCGACATTTGTTCCTGTAACCATACACGTACTGTCCAAGTGTGCGTCCCATTAAATGTTATAAAAAGACCACCGTAGTTCCAGTACTTCTTGAATTCGAACAGTGTGAGTATGAGTGATGTACTACCAACCTGTCAACTCTATCGAATCATTCTACCATTCGCGTACTGACATTCAGATACACACTCATTGTTTACACTCACATTCTTGCCGGAGCCTCATCACGTTCCAGGACAAGATGACCTGTATGACCAAAACTGTGCTGGGTTTGATGAGTTGACAATCGTTACACTTTACTACACCAGTCCCAACATCTACATTTATCCACTGGTGGACATTCACATCATTTAGCAAATAAAGCATGATTCAACAACTAGTAGCCAGTATGAGTTAACAACTACACAAAGAAAGAGAGTTTAACAACTGGTGTGCCAGCTTCCTGGGTCAACCTGCACAGTGACCATATTGAGAAGTAAACTACTGAGACCAGACGTTCCTTGGGGTCTGTTACGACACACAAATACGTCAACAGTACAACTCTACAGTGATGTCAGCGTGACCTGTCCTGTCGAGAGTATGCAGTAACTAGGTCAGGGTTTGTTGACATTTGGTTCATTGGACATTTGCCATACAACTGACAGTGTTACACAGCGAGCTTGGTTGAAACATAGAACATTACACATCAGGACTGGAGAATATTTGACAGTGTTTGCGAAAGAAAATGTTATTGAACTGAGAAGTCCTACATTGATTGTTATCATTCAAATCAACGATGGAGCTTCTATTTCTGTGTTGAATTTAAAATAATTAGACCAGAAGTATTTGTTTAATAAAGTACCACAGTACTGTACTATTAGGCAGTGTAACTGAGCCTTCATTCCAACACATTCTTTCTGCAACACTCTATTTACATCATATTGCCATACTATTTATGCATTTATGTATTTATGTTTAACTATTTATATGTGATATTTGTTTGTATCCAGCGGGTTGTTGTTTCGGTTGGGCGGTGTCACACACAGCAGAGTATCCCACGTAATAGAGGGTCTGATGTGTGCGTTTCTATAGGTGCAATTTTCTTCATTGGAAATTTGCTGCGACAGCTGTTGCTATTAGTGTTAGCTGTGAAGTCTGTACTCATTGTTGTTTTTGTAATATTCCTCTGTTCTTTAGTTTGTTTTGATTTGTTTGTAATTTGTTGGTCTACCCTATTCTATCTTTCAGTTCTATTCTCAATTTATATTTATATACTGTGGCGTTATTTGTATTTGTTATCCTCTTGCGGTTTATCTTTTATTGTTTTTCCAATTTTATTTATTTCATTTCCGCAAATGTTTTCATGTTTTTCTGTATAACTGTTTTGTTTTGTGCCTGATCGACATACACTATTTAAAATATAGTTGATCATATAAATTGATGTACAAGAATCAACTGATAGTTAATTGCTATTACTAAAGGTACACAGTTGATGATATAAAACACTATTTCTGGTGCACTGCACTTATATTATAGAGGGAACCAGCAACTTATAGCTGTTATTATATAAGGATTTATACAAGACCTTTGTAAGGCTTGTTTCCCACAGTGATTGGGATAGTTAAGTACTATTTTTCACAGGTTACAAAGTTATCATACAAAGTCTTTGATTAAGACTAAGAAAGTAAATTTATTTACTTTTGCAAATTACTGATCTTATTAGACAAGATGTCTACCTTGGATTATTTTATCACACAAGGCAGGGCTCTTGATAAGACTGGTCAGCAGTTAGAAGAATGGGCAGTTGCTCAATATGACAAAGCATTGGCTGCTGAAGAAAGAAAAGCATTGATTGAAGAAAAGAAATTAGAAGCTGAGGAAAGAAAATTACAAAGAGAGGATGAACAAAAGAAATTGCAGATACAGACTGATGAAAAAAAGATTCCAGATGGAAATGGAAAAAGAGAAAAGAAAAGATGAAGCTGCTGCTGAAGAGAAAAAATTACAGGCTGCTGCAGAAGAGAGAAAATTACAAGCTGAAGCTCAAGAAAAAAAAGCAATAAGAGAACATGAACACCAAAAAGAACTTTTAGCATTTGAGTTAGAAAAGTTAAAGTTAACAAACATAAGTAATGTTAATCAAGCATCTAGTGGTAATGGTAAACCCTTTACTTACAAGGTCAAGGTACCAGCGTTCAACCCTTCCAGTGATGACATAACATTCTGGCTAAACAGATTTGAACGCTCGTGTCGAGCACATAATGTGGACAAATCACAATATGCTAACCAGTTATCAGAAAATCTGAAAGGTGATTCTCTGACTAGTTTAAGTTTGGTTGAAGAGGCTGACAAAGATAACTATGATGTTATTAGGGCAGCCTTATTAAAGAAGTATCAGTTGTCTGAAGAGGGTTATCGGAAGTTGTTTAAGACAATGGTGCCTGAGGCAGGTGTAGAATTCTCAGAATTCATTGCAAGGACACGACTTACATTTGATCGTTGGATTGAGCTATCCAAAACAGAAAAGACTTATGAAGCCCTTATGGACTTGATACTCAGAGACAAGATTATGTCAAGTATAAATAAACCTTTCCTCGAATTCTTACATGAGCGTAAACCTAAGTCTCTAAAAGAAATGGAACAGTATTGTACCCAATACGTCACTGCACATCCGGACGTAGCCATTAGCAACAGTAAGGTTAAAGAAGGTATGCCAGTTGCTTCTGCAACACCATACAACCCTAATCACTCTCACAAATTCCAAGGACCTCAAAATAAGTTTAATAAAAAAGGTAACTATTACAGTTATCAGAACCAAGGTAACCAATCATTTCAGGGTTCTTCTTCGAATACCTGGAGAAGAGCTGACAGCCCTCGATTCAGGGGTGGTCATAATTACAGGAACTTTCGCAAAGGAAGTCATTCTAGAAACTATCCAAGTTTTCCTTCATGGAGACATCAGGATCATAATTACCGAGATACTCATTATAATGAATATGATGATAGTAACCAAAGGAGCTATGATTCAAACCCGAGTAGAGGTTATAATAGTGGAAACAATGATAAGTACAGAGGCAATAATAACAGAGGTAGAGCACAATTCAAAAAACATAAAGCTCATTACCAGGCGAACTCTGCACAGCAAGGGTCCCACGAAGCCTATAAACAAAATAAAGATAATGATGACTCTAATAATATGGCATGTGCCGCTTTTGATTTTGGGAGAGCATCTCAGTGCCCCCAATGCAAAACATTATTTGAGCCAACCACAGTGTCTACTTTAAGCTGTGGCCATCCTCTTCCCGCTCTTCCTGCGTCAATCGCGCATGATGGGAGAGGTTCTCTTGTCTTACACAAAGGTTTAGTAAATGACAATCCAGTCTCAGTACTTTTTGATTCTGGATGCACAACTATTGGGGTTAGGCAGTCACTCATAGATCCTTCTCATTCTACAGGCAAAGTAGTCAAATGCGTAACATTTGGCGGCACCATAGAGAAATACTCTACCGCTATCATTAGGATTGCTACTCCTTTCTTCACAGGAGATGTACACGCATGTCTTTTGCCGGATCCGATCGCTGATCTTATCATCGGTCGCATTCACGGAGTCAAAGAATGCACTCCGGAGCAAATTTCCGTTTGGGAAAATCAAAATATGCAATCTGCTAATGCAGTAGTCACTAGAGCTCAAGCTCTCAATATGCCTGAAACTTCATCTGTTGAAGATAATGAAGTGCATAACCAAGATGATCCCTTGGTAATTTCTCGTGACTCGTTTATAAAACAACAAGAAGAAGATCCGACTCTTAAGAAATTCTTCACTCTTGTAACAAAAGGTGATCCGAATAAAGATTCAAATTGTAAATCTTGGATTACAATGAAGAATGGCGTACTTGTACGTATGGTGCAAGACTCCACTAAGTCAAGTCATTCTCAGATTCTTGTACCCAAGAATTTGAGAGTTAAGATCTTACAACATGCACACGACTCTCAGTGTGCTGGTCACATGGGTTTTTCCCGTACTAAGTCAAGAGTTCTTGCGGCTTTCTTTTGGCCTTTTGTGAACAAGGACATACGGATCTATTGTCGATCCTGTAAAGTATGTCAAGAAGTCAAATCCAAAGGTCCTCGTCATGCTGCGCCTATTCAGGCTGCAGATATTCCTATTCGTCCATTCCAGAAAATGGCGATAGACATCATTGGTCCATTCAAGATCAAATCTGCTAGAGGACATCAGTTTATCTTAACGTGTGTAGACATGTGCACACGTTGGCCAGAGGCTATCCCTCTAAAGAGCATTACTACCGCTGACATTGCAGATGCTCTTTGGCTTATATTTTCTCGGCTGGGATTCCCCGGAGAAATATTATCAGATCATGGCACCCAACTGATATCGGATACCATGTCTCAAGTAATGTCTACTCTACAGATAGAGAGATCTTTGAGTAGCATCTATCATCCTATGTCCAATGGGATGGTCGAGCGACTAAATAGAACACTTAAGAACTTATTAGGGAAGATAACTGAGGATCATCCTCAGGATTGGGATAGGGTTTTACCCGCGGCCCTCTTCGCGTACAGAGAGGTCCCCAATGAACATACAGGGTTTTCGCCCTTTGAACTTGTCTTTGGCGCGCGACCGCGCGGCCCAATGTCTTTGCTGCATGATCTTATAACAGCTGACAATATTGACGATGACACAAAATCTTCTTACGAGTATGTCATCGCGCTGAGACAAAAGATTATCGAAGCATGCAAATTGGCAACGTCCTCTTCTGAGTTTGCTAAGCAGAAGGCAAGACAATTTGCTAATAAGAAGAGAACTTTACGACAACTTTGTCCTGGTGACAAAGCATTTGTTTTGCTACCTTGTCGTGAAAATAGACTCCTTATTAGTTGGAAAGGTCCGTACGATATAATATCGAAAATTTCAGATGTTGACTACATCGTCGATATTAACGGGAAGCATAAAACCTTCCACATCAATATGCTTACGGAGTTCCATGAACGTCCTGACTATCTACAGCCTATTTTCCAGGCAACGGACGATTCTCATGTCAAACATGGTCATTACTCATCACTGTCTGTAATACAGGATGAGGAAACAAGTTTTTCGGATGTTAATCTCCCGCTTCCAATGATCCCACTTCATTCTAGTGAATCATGGAAAGACGTTACTGTTTCTCCTGATTTGTCTCTAGGAGAACGGCGACAAGTTTCGTCTATGTTACAAACATTTCAGGATGTCCTCACTGACATCCCTGGACAAACTCATGTCATTGAGCATGACATTGTTCTAACTGAACATACTCCAATTAGGGTTAGGCCTTATCCTATCCCTATACATTTCCAAACACAGGTTGAAAAGGAGTTGGATGAAATGATAGATTTACAAATAATCGAACCATCCACTTCTGCATATTCTTCGCCGATGGTTATTGTTCGAAAAAAAGACAATAACATACGTCTTTGCGTTGACTATCACAAATTGAATCAAGTTACGAAGTTCGATGCTGAACCTATGCCTTTACTAGAAGAGTTACTTACTCGTCTTTCTAAATCGCATTTTTTCACTAAACTTGATTTGTCTAAAGGATATTGGCAAGTTCCATTATCCGAACGCGCCAAACCTCTTACCGCTTTCTCTACTCCCAGAGGCCTTTTCCAATGGAATTTTATGCCTTTCGGCCTTATGAACGCACCAGCTACATTTGTACGCATGATGCGTCGAATCCTATCGTATCGGTCAGATGTCATTGCTTATCTAGACGACATCTGTCTTTTCAGCGATACTTGGGAAGATCACTATTCAGGATTAGTTGAATTATTATCAACTCTGCGTGAGTATAACCTGACAGCAAAACCATCTAAAGCTTGTATTGGCTTTAGCGAAATTGCTTTCTTAGGCCATCGAGTAGGTCACGGTTTCTTGAAGACAGAAGACCATAATATCACTAAGATACTTAACATCTCTATCCCTAGGACTAAAAAGCAAGTGCGAAGTCTTTTAGGTCTCATACAATTTTATGGACGTTTCATTCCGAATCTGTCCTCTATCATGGCACCTCTCTCTACACTATTAAAGAAAGGGTCGCCTAACATGGTTCACTGGTCTCATGAATGCCAATCTTCACTAGAGAAGATCAAAACTATGTTTTCATCACCACCTATTTTAGTGTTACCTACAACAGATAAGACATTTGTTCTTCGTAGTGACGCTTCATCCACTGGGATTGGAGCGGCACTAATGCAAGAGTACTCTGGAACTCTGCATCCTGTAATGTACATATCCAGAAAACTTAATGCTGCAGAAAGGAATTACTCGGTTTTAGACCGTGAATTATTGGCAATGGTTTGGTCAATTCTCAAACTCCAAAGATTCCTTCTGGGCGCGCATTTCGTAGTGGAAACTGACCAAAAAGCTCTTACGGCTATCCAAAGTAAAAACTTGAAGAGCTCGAGATCAACTCGATACGCAATCGCTCTTCAACCTTTTCATTTTTCGGTACGAGCTATCCGTGGTTCAGAAAATGTGATGGCGGACATTCTGTCCAGATGCCCACATGATGCCACTTAACTGTTAAATATTGGATCTTTTTAATATGTATAACTTTACAACAGTTATTTTTTGTTTCTTTACTAAGATACACATTTGTAATTTAATAATAGAATGATGGTATCGCTACTTAGCGGTTTATTGATGTTAATTCACCGCTGGTCTTTGATGATTGTTTCTTCATAAATCATAAATTTAAGATTGTAGTGTGAATTTTTGGTATGCATTGTATAATTACCAGAATTGTATTATACGTACATCACACCTTCCTGGAAACATTTATTCGTAGGGAAACAATTTCTCTCAGATTTTGAGATATATATTCTCACCAGTCATATTAGGAATTATAGTTATTCCTGATATTTTCATCTGCGCAGTATTCTTGCGTTGTGAGCCTATTCTACGGTGCTCCTAGATGTATTTAAAAAAAAAAAAATTTTTTTTTTTTTTTCCCGGGAGGTGTGGTAAGACTGTAAATGGCAATTTTTACTATCTTGCAATATAATACATTTATATTCTTATTATGTTCGCAAATATTTTGTAAGCAAAGTATTTCCTTTTTAAGTGCTTAAGGAGAAGTCATTTTTGGGTTGCTTCCCTTGAAAATAGTTCTGTCATCTTCGATCGGACTCCGCAGACGACTCTAGGCCTACTGCGATTTATTCTGTGGCTGGGTAGGAATAGATTGTTCTTGCTTCAGTATATCTATGGCCTGAATTTATACGTAGTGTTTGTATGAGTAGGACGAGTCTGTCTTATATATGGATATCTTTGCATTTCTAAGTCGAACTAATTTGGTTGTCGCTAGAAAAGGTCAAAGGCTATGCAGCGGAAGTATCGCTAGCAAAGGGTGTGATCCATGGCTGTCATCCTGTGAGGATGCCGAGTTTTGTTGTAGCAGGCTTTTTGCCGAAATAGTGATCTATATATGGATGGGGAAAAGTGATAATCATTTAGACATGTTGTATGTACTTTACCCCAGTGTTTATTCTCTTTTGCCAAGGAATGGCAAAGTTATATTTCGCATAAAAAGGTAAAACCACAATTTATTATGAACTTGGGCTTCGCCATCGTTGTTGATAAGCAGATGCACAGTGGTACTTTTAAAAAGAATATCCATTCAAAGGAAGAAGACATTCCTATGTATCAGCACTGGATTGTATGATATTATTCAATTACCTCTATGAGAGAACCTATGAAGAAATGAGGACATTTAATGAATGACTAATTTTGGTCTATATTCTATAGTGAGTGAAGCTCACGAGAGAGAGAACAGCCATGTTGAAATTCATATACTTTGTATTTATCGAGTGAGAAAAAGGGATGCCTGTACTATCGCTCGATGAACCAAGAGATCACTGCTACATGTGAGAACCCATGTCTGGGATTCCTATATTATGAAATATATATATATATTGAACTTTACGTGAAGGAATATTCGCTAGACGAGGTTAGGTCTAGGAGCCTTCCTATGTATTGGTTATGGTCTGACGTGCCCAGTCAGTAAAGCCAGATGATTTACATGATGGAACGCTGAATGCTTATTTACGAATGCTCCATTATGATATTTGCCAAGCATGAATGCTAACTTAAGATGATATTCCTGTGATCAACATTATGCTGTCTATGTCGACATTTGTTCCTGTAACCATACACGTACTGTCCAAGTGTGCGTCCCATTAAATGTTATAAAAAGACCACCGTAGTTCCAGTACTTCTTGAATTCGAACAGTGTGAGTATGAGTGATGTACTACCAACCTGTCAACTCTATCGAATCATTCTACCATTCGCGTACTGACATTCAGATACACACTCATTGTTTACACTCACATTCTTGCCGGAGCCTCATCACGTTCCAGGACAAGATGACCTGTATGACCAAAACTGTGCTGGGTTTGATGAGTTGACAATCGTTACACTTTACTACACCAGTCCCAACATCTACATTTATCCACTGGTGGACATTCACATCATTTAGCAAATAAAGCATGATTCAACAACTAGTAGCCAGTATGAGTTAACAACTACACAAAGAAAGAGAGTTTAACAGAGAGACAAACAGTAACATTAAAGTAAGAGACAAGACATGTGATTAGGGTGAGAGCAAGACATGTTATTAAAGTAAAAGACAAGACAGGCCATTAAAGAGATAGACAAGACATGATTAAAATGAAAGACAAGACAAGTAATTAAAGCGAGCGACAAGACATGTGATTAAAAAGAGAGACAAAACATGTGATGAAAGAGAGAGACAAGGCATGTGATTAAAGAGAGAGACAAGGCATGTGATTAAAGAGAGAGAGAAAAGACATGTGATTAAAGATTGAGACAAGACATGATTAAAGAGAGAGACGACATGTGATTAAAGTAAGAGACAAGACATGGGATTAAAGAGAGAGGCAAGACCCGTGATTATAGCGAGCGACGAGACATAGGATTAAAGCGAGCAACAGGACGTGATTAAAGGGAAAGACAATGCATATAAATAAGCGAGCGACACAACAAGTAATTAAAGTGAGCGACAAAACATGTGATTAAAAAATACTCCTTAAGACCTGAAGGTCTTTTATATTTAGACATGCGCCCTAATATAACCGACTAGGTTGAACGGGACGCGCCTCGCCAAAACGGGGCAAAATTGTATTTAAAAATAAAAAATAATAATGTGATTAAAGCTAGCGACAAGACATGGAATTAAAGCGAACGGCAAGACATGTGATTAAATCGAACGACAAGACATGTTGTTGACAAGAATCGTGTTTAAAAAAAATAAATAAAAATAAACTGTCATTAAAATGAAACAAAACATTGTGATTACGGCGATTAGGAAGACTTAGGTCAAGTCGGAATTTTGAGTATTTGATGCCCGGGCGAGTGATTTGACAAAGGTTCCCATACTTCTAGTCGCAACAGTAAAACTCTAATGTAAAATTAAGTAAGATTCTTGAATCAAACTCCACAAAGTATACATTTTATTTCTGCTGCCACAGATGCATTATTGCCTCGTTAAGTTAGTGTTCGAATATTCCAGGTGCCAAACCTGGAGCAATTTCTAGAAGAACATTGTAGCGCACTTAAACTGAAGGATCAAAACCACATGTAAAAACACCAGACAAAGCATGTTAAAATATATCTTTCAGAGACATGATTAAAAAGAAAGACAAGAAATACGTAAGCAAAAAGTAAGGACTGACAAGTTCAACGATTAAAGGTCAAAGTGGCAACCAAAACACCCTTACAATAAAGACACACAGACAAAAGACACACAGACAAAAAGACATACAGACAAAAGACACACAGACAAAAGACACACAGACAAAAGACACATTCTAACGGCTTTTAAATGCTAGAGAACATTTGAGAAATAGAAGTAAAAATCCAAATAGAATCAACGTTTAGGCCCTATATTCAAAGATTTGAAAGGAAAAAACAGATAATACAAGAAAATGTCGTGAATAGAAGTGAGCTTAATGCTTTATATAAATTTATCTGACGTTACCACAGTTATCATCTTTGTTCCCACAGCTACAATGATTGCCCTTTAACAATGTTGATTTTCTAAAAAATACCATTCGAATTCGACAACGTTGCTGAAAAAAGTTTACGTGGTATTAAGCCATGAAATCAGAAAACCGTATAATCGTGCACGTTATTTATAGATAACATATTATATGGAGTGGAAAGCTCAACAATAAAATATACAATGTGCCCTGATATTACAGACGGTTACTGATAATGCATCGGAGGATGCGTCATAAAAGAATATTAGCTACGCTCGTATAATGAAGATGATGCAAATAATCTTAAAAAACAAACACCTTGTCACATTTACATGATGACACATAAAGAGACAGGAGAGGAATCATGTCATTGTACGCTTAGTACAGGGAAAGAAAGAAGAAGGCGGCTGATAAAACAGGTTTCTTTTCTTCTTCTTCTTTTTCTTCATCTTCTTAGTTCACTTTCAGACGTCGACTTGATATGTTAAAAAAAAAAAAAAATCAGCGGTCAGCTTGAGGCTGTTGGCGTCTGTATAGAGTTTATCCAGGAATGGCGAGGCTGTTGGCGTCTGTATAGAGTTTATCCATGAATGGTACTAGTGATGGCCATACGAGCTTTTTTTGTTCCTCATATGTATGTTGAGTACTTTTGAAGTAAATGTTCAGCAGTCATTTTATCGGTACCACAGTTAAACTGGTCAGTAGGTCCTATCTTTAACTTGTTGAATAGATGGTATCCCAATTTGTTGGCAACCTGTGCGAAGTATGAAGATAACCACGTGCTCACTTCTGCTGAGCAGGTAATACACCCATAAATTCGTTTGGTGGCCTGGATGCTGAGCTTCCTACTTGCTCCTGTACATACTCGTGATAAAACTCTTGGTCTCTTCATAAGTTATGCTTGTGTGCAGTTTTGAATTCAGATTGGTTAGTATTATGTTCCTCTCCCCCCACTGTTTAAGTACATGTAGTTCCCGGGGGTCTCTGAGGAAGGAAAGAAAGAATGGGACAAGTGCTCCCCAGGCAAATTGTCAGAGGCAAACAACGTGAGGTTGTGCTGGCGACCGACAATCTCATCATGTAAACAGATTGCTACAAAAACCACCAGCACAAAAGATACATGAATACTTTGGTGTTGGCCTCCTGCAAGTGGAACAGCTGTTGTGATACTTCATGCTCCATAGGGAATGACAATGGATATTATTTTGGTTTGGTTTCATGGGAAATAAAAAAAACAATTCAGCATTCTAATACTATGTGCGTTAATATCCGGTCCCTCATTCAGTTCTTTTGTCTTTATTCTCAGGATGTCTCTAGTCGCCATACCTTTCATTTTACCACCCACACATAATTAATTTCAAATGTTTGTAACCAATAATGAAAAAAAAAAAACAACCGTATCACCTTTTCTGGAAAGTCCGGAAACGCCTGCATTGCACAGCGAAAGCTAAACTGAATACCCATTACAAGAGTATGCCGGCTTTTCAATTTTTTTTCATGGTGCATTGACCATTGAGTCTAACTCACGCAAGATAAGTTTGAGAACAAGTTCAGATAAAATAAAATGAAATTGAAATGAATGAAACGACCACAGAAGTGGTAGTGCCCTTATTAGGACATGCAGCAGAAAAAGCAAAGCATAATTATTTCCCGTCATATTTTGGCGGGTTACTTGCTCACTTGTTACTAATTTTGATCAATCAACTGTGTCCGTCAGGCTAAAATCCACCGACTCCATCGGATCATACACATGGCCAGGAATTGTAACTTGTAAGATGAAAATCGTTAGGTTGTTTGCCTTCTGCCAAGGGAGCTGCTAAGGTAGATATGAAGGCTATACTCACGCTCATAATAGGACCACAGGGTCTTTTAGATTTGACTTGCGCCCTAATATAACCAACGGACCTTGTGTCTAGGTTGAACAGAGCGCGCCTCGCCAAAACGAGGAAGCACTCCTATTTAAAAAAAAAATCAATAATAGCCAATCTGAAAACGCATAGGTAAAATTGCAAAATGTCTATCATGTCACAGAAGGTTTTTATACTGCTATGGAAGAAACAAACAAAAAAAAAAACCGTAAAAAGTCATTAAAAATAGCATTAGAGATGCGAAAAAGTTAACGGACGAAAACCTAGAACAATGATTAAATCCGTGACGTGGAATATTAGTGGAACAGAAGGCAGCATTTGTTAAGAACATATTTTCTTCTTCTTCTTCTTCCGAACCCCAGGGTTTCTTATGTTTCACTCTTTTACTGTTGCTCCAACTGAGGATGAGGGCTTTCTTGCAACCCCAGAAAACTTCCCCAACTCAGCTGGTGGAGGTCACATCGTGTCCACTAATTGGCGTGCGACGCAATGCCACGAGAAGGTTGGTCCTCTACCCTGATAGAGGTTCATGAAGATCATGGAAATATTGGTGCTTTAAGATACCAAAGGGAAAGAGCAATACTGAAATAACAAAGGAGAAACTGGTATAGTCCGTTCACCAATTGATGTTCAACTTTGAAATTTGTTTAAAAAAAAACTACCTGATGTAATGAATTTATATTTTGCATGTAGTCTTATATTATCCATGACGTTATGAATATGTTGTTGTTAAGTCAATATCAATTCTGCATTCTTCAAAACCGTAAATTCCTTTGATCTTTTCCGAATCTTACAAGAAGCACGGCTTAAAAATTAAATTTTACAGTATACTACGTCATAAATGTCAAAAGTAGGATCAGAGGCGTATCCATATCTGCTCACCGCATAGGAAACAGCTATAAGTAGTGATACATTTAAATCTGAAACGTGGGGGAAAAGAAATTTTATTCAAAACTATGTTGTATACGACACGGTAAATTTTACATGTATACCTGCACTATTTCTTCTTGTTTTGAAGGAGCATAATTACATTGTTTTATGTTTTTGATATCCCAATTAAGTTGCATTTATCTCAGTCCGTATCTGACGATTCCATTAGATTAACAACTGAAAATGGCTGGATAAACTGTAATCCATCACGTTGCCAGTATTCTTCTTCTTCACGGAGCACATGATCTACACATTTCTTCCAGAATTGAAAATCTGTCTTTTTTAGGGTATCATGTGTAAGGACTTTCACGTCACTCATTTTAAATGTGGTGTTTTGTGCTGCAACCTGTCCTTTGATTTTAGCCCAAAGTAACTCTATTGGGTTAAGATGCGAATGATAAGGTGGTAGTCGAAGAGAGGTGTGACCATATGATTCAATTATTTTGTCAACGCAATACATCTTAGTCTTCTTAGTCTCTTTCACAAGCTGTAACAATTCAGGTTTCAAATAGGTATTGTCGACATTGACATTTTCATTTAGTAGCCAAGTTCTTATTTCATCTTTTGTGCTTGAGGAAGTTGGTACTTTGTCTTCCTGAGCTACAGCATTGTGATAGGATGCACTGTTCATTACATGATGGTCTGTCAAGAATGGGGAGAAGAGTTGTTTCTATCCAAGAACGAAAAATATGTCCATTCATTTCAGTGTGGTAGTCCCTACCATCTGTTGAAATTGCCTGGAACATTAGTTCTGCGTCATGGCCAATTCTATTTTCACTGCTGCCAGCATGCGCAATTATAATTTGTTGTCCTTTGCTACTGGGAATTGTCCTTTTATGAACACTGTCAGAAGATTGCCATTCTTTCTCATTTGTATGGTGCGAATTAACCCATGTTTCGTCTAAATATACTATATCATATCTGTGGTAAAGTGGGATGTTATAAATATTTATAGGGGACTTAGTGTACTGACTGAGATCAGCTGTGAAGGTATCTGTATCTAATAGGTGTAGTGTTTTACAGATAACCTTACTTGCTACCACATTATGCCTCAGTCAGAATTATTCTGGAATATTGTGATGACTACGTTAAATGTCTAGGGTATGTATATGATGAAGTGTAAGTCACAACAACAACAGACAGATAAACAATTTAATTTATTCCACCACACTTGACAACACTGTGACACTCACACACATTTAACAATCTATAAGACTATCTTAAATGAGGCACTGGTAAATTTTCAAATATAAATATGTATTAATTACTGTCACTAATATATATGTGTCCTGATTCAAATACAAAGTGAACCAGGAATCACAATCAATTTTAATTACAAGTTATATGTACAGAATTTATTAATAGGAATCTTGTAGTGACATATTTTATTAATATTATCCTATGTGTGTCAGTGGTGTAGTAGTAATATGAGGTAATACTGGTTTTGTTTTTTCAAGCTATGTTGTTATTTGTCATCATGACTTCAAGTGTTTGTTTCTGTTGGAACTAGTATTGGAGATGTTCTCAGTTCCGTTCATTAAAACAATTAATTTCCCCTCTTATTTTTATACAATGTCAGTTTAAGATGGGGTTACATAATGTTGAGCTCCGCTGGCCATATAGGCTTATCTTTCGTGATGGCGGCAGGAAAAGACTCCTCTGCTCGATTGCTCCCCTGTGTTCTGGAGACACCTCACTGTTTGCTATATGGACCAAGGAGTATGCTGTCCCCTCTGGATTCAGCAAAGCTCTGACCAGGTGCTGCTCAATAACTTTAGGACCACAGTCCCTGAAACAAGAAGGTTGTACCTCCTACTTCAGAACTAATTTGTACTCTATTTCTACACTGAGCACAATACATAACAAACACTGAGTTCAGAGCGGTAGGCCAACTGCTATCTTCATCTGAAACAATTTTCACCAGTATATTCCTCCCTAATGGTTACTACGCCTCTGCAATTCCAGCATTATTTCTTTCTAGTCGATAAGATAGGTGTCAGTGTACTGTTTGGCGATTCCATGCAGTTTTACTTTCCTCCGACACCTTCTGTTCAGGGTGGAGCACTATATAGGCTTCACCTCATGTTCGCTACTGAACCACACATATATATACAGACATAAATTATCAATTTACATTCAATTTTCATTAAAAAGATATCAAATATTTCAAGCTTACCACAATTCATGGAAATAATACAGAATTACGTTGACTGGCACTGAATATAGCACAATTTCGATCTGCCGATGTCCCAGGCTTTTATTTAGAAAAATATGCACTGGTGCTCAACGCACTGGTTCTGTAGTAAGTTTATTTGAACATGTGGTGCTGACCTGACGCCTCTAATTGACTATATTCACGGGTCTAACCAATCGTGCGATGTTTACCCAATCGTTTGAAAAAAAGTACTCCTACTCCCGTTTCCCCTGACAACAAAAGATAGTATTTATAGCCCGACTAATCGTGTTTAGCCTTACATTTCTTGCGCTCCAATCAAATCGGATTTAACATGGAGACCCATTTCCCGTACAATGGTGGGGTAAAAATCTGCCACTGAGCGATTCTGATTTTGGTGTTGTCTGACATCCCTCACTATTTCTTTTGGCTATAATTTGGTAATTCCTAGACTATTTGCGTAACGTTTAACATATTATTTGTCAGCAAGTCCTAAGGAACCCAAATATATAAATTTAATGGGGCCAAGGGGCTGCCCGGGGCCCGAAAGGGAAGCAAAGAATAGTAACACTGCACCCTACCACGCATGTCGTAAAAAGCGACTAAGGAGGGTATGGGCATGGGGCTGTTTACCCCATCCCGTAAAAACTGCACACAGTGGGCTGATCACCTGCTTGCCAACCAATCTGATTACGGAAACAATGATAGATTGTTTGGTCTGTTTTTGTTCCACAAAGACGCCACTAGGCGTGGTGGAAACAGCGATAGATTGATCAATTTGTTGTTGCCCTAGGACGCCACTAGGCGTACTGGCCACATGCTGCTTTGCCGGTTGATGGCTAAGGATGGAAGAAGAAGAAGAAGGGGCTGCGTTCAAAATATGCTTTTTCTACTACCTCCTGTTCACTTCGAATACGATGTGGTGTCTGGGTTCTGTAATGTTTTCAAACGTAAACCAGTATAATGTCATATTTCCTTATAAGAATTTTCAGGTTTTTAAAAACTAACTCTCGTATGGGTAGTGTTTTTTATCACTGTCGATTTGAAAAAAGCTAGTGCTTGTGGCCTTACACGCGTGATGGTAGTAATTGTATAGCGAGACGCGTGTTTAGTGTTGCATGCGTCCCTGCTTTCAGCCCTCCCTTCTTTCTATCTTTAGTCCATCTGTCTTTCGTTTTTGGGTAACGTAGTGTATAAAACGACATGAATGGAATTTTAAATCTAGGTCAACTTGCGTATCTCAAGGTTTTTCTTAGAAAGGCAGTACACGTTTTATCGTAGAAAGCGGGTATTGAAGCAGTAGGCTTTTACTATCAACGTGAAACATTACAATTTGCAGACGAAGTAGAAAACAAGGGGGATTTCGAGTACAGTCATTGTGACAGCACTGTTCTTTACCATTCTTCTTTCCTTTATTGAAGTTATTTGTTAGGCTTTACATTTACCTTTTAATTTATATATGTGGATTAGAATTTCTCACGACAAATCCTCCCCACTTAAAACAGACGTTATATGTCAGTCTATAATTCTATATACACATAGAGAAATTTATTATTTTTCCTGGAGTTTAGGGTGATTCTCATCACACGGATGGCGGCTTAAAAAATCCGCTCCCAGATTTGTTTTTCCACTTATATACTCTATGCTAAACTCAAATGGCTGCATCAATAAAGACCAACGGAGTAATCTAGAATTCTCATGTCTAGCCTGTGCTAGAAACGACAAAGGTTTGTGATCCGTTTGCAACTTAAATGCCTTCCCATACAAATAAATGTTGAATTTCTTTATCGCCCATATTACTGCAAGACATTCTTTTTCGCTAGTTGAGTAATTGGTTTCAGCTTTATTCAACTTTCTGCTAGCATATGCCACTGGGCTTAATTCCCCATCCAATGCATCTGATTTCTGTAGCAGAGTCGCACCTAACCCAATATTACTGGCATCCGTCCTTACTATGAATTCTTGACTTAAGTCAGGTAATTTCAAAATAGGTTTACTTGTGAGCTTTTCCTTCAATTCTTGGTAAGCCATTTCACATTGTGGTGTCCATGTAATTCGATCTAGATTTCCCTTACGTGTCAAATCAGTTAACGGTGCACATATGGAATTAAAGTTTTTGATATACTTTTGGTAGAAACCACATAATGAGACAAAGGATCTCACGTCTTTCTTGGTTTGTGGTCTCGGGGCTTTCTTTAGTTTCTCGAAATTCTTGGGGTCAGGGGTCATGTTTCCCTGATAAACTGTGTGTCCCAAGAATTCCAATTCTTTACATCCAACGCAACATTTGGTTGGTCGGGCTGTTAAATTCGCTTCCCTAAGTCGATTAAACAGCATGTTCAGAGAGTCAATGTGTTCCTCAAATGTTTCTGTTGCTATAAGGATATCATCCATGAAATTTGAGATACATGGATTATTCAGAGGGTCCAATAATTTTCTCATCATTCTAGAGAAGACACTAGGCGCATTCTTCAATCCAAATGGCAATCTGTTAAACTCATAGTGTCCTTCTGAGGTACTAAAAGCTAGGTATGATGTAACCTCCGGCTTTACTGGAATCTGATAGTATCCTTTACTCAGATCCACCTTTGAGAAATATTTAGCTTTAATTAGTCTGGCAAGCAACTGATTTGTATCCGGCAATGGATCCACCTGTCCTTCTGTAATAGCATTCAGTCTCCTGTAATCTATACAGAGTCTATGTTCTCCAGAGGGTTTTCTTAAGAGTACAACACCGGAACTATACGAAGATTCACTGTGTGAAATAATTCCTTCCTTCAACAAATAGTCTATCTCTTCCTTCAAAGCTTTCTCCTTAGCAAAAGGAATCGAATATGATTTCATACAGACAGGTGTGGGGTCTATCAGTTTCATATCATATTCCAATAAGTTTGTATACCCAGGTCGGTCTGTTAACACCTCTGCATGATTATCTAGAACCTGTTGCACTCTCTCTTTCTGAGTTTTCGTTAAATGTGTACTGATTTTCACCTGTGCCGCTGTCTCACAGGGGTGTAATGGATATTCAAATGATGAAAGTGGTTCCTTTTTCATCTCCATGGCAATGGACAAGGTCAACAAGTGTGTCTCTTCCTGATGTTCTCTTTCCAAATATTTCTTCAGGAGATTCACATGATAGATTTTTTCTTTCCCCTTCTTATCTATCTTATAATTGGTTCTAGACACCTTCTCTAGAACTGTATATGGACCCTGCCATCCAATTTGTAACTTATTCTGACTACCGGGGAGAAGAAGCAGTACCTTCTCTCCCACAGCCAAATCTCTGTCTTTAGCTTTCCTGTTATAATAGGCAGCATGTTTCTTCCTGGCTTGTTTCAAATTTTCATTGGCAAGTTTCCAGCCAGTTTTTAAACGAGTGGTCAGCTCATTCACATATTGGTATGAGGATGTAATATTTTCCTCTGCCTTTTCATCAGTCCACGTTCTTAACAGCGTTACATAAGGACCTTTAGTTTTGTGGACCTATTTGTCCATGCACCGGTATGGTCTCTTCCACTGGAAGCGCTATAGTGATGATTTTTCTTCCCAGAATTATCAGTCACAAAACGACCGCTACCAATTCTTTTCTTGGGGCTGTCTCCCCACTTAGAATTCTTGATGAGAGATTTCCTCTCTACATCCTCTTCCTCCAGTTTGTTTAAGTCCGATTGAGGGATTTTCGGCTTATCCTGGGGTAAGACATCTTTTTGCACTCTCCGCATAGTGGCCATTGTAAAACAGTTAAGTGAAGCTTGTCCGTGAAAAGGGGCTTCCCATTCCCTTTGGTCCACTTTATCAAATTTATTTTTCTTTCTATTGTCAGGCCTACGGTTGCCCCGTGGCGTGTCCAGGTCCTGATCAATATTCCCACTTGTGGGTGTTCCCTCATGTGCTATGCTACACCTTTCTACAAAATTCTCAATGTCACATCTTGCTTTGGGCCAATAATAATTGTGAGCCACCTTTTGGATGATGGTACCTATTTTTTCATGGTCCCCATCTGGTTTCACATGTAGGCTCCTTATTAAGTCTGCCCTATATCTTTTAGGAAGTACTAGCTGTCCCTGACCTTTGGATCTAGCTCTAGTCTTCCTATACATCAATTTGTTTTTCATGTAAAAATCTCCCTTGCCTGGAGTTGTATGACAAGTTGACAATTTCCTGAAACAAGGCTTGAGGGTCTTATCCCCAGCCTGTGCCTTCCTCATCTCTTCTGGAGTGGTATTTAACATAATATCCTCCTCCTGTCTTGAGGTCGACCTGACCTGAAGGGTGGCCATAACTATAGGGTTCCTTCTGCAACGGTCAGTGTCATGATTGTTCATCTTACAATTTTTACACCACCTTTTCCCTTGGTTGAAAGATTTTCTTTCATCATATTTCCTTTCATCGAATTGTGGGGTTTTATTTTTATTGTCATACCGTGGCCTATCAAACTGGTGCTTACCTTTGTTTTGATCTCTAGGATCAAATTTATTAAAGTTCTGTGGTGCCCTAAAATTTTCAACCTGTTTCTTTTTGTTACCTGATACCTCTGCCTGAGCTGCTTGATACCTTTCAGCAACATTTAGCAACTCACCCAGCCTCTCTGCACCTTGTTCCATGAGAAACTTTCTCAGGTCTGGAGCCATGGACTCTCTTAATTGTTCTATAAGGACCATTTCCTTAAGATCTTGGGTTTTCCCCAGAGAAGTCCATTTCTCCAAGTACGTCTCTAACCTTGCAGAGAACTGGTGATAGGTTTCACCTGACAGTAGTTTAGCATTCCTAAATTTTTTCCTATAAAATTCTGCGTTCTTTTCATATCTTAACAAAAGAGCCTGCTTTAGCATGTCATAATTTTCCTGATCACCTCTGCTCATTTTGGCAAAAACTTCATAAGCTGCCCCACGAAGCCCTTGAGATAACTTTAAGCTCCACCTTTCTCTCTCTAACCCATATGTGGTAGCTAATAGTTCATATCTATTTAGATAGCTCTCACAGCAGTGACACAAGCAATCATAATTTGCCCGTCCATTCCTAACTCTTTCACAGTCTGTACAGCAGCAGATCGAAATTTTGCCAAGTCGGCCATTGTCTAACATACAATTGTAAACAATTCAATCTTTCAATAATTATCTAAGGACATTACAGGCACTGAGAGCTCAACCTTATTTATTTCCACCCAAGGATACCTTTTAATTCTTTATTATTCCCAATATATATAACAGGAGAAAGTTCAATATCCCTGGAGCGAGTCCCCAATATATGTGGTAAAGTGGGATGTAATAAATATTTATAGGGGACTTAGTGTACTGACTGAGATCAGCTGTGAAGGTATCTGTATCTAATAGGTGTAGTGTTTTACAGATAACCTTACTTGCTACCACATTATGCCTCAATCAGAATTATTCTGGAATATTGTGATGACTACGTTAAATGTCTAGGGTATGTATATGATGAAGTGTAAGTCACAACAACAACAGACAGATAAACAATTTAATTTATTCCACCACACTTGACAACACTGTGACACTCACACACATTTAACAATCTATAAGACTATCTTAAATGAGGCACTGGTAAATTTTCAAATATAAATATGTATTAATTACTGTCACTAATATATATGTGTCCTGATTCAAATACAAAGTGAACCAGGAATCACAATCAATTTTAATTACAAGTTATATGTACAGAATTTATCAATAGGAATCTTGTAGTGACATATTTTATTAATATTATCCTATGTGTGTCAGTGGTGTAGTAGTAATATGAGGTAATACTGGTTTTGTTTTTTCAAGCTATGTTGTTATTTGTCATCATGACTTCAAGTGTTTGTTTCTGTTGGAACTAGTATTGGAGATGTTCTCAGTTCCGTTCATTAAAACAATTAATTTCCCCTCTTATTTTTATACAATGTCAGTTTAAGATGGGGTTACATAATGTTGAGCTCCGCTGGCCATATAGGCTTATCTTTCGTGATGGCGGCAGGAAAAGACTCCTCTGCTCGATTGCTCCCCTGTGTTCTGGAGACACCTCACTGTTTGCTATATGGACCAAGGAGTATGCTGTCCCCTCTGGATTCAGCAAAGCTCTGACCAGGTGCTGCTCAATAACTTTAGGACCACAGTCCCTGAAACAAGAAGGTTGTACCTCCTACTTCAGAACTAATTTATACTCTATTTCTACACTGAGCACAATACATAACAAACACTGAGTTCAGAGCGGTAGGCCAACTGCTATCTTCATCTGAAACAATTTTCACCAGTATATTCCTCCCTAATGGTTACTACGCCTCTGCAATTCCAGCATTATTTCTTTCTAGTCGATAAGATAGGTGTCAGTGTACTGTTTGGCGATTCCATGCAGTTTTACTTTCCTCCGACACCTTCTGTTCAGGGTGGAGCACTATATAGGCTTCACCTCATGTTCGCTACTGAACCACACATATATATACAGACATAAATTATCAATTTACATTCAATTTTCATTAAAAAGATATCAAATATTTCAAGCTTACCACAATTCATGGAAATAATACAGAATTACGTTGACTGGCACTGAATATAGCACAATTTCGATCTGCCGATGTCCCAGGCTTTTATTTAGAAAAATATGCACTGGTGCTCAACGCACTGGTTCTGTAGTAAGTTTATTTGAACATGTGGTGCTGACCTGACGCCTCTAATTGACTATATTCGCGGGTCTAACCAATCGTGCCATGTTTACCCAATCGTTTGAAAAAAAGTACTCCTACTCCCGTTTCCCCTGACAACAAAAGATAGTATTTATAGCCCGACTAATCGTGTTTAGCCTTACATTTCTTGCGCTCCAATCAAATCGGATTTAACATGGAGACCCATTTCCCGTACAATGGTGGGGTGAAAATCTGCCACTGAGCGATTCTGATTTTCCTGTTGTCTGACATCCCTCACTATTTCTTTTGGCTATAATTTGGTAATTCCTAGACTATTTGCGTAACGTTTAACATATTATTTGTCAGCAAGTCCTAAGGAACCCAAATATATAAATTTAATGGGGCCAAGGGGCTGCGTTCAAAATATGCATTTTCTACTACCTCCTGTTCACTTCGAATACGATGTGGTGTCTGGGTACTGTAATGTTTTCAAACGTAAACCAGTATAATGTCATATTTCCTAATAAGAATTTTCAGGTTTTTAAAAACTAACTCTCGTATGGGTAGTGTTTTTTATCACTGTCGATTTGAAAAAAAGCTAGTGCTTGTGGCCTTACACGCGTGATGGTAGTAATTGTATAGCGAGACGCGTGTTTAGTGTTGCATGCGTCCCTGCTTTCAGCCCTCCCTTCTTTCTGTCTTTAGTCCATCTGTCTTTCGTTTTTGGGTAACGTAGTGTATAAAACGACATGAATGGAATTTTAAATCTAGGTCAACTTGCGTA
Organism: Oreohelix idahoensis; assembly: GCA_024509875.1. Classification (NCBI taxonomy): domain Eukaryota; kingdom Metazoa; phylum Mollusca; class Gastropoda; order Stylommatophora; family Oreohelicidae; genus Oreohelix; species Oreohelix idahoensis. The sequence goes on along the minus strand of JAMPIV010006297.1, from coordinate 1,345 downwards.
TCTCAAGGTTTTTCTTAGAAAGGCAGTACACGTTTTATCGTAGAAAGCGGGTATTGAAGCAGTAGGCTTTTACTATCAACGTGAAACATTACAATTTGCAGACGAAGTAGAAAACAAGGGGGATTTCGAGTACAGTCATTGTGACAGCACTGTTCTTTACCATTCTTCTTTCCTTTATTGAAGTTATTTGTTAGGCTTTACATTTACCTTTTAATTTATATATGTGGATTAGAATTTCTCACGACAATATCCGTCCAGCCTTCGTGCTCGTATCTGTCTAAGGAATTTGCTTCGGGCAGCAATTAAGTGTGGTTTTTCACATAATACGTTCCTGCCTCCAATAGATTTGCGAAACGTAAAACCGACGGACCTTACAACTTTCTAAAGAGTTGTTTTTGAGATATCAATATCACAATCCTTTAGCAGCTTCACTTTCAGTTTGCGGAGAGTGACAAGTTCATTTAACGAAAACATTTTGAAAATCTCACGTCGAATAACTTCTTCATCGAAGTTGTCAACTTTTTTTTATTCCTTCCTTGCCTGACATTTTTAGACTCAACATCATGTTGTATCCATCGACAAAAAGAAACTCTGTTAATACCAAGCGCAAGCTGTGTTCTTCAATCAGGTCTATTGATGTCGTGATATAAACTCCCCTTTTTAGCCTCCCTGCAGAAGTGTCTGTACAGCATTGCAGTAACCTTCTTCATAGTTATAAATTTGCACTTCAAACTCATAATGAATGTAATATTATTCTACATGTGCAGAAAAAAAAAATTGTTTCAATATAATACAATGCAGCTATCACTTTACTATAATTTCACAATATGCCACTGACTTTACAACGGTACAGATTTGCACTAATGATGTCGCACCATTTCAGCTTTCAACATCGGTGGTCCATGGTTCGATCCCCAGTTAAAGTGGGATTTTTTAGACCGCAAACGTCTCCTGGGTCGACCAAGCCTCATGAATTGGGTATCAGAGGACCTCTGTGAAGGTTAAGGCGGCCGGCGTGATGTTGACCCCTAGTGTGCCGATGGTCAAGAAAATATGGGCCTAACACCATATTCCCAATATGCCTCATTGGGCGTGTAACGGGATCATTTCTATATCGAACACAGAGCCACCTGCTTCCCTTGCAGGAAGCCTCACCAATCATTTACATGCTCATCCAGCTATGGTTTCTGTGGCTATTTATTTCACATGATGAGGTTGTCAGCCCCACGCACAACTTCATTCTAATCTCCTAGTACGACATGCATGAGGAGACAGTAGGCCTGTTCTTTCTGTGTCTGTTCAGAGACCCCCTAGGTCTCACTGGGCTAGGCAAGGCAAATATCAC
>JAMPIV010006296.1:0-64243 GCA_024509875.1 Oreohelix idahoensis | reverse complement strand
CTTGAGGGTGGTGTTTCCTTGTGGGAGTGGGGTTGGGGAGTGTGGGGAGGTTGCTTGTGCGGTTGCCGGCGGGAGGAGGGGGGGGGGTGGGGACGGAGCTGGGGGGTGGGAAGATCCGGGGGGGATCGGGGTGGTGAAATAAGGGGAAAGAGTAGTGGGGAAGGAGGGGAACGCGGGAGTGGTTGGGGGCCGGGGGAGAAGCGCGCAGGAGGGGGGAGGGGGGGGGGGAGGGGGGTTCGGGCGCGGTAGGGAGGCAGGGGGGGGAAAGGGGCGGGGCGGATGAGGGGTATGGGGGGGTGGGAGGGCCAGGGGAGGGTGCCCTCGCCGGTTTGGGGACCAGAGGGGGCGGGAAGGAGGCGGGTTCGGAACGGGGGGGGGAAAGAGGGGTGGGGGAGGGGCGGGAGGGGGGATGGAGGCGGAGGGGGGGTGGAGGGGAGGGGGAGGGGGTGGGGGGGGAGGATACCGGGGGGGTGGGGGGGGGGGGGGGAATGAGGGAGCTGAAGGGGAGGTCGGGGGGCCGGGAAGGTGCGGAATGAGGGAGTCAGGCGGGGGTATGGGGGGGGTGGGGGGGGGACGTGGGGAAAGAGGGGGGGGGTGGGAGGGGTGGAGGGAAACTATCAGTGAAAGGAAAGGGGAGAGTCGGAGGTGCGAGGCTGGGCGGAGGGGGGATGGGGGGGAGATCAGGGGGCGGGGAAGGATGGGGGGATTACGGAGCTCGGGGAGGGGCGGGGTGTGGGGGGGCGGGGAAGGGGGTGGAGCCCGGACGGGGGGGAGGAGGTGGGGAAGGGGGGGGAAGAATGGAAGGGGGAAGAAAAGGGGGGGGGGGGAACGGGGAGGGGGGGTGGGAAAGGACTTGGGGGGGAACCCCTGAGGGGTGTGGGGGGCGGGCGGGGGGCGGGAGGGAGGGGGGAAGCGGGAGAGCGGGGGGGGGATGGACATGGGGGGGGGGGGGGTCCGGGGCGGGGCGAGGGGAGGGGGGGCCGGATAGGAGGAAAGGGGAGGAGGGGGGGGGGGGGGGTGGACGGGATTGGGTGGGAGGGGGGGGATTAGGGGAAAGGCGGGTGGGGGCGGGGATGGGGAAAGGGGGCGTGTGGGTGGGGGGGGAGGGAAGGATAGGGGGGGAAAAGGGGGGAGTGGAGGGGGGGAAACATGGAGGGGAATTGGTGCGATGTGGGGGCGGAATGGGGGGGCGGGGACTAGGGGGGGATTGGTGGCAGAGCGGGGGCGGAAAACCGGCGGCTAGGAGAGGGGGGGGATGTTATGAGGGGTGGAGTGGGAAGGGTGCGGTGGGAGGAGGGAGGAGGGGGGGGAAGGTGGAGCGGGGCAAGGGGGGGGGGTGAGGGGGGGGGGGGGGGGGAGGGGGGGGGGACGGACCCGGGGGAGGGGGAGTGGAGGGGCGGATGGGGGTCAATGGGCGCGGGGGGGGGTGGAGGATCGGGCGGAGGGGGTGGAGGGGGGCGGCGGGAGGATCGGCTGGGGTTGGGGGGAAGGGGCGGGTGCGGGTGGGGACCAATCCTCCTCACTCACATAAAACTATATATATATCTATATATATTTATTATTTTAATTATTTCTATTATTATGGGGGATTACTTTATATTATTCATATATTATATAATATATATGATTATATAGGTGGGGGAATTATATATCTATTTATATATATATATCTGGGGGGGGGGGCTTATATATATATATATTAATATTTATATATTATATTTATCTTTATTTAGTAGGTTAGACTGGGATGGACTTATTAAAATCTCCTGAAAATAGTAGCCAATCAACTTGTGGAACAGCTACAGAGGGGAGGGAGGAGGTGGGGGGGGGAGGGGGGGGGGTGGGGGGGGGGGGGGGGGAGGGTAGGGTGGGGGGGGGGGGGGGGGAGAGGGTGGGGGGGGGGTGAGGGCGGGGGGAGGGGGCGGGGGAGGAGACTGAGGGAATTAGGATAGGGGGAGGGCGGGGGAGGGGGGGGGGTGGCCGGGGGGGGGAAGGTCCGTGGGGGGAAAGGAGTAAGGGAGAGGGGCAGCAAGGCGGGACGGGGGAGGGTGGGGGGGGGGGGGGTAAGGGAAAGGAGGGGGAAAGGGTGGCGGGGGATGAAGGGGTCGCGGGGGTGGGGCAGTAAGTGGAAAGGCGGGGGGCAGGGTCGGCTGGGGGGCGGGGGGGATATTGCGGGAGGGGTGGGGGGAGGTCCGAGGCGGGGTGGGGTGGGGGGGGGAGGGGGGGGGGGGGAGGGGATCGGGGGGTTGGGGAACTGATAGGGAGTTGCTGGGTGGCGGGGGGGGGAGGGTTGTGAATGGGGTATTGGGGAGGCGGGGGGGATAGGCGAGGGGAGGGGTGACGGAGGTGTGTGGGTAGGGGGGAGGACAACCTTGTGGGCCGTCGTGGGTAGGGGGGGTGGGGGGGAGGGGGTGGGGTGGGGGTGGGGAACTAGGGGGGGGGGAAGGAAGGCGGGGATACCTCCAGGGGGGGTCTAGGGGGAGGGTCGTGAGGAGGCGGAAGGAGGGGGGGGGAGGGGGCGGGGGGGGATTACGGAGGGGGTATGTAGGGCGGGGGACGGGACAGGGAATTGGGATGGGGAGGGGGTGTGGGCCGGTTCGGGGAGGGGGAGGTGAGGGGGCTGTAGGATTTCGGGGGGATGGGGGCGGAGGGGGTGAAGGGGGCGGGGGGGGGGGTTATGGTCAGGGCGGGAGTGGGAGGGGCGAGATGGGAGGAGAAGGTTCGGTGAGGGGGGAGCTGGGCGGGAAGGGGTGGGGTGGGGGCACTAAGGGGATGTAGGGGCGGGGGGATTGGGGGGGGGAGTGTGATTGGAGGGGAGGAGGGGAGGAGGGGGTCGACAGCGTGAGCCCGCGGGCGGGGTAAGGGGGGGCGCGGGGAAGGACCGGGGGGGGGGCGCTACCGTGGTGTGTACTGACGGGGTGTGGGGGGGGCGTAAGTGGGGGCGGAAACGTGGGGGAGGGGTGGGTGGCCTGGGGGGGGCGGAGGATAGGGAGGGCCAGGACAGGGGGATGGGCAGGGGGGGTGGGGGAGGGGGGGGGGTGTAGGATTAGGGCCGGGGACGAACCGGGGGAGTGGGGGGGGGGGGGGGTGGACAGGGGAGGGCGGGGAGGCCGGGGAGGGGGGGGAGCTGCGGAACTGGGGGGCAGGGGGGGGTAATCGGGGGAATTAGTGGGTAATTTTTGCAGTGGGGAAAGGATGGGGTGAAGGAGCGCGGTGGGTATGGGGCGGGTAAAGGGCGGGCGGGGGGTGAGGGGACGGGTGGAGGGGGCAGCTGTTGAGCGTCATGGGGGTCGGGGGGGGGAGCTTTGGGGGCGCACGGGGGGGGGGGGGGGGGGATAAATAATGGAGCGGGGAGGGCGGCGATGGTCAGGGGCGGGGGGTGGCTTTATAGGGGCAGGGGATGGTGTACCGTGGCGGGAGGGCTAGAGGGGCGCGATAAAATGCATACTGATTAAAGTTGTGTATCATCATGCACTATAACTTGCCACATAAACCATCACTACAAGAGCTGGTGACTGTTTTGTGCGGGTTTTCTCACAAGGAATCAGTAGCAAAGATAGCCCCAGGCTCCGAGGGACGACACCATGGGATATATATATATATATATTAGTCACAAAAAGTAGGGGATATTTTAAGATGGTATGTATTATTTTACAAAAGAGTGGATTTCGTATTTTAATGATTGTACGGACATATCGAGCACGCTCTTCTCCACTCTCACGTGCAATATCATGTTGACCTGGTGACTCGTGATGAGTAAGCCAATCCCAAGAACAGAGGTGGGGCCAATCTGTAAAGTTCACACATTATTCTTTTTCACAAAAATGCGTGTATCTCGGGTTTGATTAACACTACTCACCATGGACAGGTATAAAAAGACTCCGCAACAGATAAAATTTCTTTTCTTCGTCATGGAACGTTTGACAGAACAGCAAAGATGGATAGGCATAGGCATGTTGCAAACCGGAAGTCAGCAAGTGGATGCTGCTCAGAACCTCAATGTTTCACAGTCAGTTGTCAGCAGACTGTGGAACAGGTATCAAAATTTCCGCACAGTGGCAGATCTGCCTCGGACTGGCCGCCCAAGAGTCACTACACGCCGCCAAGATCAACTTCTTGTTACTCAGGCCCTCAGAACTCGGACTCTAAATGCTACTCAACTTCAGCAACACCTTCAACAGACCACTGGGATACGGGTCTAAACTCAGACAGTACGAAACCGTTTGCACCAAGTGCAACTGGCCTCACGCAGACCGTTTGTAGCTTTGCCCATGTCACCACAACACAGGCGAGCAAGAATGGATTGGTGCCAACGTCATCATCGGTGGAATAATCAACAGTGGGCATCAGTGATGTTTTCTGATGAGTCCCGTTTCGTTTTGGATTTTCATGATTGTCGAATACGTGTCTGGCGACGGTGAGGTGAACGTTACCAGCCTCCTGCAACTGTTGCACACAACCGTTATGGAGGTGGCAGTGTAATGGTGTGGGCAGGCATCTGTATGAATGACAGGACCGACCTTCACATATGCTAGGTCAATATCACAGGGCTCTACTACCGTGACTACATCATCGAGCCTATCGTTGTGCCATTTGCTCAACGGCACGGACCAGATTTCATCTTCCAGGATGACAATGCACGTCCTCAACCTGCTCGCGTCGTCCAAGATCACCTTCAGATGCAGCATATCCGAACGTTACCGTGGCCGCGGATGTCCCCCGACCTGTCTCCTATTGAACATTTGTGGGACCTCCTGAATAGACGCGTCCAACAACGTCCAGCCGCTCCATAGACTCTTCAGCAGTTAGCCCAGGCCCTTCAGCAGGAGTGGAAGAGAATTCCTCAAGACAACATCAGAAGGCTTATTTGCAGTATGAGACGTCGTTGCAATACATGTTTAGCGGCAAACGAGGGCCTACACGTTTTTAGAAATATTGGAATATTTTTGTGAAAATGAAGTACCTACCCCGCCTTGGTTGCCAGTGCGACTAAAATCATGTGAGTAAAGCCATAACATTTCTTATACCGCAAATGTCTTGTTATGATGCTCAAGTTTACTTGTACGAAGGAATAAATGAGCCAATTTGAAATATATTGTCTTTGGATAACTTTTAAATTCAATATCCCCTACTTTTTGTGACAGGTATATATATATATATATTATCACAGTATAATATCTACACTTTCATGACATTGTCCTCTAAGCTCGTATCAAACTGCGAGAGGTCACACAATCAACATACTTATAAACGCCATTCACAAAGCGTACACGAAGGCGTGCTGACAATCTCCCTTTTTAATAATAACAATGAAACACGTAGGAATTCAATAATAATAGCAATACATTGTCAGCAATAACCATATGACTGGATCAACAAGTCGTACTACCACTAGACTATACAACAATGCTGTACAACAGCCAGCAACCATAAAGAGAGCACGATTAATATGCAATGCGGCTTCTAAAGCCGACCAACTGACATCTTTCTCTGTCAGGCTTCCTGTTCACTCCATTCCATTGCACCCCTTTGCACCATTTTCTTTGAAAGCTGATGTGCGCACCAAAATATATGTTTATTCCACCAAAGTCCATGTGCGCAACAAAAGATATTATGTGACATCTACCCCCTTCCCCAGAAAACGGAGTTTTCTTCTCTCTGAGAGTAGTAGATTGCACACCAAACAACAAAATATTAGACAAGTTCAACCCAAAAAAAACAATTTTACACTGGTGTACGTAGACGTCGTGCCTACGAACACATATATCTCATGTCCCAAAAATTACAATCTAGACAGAGCATCTGCCACGACATTAAGTCTACCCTCTAATGGGATAATTGTGAACTGGAACTGTTGTAGCAACAAGGCCCAACGAGTCAACCGTGAGCTTGTCGACTTCGAAGATTTCAAAAACAGTAGAGGTCGATGATCTGTCTGAAGTATAAACTGCGACCCTATCAAGTAACGGGACAGTTTTGACACTGCCCATACTATAGCCAGGCATTCTCTTTCGATTGTTGAGTACCTGGTCTCTGCCGGTAACAGTTTCCGACTAACATACATCACAGGATGTAGTGTACCCTCATGGTCTTGCATAAGACATGCGCCAATTCCCACAGATGACGCGTCAGTCCGCAGTATAAAGGGTTTGCTCAAATCAGGCAAAAGAAGGATTGGTCGTCTGGAAATAACTCCTTGATTTTTGATAATGCTTTCTCGCATTCTGCCGACCATACAACCCTGTTAGGCATCCCTTTACTAGTAAGAGAGGTTAAAGCATCAGAAATTGTAGAAAATTGAGGGATGAATTTGCGATAAAAATTTACAAGTCCCATCAGGCTTCTGACCTGCTTCTTAGTCCTAGGTGCCTGTAGTTCTAAAATTTTTGTAACCGTGCCAGTCTCGGGTTTTAATAGATTATTACCTACGATAAACCCCAAAAAAACTCAACTCACTAAAACCGATACAAATCTTACTAGGGCGTGCCGTTAAACCATGCTTACGTAAACAACGCAACAGGGAAGACAACCCCGACATATGTTGTTCCCATGTTTCATGGAACAGGCAGATGTCATCGATGTACGTAATCACATCCGTACGATGACCTAGTAACTTTCTCATCATTCTGACGAAAGTTGCGGGTGCATTAACTAGCCCGAAACACATAAAATTAAACTGAAATAAACCCTTTGGGGTGGAAAATGCCGTCAAAGGTTTAGCCGACTCGACAAGAGGAACCTGCCAGTATCCCCTAGATAAATCCAGTTTACTAAAAAACCTGGCATGGGAAAGTTGCGTAAGGAGGTCCTCTTGGTTCGGTATTGGCTCAGCGTCAATCACAGTGACACTATTTAATTTACGGAAGTCGATGCAGACACGCAAGGATCCATTTTTCTTTCGTACCACGACCATAGGGAAGGAGTAAGTAGACTCCGATGGAGAAATGATCCCCAACCGTAACATGTCATCTAGTTCTTTTTCAATCGCCGACTTGAAATGTAATGGCTGCGGATACGGCTTTACCCTGATCGGTTGGTCGTCCGTCAGGATGATATTGTGGCAGATCAAATCGGTACGTCCCGGCAAATCAGTGAGAACATCCTTAAACTCTCTAATGACCGATCGTGCCTCCGATTTCTGTGTTATCGTTAGGTCGTTACATATCTGCACATTCTCCCAAGACTCAGAAGGAGCAAGGGGAACGAGAGACAGCTGGAGATTAATATCATCTCCCATGTCACCCAATTCATTAACTCTTTCAGTCCCAAGCAAAAAAGTGGGTTTGGCCCAAGCAAAAATGGCCACCCTTGTGCGTTTTTATTGTTGTTGTTTGGAAATAATTTTTTAAAATGTTCATATGCATAAATAACTTTGTTGTTGTATATGAAACTGAAGGTAATTGGATGTACTTTACTCTTGTGCTACAAGTATAAAAGCTTTCATTGAAAAATGATTAGTTATTCAAGGTAAAATGGAGGATATGCGCTTTAAAAAAATGATTAGTTATTCAAGGTAAAATGGAGGATATGCGCTTAAAAAAAAATCGCTTTAAAAATCTAAAATAACAGAAACACGTTCACTCTTAAACACGTGCGGTATTTAAAAGAATGTACTTGCAGTCGGAAATGACGTTTTGGGTGGTTTGTGGGTAGTTATAATTAGAAACAGTCTCAAACAGAGGCACATATAATAAAGGCTTTTTAAAGTCGATTGGGCCAAGCGCGTCTAACCCCTGAGCCTTTATAAAGTCGATTGGGACTTAAAGAGTTAATGACCACAGAACATGCCATCTTCGGGGTCTCCCCAGACAACCTAGTGTCCACCCCTTTTAGAGCCTCTGGCCGTTCCATATAAGGTTTTAACATATTAATCTGGAATACCTTCTCCTTGTTCCGAACCTGGATTAAATAATCAACATCCGTTACCTTCTTAAGCACCCCAAACGGCCCCTGCCATGTAATGCTCAAACGGTCTTCCTTTGATGGAAGAAGAAGCCATACCTCTTCACCGGGAACCAAGAACAGTAGTTTTGATCCGCGGTTAGCGTATTGTCGGTACCGCGCCCCCGCCACGGATAAATTATCACGTGCCACGGCACACGCTTTGACAATACGGTCACGCAGGTTTATGACGTATTCGTAACTGGAGACGGAGGACCCATCAGAACGCCCACCAACCAGTATATCTTTCAGAATGTGCATTGGGCCCCCTCGGATTCGCCCCGTACAATAGTTCAAATGGGGAGAACCCGGTGCTCTCCTGAGGTGCCTCTCTATAGGCAAATAATACTGCTGGAAGGAATTTATCCCATTCTTGGGGAAATTCAGCAGTGACCTTGGCCAACATATCCTTCAATGCACCATTAAAACGTTCACATACCCCGTTTGACTGGGGATGATAAGGGCTGGTGAACGATTGGGAAATGCCCAACAATTTAGTGATCTCGGCCATTTCCTTAGAAATGAATTGACGTCCCCTATCTGACAGTATCACCTCGGGAAACCCAAACCTACTGAACAACATCTGCAACGCATCCGCCACAGCCTGAGAGGTGATAGTCCTCATTGGCACAGCCTCGGGCCATCTTGTGCACAGATCCACCATTGTCAGAATAAAACGAAAGCCTCTCTCTGATGCAACAGAAAGAGGACCAACGATATCGATTGCAACTTTCTGGAAGGGGCGAACCGACAAATCAACAACCTGCAACGGAGCCTTCGGTAATTTGCCTTTATGTGTCACCGGCTGACATACCCTGCAAGACCTGCAGTATACCTTAATGTCTTTGTTGTATGCCGGCCAATAGAATTGTGACAGAACCCTATGGCAAGTTCTTGCAACCCCCATATGTCCAGCAAACGGTGAATCGTGTGCAACCTGCAACACCTTTGATCTAAAGGCGACAGGCATCACCACCTGGCGCTTGAATTCGAATTGGCCGGAAAAGCATCTGGTAAGAACATCATTTTTCAACTCAAACCAGTAACGTGCCGACTTCGTGCACTTTACATCACCATTTTGGGCCAAAGTGTAACATTTCTGCAATGTTCCATCAGCTCGCTGCTGCTGGACAAAGTCCGATGCTGGTACATCGGGACCCGTGGAGGCAATACATGGGACCGCGTTAGATGTCGGTAGTTCCCGCTGTATCGCCAATGAATTGTCGTCTGATCTGGTCTGCGCCCTTGTGACCACCACATTTGCCACAACTGACCGTTCGACCTGCCATTTTGTGATGTCGGCCTGAGTACAGTCACGAACACCATGCACGTTCCCTATAATCAAATCGACCACTGGAGCCTCAAGAACACACGCCTGCACCCGACCAGAAATAAAGGGTGTATCCACCTCTATAATGGCTAGGGGGTAATATTCAACATTTCCCCCAAATGTCACGCATCCGACAGTCTTACCAATAAGGCACGATTCGTCAATACATGATCGGCGCACTCCTATCGTAGTGCATCCTGTGTCCCTCAACACAGACACCAACTGGTTCTGAACCATGCCCTGGTGTAACTCTAAGCTTCCGCTCCCATCAAGAGAAGAGAGGCAAGGCAGAGTATGACCACAAATTAGTAATGGTCTGCCATCAGGTTCAAACAAAGGCCTACATCCTTCGCAATCTTCGTTATTAAAGGTTTTCAGAACGCATGCAGCATTAGCCTTTTCTGAATTGTTTGGACAGACTCTTGCAGCATGTCCCCTTCCGTCACATGCGCCACATCGAAGCTGACCACCATCATCTTTTGTAGGACTACCCTTTGGTGAATTGGTATGTTCTTGCTCCCGTTTGTCATCCCTTTTACTCGGACCACTTCTTCTATACCAGCGATGATCGGGATCGCTAGTAGTGTCTATTCGGACCTGCCTCCGAGTAGACCTGTCATGTCTATCTCCCGTGTATCTAAACGGAGATCTATCCTGACGGTAGAACGATTGTTTTTTCGGAAATATGTCACAGTATAATATCTACCCTTAAAATTATCATAGTTCCCATGAGATCCATGCCCTACTATAGTAACTGCCGATCACAAACCTTCTCCTGGCAAACCTGTCCGCACTCTTGGACCGATGCTGCCGGAAAATTTCCCAATAATAACTTGCCAACACATGTAGCGAAAGGCTCAGGGACAAAATGACTTGTGAATTGTCTTACCAGGGTGAGCGGTAACGTACTGCCGCCAACAACTCTGACATAGCAGTAATGTCTCTGGGTTTGCGTTCTTGAAAAAATGCAAACATGTCAGAACAAACATGAGGAGAACGATTGTATGCAACATGAGATCAAAGAGTCCATCAAAATCCCTAGTTATTCCCTCCAACTCTGTCCATCTATTAAGTAGAAGTTTAATTTTGGTGACAAAAGAGCCGAAATCTTGTTCGGCACTAGGCATCGTCTCTGAAACGAAAGCAATACCCTTCAGCTGTCAGCTTAAATTCTCTACGGTATCATAATTAGTTCTGTCAGCCACAGGCAATATACAGTGCAGGCAAACTATATACGGTATTTAAAGCAGAGCCGGAAAGCAATGCAGATAAAATCATCTCAAGGCCATTCCTCCTTCCTTGCCCTCCAGGGGAGCCTCTGATTCAAATCTCTCCAAAAAGAAGTCCATGCTATCTACTTCCTCCCGAAAATTCGGTAAAGTCGTAGCCTATAAGGGCGAGCTGCTCCCTAGAAGTCGAACTAGGATTACCAGCATCAAGCTCCAACTTTTTTATAGCAATATCCTTGTCCGCCTCAATCTTCATTTTTTCTAACTTCATCCGTCTTAGATCTGCCTCAATTTTTTTATTTTCTGTATCTTCTTGAATCTGTCTCAGTTCTCTATCTGCATCAATCTGTTTCAGTATTTTATCTGCTTCAATCTGTCTCAGTTCCTTATCCTTATCTGCTTCAATCTTTTCAGTTCTCTATCTGCTTCAATCTGTTTCAGTTCTTTATCTGCCTGAATCTTCAATTTTCTGTAGTTGACGCTCCTCATAGCGTTCTCGTCTGTCATCTTCTTGTTTTTTATGTACTCTTTGAGAATTGCCCACTCAAGATAATACAAGTGATTTGTATAATTTGATCTTTGATGTTACTTTTCCAGATCACATGTCATGGCAGCTTTGGCCATCACAAAGTCCCCCTTGATTTCCTTTATTTGATTTCCATCAAAACCTTAAGGCTAGACATAGTATAGATCTATGTGCAATACAAATGCGGTGGCAAGCTAAGAAATAAGTAAAGTAATGAAGGTTCCCAATTCCTCAAATTGTTATCCATACCCACTACAAAATTTTTAATAAATATATTGTTTCCACAAGACCAATGTATATTTCTCCAGACGATGGGTACGATGTACCTGCAGTCACGAATACACCTGATTAAAAAACAAGCAGGTGAAAATACAGTATGACAAGACAGTTCCAAATAAGGGATCCGATGAAACGAATCCTTGCTTGTCTATACCCAATCAATGTCAAGATACAATGACATAAATCTCAAGCTCACACAGTGGTAGCTTTAGACAAGGACATCTGCATAATGGCTAAAAAAAATGATGTCCGTCTCTTATTTCACCACTGCTGATTTTACAAATACATATTCCAAAAATTCATATACAGTTCATATACAGGACTCATTAAATAGGAAAGCAAGTGTTGCATTGTGACCGAATTACTTTTCTCACAATGAGCGGGAAATACAAAAATTTACAACAAACTTAGTAAACGCATTTTGTACCAAAATTGTGAGACTCCGAACATCTATTTTTCAGAAAAAAAAAATCAGATGCCACAGTCACGTTAGACTAAAATTCTGAATCTTTTGATGCGGCAAACTTCAAATGTGTGCGAACAATTTGTAGAGAAAGGGATGGCTAATGGTCGGTCGCTTACGTACAGGAAGTCAGTTAGATCATAAAGTCAGTTAATATCTGGTTTACCAATCCAGTGTACGTGTGCGTTCTAGGTAGAACACTGGCTAAACAGACAGTTCAACTTAAAATAATTGTGTCTGCTATTACAGCAGAATAATTTTGGTGTACAAGTATTTCTCTGTGCGATATGGCATCTTCCAGTAGGCCTAAAGCATATAAAAGGAACCGCAATGTTTTGTCAATTGAAACGAAAACAGAAATTATCAAGAGACTAGGACAAGGTGAAACTTCAAGTTTTCAATGTTGGGAAAGCTAAACTTCACTTGCGAGGATTTTCAATGGGGAAAGCTACCGTCTCTGACATCAAAGAGTAAACAAAGGCCTAAAATTATGAGTTTTGCATCAGAAATTTGATGAATTGTGGAAAATGGGTCGAAGAAACGTAAAACCATGAGAAATGCGAAAGATGTGAAATTGGAAGAGGCTTTGTATATATGGTTTGTGCAAAGAAGAAGCAAAGGGGAACCTATCTCTGGTTCTCTGTTGTGTGAAAAGGCACTTCAGTTCAACAATCAACTTGACGGTCCTCCTGACTTTAATTAAGGCTAGCCAGGGATGGTTAAGAAACTTTAAATCTCGTCATGGCATACGAGAATTGGAGCTTCAAGGGAAAACTTTATCTAGCTATGCAACTGCTGATAAAAGTTTTAAAGAAACATTCTTGGCTTTTTTGGAAAAGAAGGTTATTCACTCGATGATGTTATAATGCCGATGAGACTGGCTTATACCATGCCCACGCTAGATCTATTGCGAAGCAGAGCCCCTGGGTGAGAGTAAAGTCAAACCTTCTCCTGCGCAAACCTGTCCGCACTCTTGGTTTAAAAATGCTGCCGGAGAGAGTTTCAATTTTGGTAGCCGCGAATGCCAGTGGAAATCGTTTAGGTGCTAATGATCGGAAAGCCAAAAAAACCACGTTGAAAAAAACGTGACATGCCGCCCCATTGTGTTACATAGCAGAAGAGTGCTTGGATTTGAATAGTGAAAAATTTCTTGATGTCATACAAACCAGTTGTCCCGCAAATGTGATCAGGTTGAGAGAACAAGAACATAAAACTGGAAAAGTTAATTCTTCTACTGGACAATGCACCATCTCATCCAGGAGACGGATACATTGAATGCAGCTGATGCAAAAGAGCCGTAAATTTTTCTGCACTCCCAATGTAACAGCACTGATTCAACCAATGGATCAGGGCGTTATGCAGCTTAAAAAGATGTACAGAAGGTTGCCTTTACGGTATCATTTATTAGTTGGCTGAAGATGAAGGCAAAGTGTGGTGGGTGTTTAAAAAGCTTAAGCTCGGAAAGCAATGCAGATAAAAGGAACGTGTAGGCTGAAGGCCATTCCTCCTTCCTTGCCCTCAACAAGGCTTGAGTAAATTCTTGGGAAAAAAGAAGTCCATGCTATCTACTTCCTCCCAAAATTATGTAATGTAGCCTAAATAAGGGCGAACTGGCTCAAGCAAGCCGAATAGGATTGCCAGGACTGTGACAAAGATGATGCACACATGTGGCTAGAAGATGATAATGATTCTAACTTTTCCGTTTAGAATGACGAAAAAATTGTTCTTTTGTGCAAGAAGCTTGAATACATGTCTCAGTTTCCGATGATGAAGACTCCTCAAAGTACTGATTTACTTGTAGATTTATCTGAAAAACTTCAAAACTGTCGATCAGTTCCTTATCCCTAGGCTTCATATCACTAGTTTCAGCTCTATCTGCTTGGTAATCTGTTTCAGTTCTTTATCTGCTTCAATCTGTTTCAGTTCTTTAGCTGCCAAAAGGAGATTTTTGTAGTTGACGCTCCTCATAGCGTTCTCGTCTGTCATCTTCTTGTTTTTGGTGCAAAAGAGGATTCTGTAACTCATACTCTTTGTGTTCGGCCTTTTTGCCCACTCAAGCAAAGAATCCCCCGACTTTCCTGTTTCTCTCCAATTTCTATAAAATCCTTAATACACATAGTACATGCACTATGTGCAATACAAATGCGGTGGCAAGCTAAGAAATAAGTAAAGGTATGGGTTCCCAATTCCTCAAATTGTACCCATACCACTACAAAATTAATAATAAATATTTTGTTGCACAAGACCAATATATATTTGCAGACGATGGGTACGATGTACAGTCACGAATACACCTGATTAAAAAAATCAAGCAGGTGAAAATACAGTATGACAAGACAGTTCGGATAAATAAGGGATCTACTGTACTGAAAACAGAATCCCAATGCTTGTCATACCCAATCAATGTCAACCGATTACAATGACATAAATCTCAAGTCACACAGTGGTAGCTTTAGACAAGGACATCTGCATAATGGCTACAAAAAAAATGATGTCCGTTGCCCTTATTTCACCACAAGCGTGATTTTACAAATACATATCGGTACAAAGGAAAGGACCAAAAATTCAAGACTATGAACAGTACATACAATGATGAGACACGAACTCACTTGACAAACAAACACCAACAGTACGATAAGAAAGTGATGACAGATATGAGATTGAAACACATAAGTATATACAAACCGTACTGTTAACAAACGAGAACAAGGAGATTGTCAATATAACTTATGTACAAGATAGCAAGAAGAAAACAGGAGAATACGACAGCAAAACATGACGAAAAAGAATACTTGCAAAAATATGACACTATGCATAAAAACAAGACAATCACCGCTAAAACACTGAAAATGTGCACGGTCAGTTATGCTGGACAGTCAACAGGGTCAACTCTCTGTGCCTGTACCCCACTGCAACACTGACAGTGTTACTGCCTAAAGAAACCAGTTCAACATAATCCCTTTTCCATAAGAAAAAAAAATCTGTTAAACACGCCACCAATACTACACTTAAAACCAATGCATTACAATAATAAGACAACAAAGACGGCACGAAAACCAGTAGTGGACGGTGAAGCGACGAGGTCTGTAGCAAGGCAATATCAAAAGGCAGAAAGAAGTCACACAAATAATTGAAATATGTAAAACAAATGAAATTGCAAATGAAAGTATCAGAGACAATGAAAAGAACAGATAATAAAATAGTAACAGAAAAGCATCATTGCAAATACCAGCATATGGAGAAATGAGCTAAACGAAAAAAAAAAAAAATTCAAATGGATGAGCAGAGTAGACCAGTAATTAAAAACATGACGATAAGGGAAACACATAAAATAAAATGACGTCAAAAAAGAAAGTAGAACAGCAAGAGAAAAGAAAACAAGAAATATAACTAAATTTATGACTGTCTTTCTGTAAACTGAATCCTCAAATTTCCAATCCCAGCTCCTCAATCGAATGATGATAATGAATCACGAGACAAAAGCACGAATAGTATCAACAAATGTTAGTGCTACAATCAGTTACGCTTAGTGCACTCTGCACTGTCCGGTTGCGGCAAAATGTTCTGAACAAATTCAAAACCAAGATCCACAATCGGCGTCAGTTATTCTCGTAGCTGAAGCCTTGAAACCACCAATGGATGTAGTAATAAGAAAATAAATCAATGTTCAGTATTTTCCCATTCCGTTCCGCTCTCAAAAATCCACACCAATGTAACTGGCCTTCTTATGTCTGTGTCCAAGAAAGGCTATACCAGCATAATAAATGATAACTGGTAAACTCAGCGACGTCCAGAAATTATCATTCGTTATCGAACCATAGCTGCAGTAAGAAACGACATAAAGTCCATCAGCAAGACGTCACGTCTTTTATCAGCTGCGTAACATAGACCATTGCATCAGAAAAGTGTCATGGTCGTATCCACCATTCACGTACAATTAATCAGTACGACTACAATGTTCTGTCTTATCCAACGCTATATATCAGCATCAGCATTCACGAATAATGCTGCTCGGCAAATCACGTATAGTTCCTCATCACGAACAGTTTCTCAGCACGACAATGATAGTCGGTAGTATTCATAAACAAGTTAAATTTTCATGCGGACAAAAGGTCACTGCAGCAGCGTCGCGCAATAAGCATGCGCAGGCAAGGCAACGTATTCACGGTAGAGGCGAGCTGTAAGATGTGTACTGGCAGGTACGCACGTGTAGTATCCACATAATTTGTTGTACCACAAATCTCAAAGTAGGCGACGTCTTCGTGCTCTCAGCAGGTAGGCCACCAATGGACAACCGATAATCCAAAAATCAGCAGGCAACTGCAGCGACCGACAAATTAAAACCTCTTCGCCTACGCCTGGAAGGAACTAAAACCTCCTATTTTCCACCACAATTACGACAGACCCACAATTAGCTCTCCAAATCACTGACAATGGAACTAATCCAACAACAAGACGGCATCGTCGTCGCCCCAGCCAGACAGGAACTCATTAAACTTTAGCTTCATAGTCTTCACACTGCGCAATGAGTCCATGCACGAACTTGTAGCTTGTTTTCGCCGACAACAAACCCATTGCAAAATGTCCTCATCAGAAAAAGCAATCGCACATATAATGGGATGCAACCCAATCGCCGACAAAAGCCTCGACAACTGTAAACTTGCTATGAGGGAGCCCGTAATAAGATCAATACCACAAATATCCAGATACCAGCAGTCACTAACAAAGTGGAACGCTAAAATACATCTGTATAGAGGACCACAGCCCCCAAAAATATGTCACAGTATAATATCTACACTTTCATGACATTGTCCTCTAAGCTCGTATCAAACTGCGAGAGGTCACACAATCAACATACTTATAAACGCCATTCACAAAGCGTACACGAAGGCGTGCTGACAATCTCCCTTTTTAATAATAACAATGAAACACGTAGGAATTCAATAATAATAGCAATACATTGTCAGCAATAACCATATGACTGGATCAACAAGTCCTACTACCACTAGACTATACAACAATGCTGTACAAAAGCCAGCAACCATAAAGAGAGCACGATTAATATGCAATGCGGCTTCTAAAGCCGGCCAACTGACATCTTTCTCTGTCAGGCTTCCTGTTCACTCCATTCCATTGCACCCCTTTGCACCATTTTCTTTGAAAGCTGATGTGCGCACCAAAATATATGTTTATTCCACCAAAGTCCATGTGCGCAACAAAAGATATTATGTGATTTACTCGAATTTTTGGCCATTAATTGACCACTACTGCAGATCAAGGATGACAACCAGCTACAAAGGTATATCTTTAGAGAGCTGGGTGTTTCAAAATTAGATCCCTATAGCTCAAGGTGTGCCTGCCGCTGTTTTGTTGCCTAGAATAATAGTGACCCTCGTAGTTCCCAAAGGGCCTCTGGATGAGACAAAAATAACATCAGATTATTGCTCCCTGATGCATGTTATAAAAGGTGACTTATGTGAAGTTGTACATGAGGCTGGCAAACTCATCACGTAAAACAAATAGCCACAGAATCCATCGTTGTAAGGGTATGTGACTGCTTGACAGAAGCACAAAGGAAAATGATGATGGTGCTAATGATGATGATGCTAATGATGATGATGAAATATAAGTGGATAACCAGTTATAATTATTCAGTAATTCTTCATATAGTTCACAACTGTATATTTTTTTTGTTGATCGATGTGCAAAGTTGCAGCTTTCTGTGATGAGTGAAACAGAAAGATATTGAACGTCGAAAATCTAAAACGTGGCAAAAATAGAAAATGATGTTGATCTTAAATAAAAAAGTGTGAAAATAAGGAAGACGCAAAGTTCAGCCAGCAAATTTAGCTGCAGCTATATCTGAATCGGAGACGAAGTATATTTGTTTCAATTTTTACGAATGTACTACTAACGTCAGTGTTTCTCTGACCCCTATTACCATTTATCCTGTTATAATGAAGCAAAAACTACAATGCTCTATAGCATAAAGGTAATGACATTTCGTGCACCGGATATAAATATCAATGGGTTTATTTTTACTGTCCTTAGTCTAACCTAGTTTCACAATTATAGCTCGAAGAATTACTCACAACTGTAATGAAAGATCAGCAGGACTTTGCTTCCGTTCTCAGAATTTTGTTTTCATTCACAATTTTTATTTTTAGTTAATTTTATAATTCTACTCAGTCATTATTATATTTTATTTTATATGTAATTGTTGTCATTTATTATTTTATGTTTTTGATATGTACTATTTTGAATGGTATTTATTAATTTAGTAATAACTACTAATTTGTTGTGGACTAAACAATTGTGGTTACGCTCCAGTCTACCCAGCTGGAAATGGATACTTGACTCTGCTCGTGAGTTAGGGATGGAGGAAGGCAGCGAGAAAAGGAACCGGTCGCCCCACCTCATGAAAAAGCTGGACCTAGTATTGTGTAGTCTCTAACATTTCACTCACCTACGGTCGTATCTGCTATGGTACCTTTACCTACACATTTTTGCAAGCTACCTTTTGTTGTCTTCAAATTCAGTTATTATCATCACTATCATCAACAATATCACTAATTGAATCAACATTATTTAATGTAGATGAATATGCACGCCTCACCACACAGCTGACAAGTCACGATAAAACTAACAGGCAGAACAATAATCTGCATATTTCATCAAAGTATGCACCCTGGGAATTTTATTTTGATTGATTTTATTTTTTAAAGAAAACGTTTATTGTTCATTTAGTTTTGGGACCCAAAGACGCAACAATAGAGAATGCAGTCAGCGACCCATAGCTTGACTGCTTGCGTCAGCGAACCAGAGCTGACCAAGACCCTACTCCACCTCGACGTGGTGGTCCTGGAAACAGGCTGCATCACTGCAGTCTGGCTCAGAGAGTAGGGATCGAAGAGGGAAGGCAAACACGGTCCCAAAAAATGCAGTGCTGAAGTCGGATGTGTCGGCCGAAAGGCGCAGATATCGCAGCTCTGCTGTAAACAGACACAACGCAACCAACGTCATTTTCAGGACGAACGAGGAAAAAGAAGAAGTTCATTTAGTTTTAAAGAGCGGTATTGTTATTCATCAAACAAACTAAAGAGCTAAACCTGACAAAAAAATCAACGTGTTTTTAAACTAAAAACTAACCTTCACGAAACACTCACACTTACAAACACAGCCGGCTCTTTGCGATACGGGCAGGGCGGCAACACCGATGATGTCTTCGACAAAAGGTTGGGGGGGGGGGGGGCGGGGGGGGGGGGGGGGGGGGGGGGGGGGGGGGGGGGGGGGGGGGGGGGGGGGGGGGGGGGGGGGGGGGGGCGGGGGGGGGGGCGGGCCGTAAATTTAAAAAAAGAAATTGCAGATATTAAAGTGGTGATCCAACATTCCCGGAATTGAAAGAAAGAAGAGCCCGACCGCAATAGAGAGAAAATCCATAGCGACAAAATACACCGAGAAACATTACCCACGCAACAGCTGTCAGTGGCAACAGGACAATTCTCAAGTACTGTAATTTCAGAGCAGAGGCCTAGAAGACTGCAGCAGAGGTTATAATGACACAGAAAAACACAGAGAGACAATTTGCTTTCTTTACCGAAGCACTGTCAGTAAACTGCAACGTTGAAAAGCCAAAATAATGCAGACCTGGATGACCTAAGAATAGTGCTCCACAAACTACGTCAACGATTTAAAAGTGTTGTCACCGTCAATGAAGAGGCAGACAGATTGGCAAAGGAAGGTGGAAAACTACCCCAGCCTGATGCAAGCATAACTGTCTAGAGAGTTTTATCAGAGTCAGATACAGAAAATAATGAGATGTAGAGCATCCAGGTCACACACAAAATGATGCATACTACCAGCTCAACAGAAGAGAGCGAAGTGATAATCTTCAGACTCTGCACTGGCCACAACAGATTGAGATACCATCTATTCAACAAGCTAAAGATAGGAACTACTGATGAGTGCAACTGTGGCACTGTTAAAGGACTGCTGAACATCTGCTTCAAAGTTGCCCAACATTTGTGGAACAGAGAAACTCATTAGTATGAAAACGATCCTTTCAAACTGAGAAACAGCCACTTCAGACTTGGATACCATCTGACCAACAAACTGAAAATTGGACAGACAGATGAGTGTCCATGAGAGGAGGACAAACAGACAGATGAGTGTCCATGAGAGGAGGACAAACAGATGAGTGTCCATGAGAGGAGGACAAACAGATAGTAGAACATGTACTCCAAAACTGTCGGCTCCATGAGAGGAGCAGGGTGACAGTGTGGCCTTGTCCAATCCAGTTGAGGGAGAAACTTTATGGTGATGAATGAGGCCTGGGACGGACTCCCAGCTTTATACGAGAGATAGATGTGGTTATTTGAGAGCGAACGACGAGGAAGAAGAAGAGAACGCTATATTACGGGAAGGATGAGGGGGCGCCAATAAACGAGACCTTGCGCCACATTGAAAAATTCCGAGGGCCGGCTGGGTTTAAAATAAGACACACTAGAGCACATTTTGACCGTAGTGATAACTAAATGTGATACAATAGAGCACATTTTTACCGTAATGATAACTAAATGTGACACACTAGAGCACATTTTGACCATAGTGATACTAAATGAAACACACTAGAGCACATTTTTACCGTAGTGATAACTAAATGAAACACGCTAGAGCACATTTTGACCATAGTGTCAGAGAGAGTTTTATGATCTATAAATTTTCTATATTCTCTTCTTTTTTCTACCCGTGTCCTCTACTTTATTATCACTCTTTATCCTTTTCCTGTGTTTTTCGCATTCGTACGTTTGCGACTATAAACATTACTATTTTCCCATTCAAACTTTCGCCTGGTTTTGTTTTCTCATTTAGAAACGCAGTAGATTACCTAACGTGTCAGTCCCTTGCACGAAATAATTTTAGGTGGGATTTCAGTCTATCAGACATGATGAGCAGACAAATTGTCTACATTTGCAGCTGTCACGAGAGTTTTCGTCAGGCTAGCTCCCGGCGAAGTGTGAAAATTTCCCTCTGCAGTGGAGACGGGTCGTCTGACATTCGCATCTGACATGAACGCTCACTGTCCGATAGTTAGACGGAGGTGTGAATCGCGCCAGCCATGCTCGCTCAGAGCAGACAGAGTGTCTGGCATTTCGCCTCTGACACGCGCGCTCAAGGTCAGATAGTTAGACGGAGGTGCGAAGACGCACTGGTGGCAGTTACGGCATGCGTCTAAGCTAACGTAGGTGTTAGGAGAGGGGAGAGATCGGGTTTTTGGAAATAGTAGGAGCCTTTGTCTGGTTTAAGATATTAACCAGAGTTTGCAACTTGATTTCACTCATTCTCCATTTGCAGTATACGTGGTCACTTCGTTCTAGATACTTAAACTTATAAATGAAATCTCTTAGTTTCGTTGTGATACCGTAGTTCTGTGTTGAGGTAAATATTACATTAAGTATCTAATATTTTGTGAGTGATTAAGTGTTTAATCGCCTATTTTTCACTAGTTATTTTGTGCAGAGTGAATTAAAAATAAGTCTGTTATATTCTGTAAACGACGAGTTACAGTGGTAAAACAGAATAAATTATAATTTCTAGCTTAAAATCATGTAGCTATAATGAATTTAATTTAACTGCTAAATAATCAGACGAGAATAATTTTTCTAAACTAACTTATAAATGCTAGATGCCTCATGAGTGTTGACGGAATACGTATGTATTCCTAATTCATGGTGATTGATTTTTATATATAACTTTTTTCACGGGAAAGTTTAAACGTCAAGTCAAGCTCTACGCTTGCAGTCAAAATGTAAGTTATATTGAGTACATAATATGTAAAATATTTCATATGTGTTTTTTCTTTATTCAGTGAATACTGGGGTAACCCAACATTGCCGGCGTTTAGTACAGAGACAAACCTGTGAGAAACATAAACATTTTATATCTTTAACCACGTGGTTTTTTTTTCTTCAAAAAACACCTGTCTGACAGGGCGTGTGCCTTCAGAGATAGACAGAATACCAATCCCACTAACGGTTTTTTTTTAAAGAATAAATGCTTATACTGGGTATTTGAGCCAGATCATATTTCCTCACAAACTCTAATGTACATGCTGCCTTGTGACGAGAATAATTGCTGAAGAAAGTAAAAATAAACATTAACTTTTCCGACATTATCTGACCAAGTGTGTGGTGAACCAAGATTATCTGTTGAGAGAAGTTGTCCACCGGTCATCTTCCTAATTAAGGGAAACCTCGTGTTCTAACACTGTGTGCCCGCTGAAACCCTAAATCTTACCTCGTGAATAAGTGACATTAATTTAAATCTGTAAAGAAAGAACGATCGCCTGAAGAGGACGCTCCCCGGACACGGTGAATGAAACCAATATCTGCAGAGCTGGGTATCCGCTTCATCCACAGATAGACAGATTAAACGAAGTGTACACTAAGGCTTGCGCCAGACGGCGAACAACCGCACGATTGTAGGTAAGGTTGTGTGAGTCAGGGCCCTGATGAAAGAACCGAGTGAAAGTAGACTGAAGGATATTCTTCGTTTGATTC
The DNA here is from genome assembly GCA_024509875.1 of Oreohelix idahoensis. NCBI lineage: Eukaryota > Metazoa > Mollusca > Gastropoda > Stylommatophora > Oreohelicidae > Oreohelix > Oreohelix idahoensis. Next base: position 41,916 of record JAMPIV010006296.1, on the reverse strand, counting down.
ACTCACTTTGTAACTTTCCTTATGCAAGATTTTGTTGCTAAACTATATTTTTCCTTAGAATATATACTGCTATCAAAGTCAGTTCATACCTTCAAAAGGGGAAAATATTAGACCCAAATCATATGTATCTGTGACTCTTTGGGCTATCATCGTTCTCCTAACGGGACTGTGGGCTAAACATCGAGGAAAGATCATAACTGTGGGTCTATCATTTCTTGTAGAAATTCCTTGATTTTTATGACTATTTGTATATGCTTTGATGTAATTTTATTTGTTGTGATGGGATTTTAGATAATAATTAAAACTGCCCTTAAACTTAATCAGCGTGTTGGTCAGCTCGTTCTAGAATATCTATATAATCATCTGTTATAGTTTTCCCACGTGTGTACGTCTAACTGTCGTCTTGTATGTGCGTGCACGTGAGTGGATAGAATATATATATATATATATATATATATATATATATATATATATATATATATATATATATATATATATATATATATATATATATATGTAATATATATATATGTGTTTAGACTTTTTGACTCGTCTAAATCTGTCGTAGAAGATAGGTGAAAGAGAAGATTTCTCGATTTCAGAGACAGCCTCTATCACAGTCTACCATCTCACTCGTGGAAATCTATTTCTATTACTACCTCTCACTGTGACGATCACTTATTCTAATCTATTCAGAAGGGACCAACCCAAGTCTTAATTCTCTTATCAAAAAAAAATCTACGACACATAGTGATAACTAAATGTGACACACTTGAGCACATTTTGACCATAGTGATAACTAAATGAAACACACTAAAGCACATTTTGACCGTAGTGATAACTAAATGTGAAACATTAGAGCACATTTTTACCATAGTGATAACTAAACGAAACACACTAGATCACATTTTTACCATAGTGATAACTAAATGTGACACACTAGAGCACATGTTTACCATAGTGATAATTAAATGAGACACATTACAGCAAATTTTTACCACAGTGATAACTAAATGAGACACTCTAGAGCACATTTTTACCGTAATGATAAATAAATGAGATACATTAGAGCAAATGCTTACCGTAGTGATAACTAGGCATATGGGGTCGTCTAATATGCCATCAAGCAGTGAGAGGGAGGGGTGGGATCTAAAATTTTGAGTAAAATGTGACGTCCCACACTAAAATTGAGCGCGAGACTCGCTTCTTTCATAAATAGTGTCGGAACAGAATAGGTTTTGTAACCTAAATCCTCAAAGTCTACCATTAAATATGCTAATAATAATATTGCCTCGTGGATGACTTATATTAATATTACTAGTGTAAAAGCCCGTCACAAGACGGGAATTAAGTTCAAAAGCACCAATAATTAACGGCAATTTTACTTATTCAAATGCTTGTGAAAAATAATGTTAGGTGTGAATATCCGATTGTTCATCAGTACACAGATTTTCTGTTGTTTTAATTTCTAATTTTGCTTTGTTGTGATTTCTTGATCGAGACAATGCGACGTACAGGTCCGTGAGAGAAAACTGGCTCGATCAAGAAAATATTGTTAAACTCTAAGTGATATAGAACATGGCTGTTTGCCCGCTATTAAAAATCGCTACGTTAGTTCTGGAGCGTCCGATTGACAGAGTGGTTAGAGCGCTGGTCTCTCTCGGCAAAGGTGCCTGGTTCGATTCACAGTATCATTACGGTTCAGTTTACCCAGCTGTAAATGGGCACATGACTTTGCTCTTGAGTTAGGGAAGGAAAAGACAGCGAGGAAGGGAACTGGTCACCACACCTCTCGATGCTGGACCTAGTATAGTAAAGTCTCTTAATTCCACATACTTAACCGTGGTGGCCGATCATTAGGAAAATACCAGTTGATTTTATTCTAACAAAAGCGTGAAACTTAAACATTTATACGCGCATTCCTGTTAATTATAGTCCCTTACTTAGTCGTTCCCCTTCTACCGTGAGGTGTAGAGGTTTGGAAGAGAGAGCGCCAGACTATCCTATCGGCTGTCTTCTTTCTGGCCTGGTTCCATTCTAGTCCTCGGTCCTTCAAAGATTGTCTAATGTTGTCCTCCCAGCGGTCTCTGGGTCGTCCTGGGGGTCTGGATCCTTGGCTCTTTGTTTCCCATGCTTGTCGTGGTATCCGATCTTCTCCCATTCTGCAGACATGGCCAAACCATCTTAGTTGGGACTGTTCTACTTGGGTCTGCAGGGGGTGGGATTTAAGGCCTTGACGTATCGTCTGATTACGTACCATGTCTCTTCTTGTTACTTCAACCACCTTCCTCAGATACCTCATTTCTGAGGTTTGGATCTGGCTTTTGTGGGTTGTTGTCATTGCCCATGACTCGCATCCTTATGTCAAGACTGGGACATAGGAGGAGCGGTATACAGCCATCTTCGTTTTCTTACCAACCTCTCTCTTGCTGAGGAATCCTCGATTTATGGCCTGAAAAAGTCTCACAGCTGCTGCTTTTCGAGTGGCCAACTCTTCTTTGATGCCTCCCTTTCGGTCTATAATAGCTTCTAGGTATTTAAAGTGGTCGACCAGCTCCAGGACCTGTTCTCCCAGCTTAATCTGATGTCTTCTTTCTTCTCGTGATATCACCATGGATTTTGTTTTAGAGCTGCTTATGACCATCCCTCTCTTCTCCAGCTCTTCCTTCCAGACTTGCAGGTTGGATTGGAGATATGCCTCTGATTTAACAATCAGGGCAACATCATCAGCAAATGCCAGCTCCGAAATACAGTCCTGTCTCATCTTCCAGTACCCCACTGAATACTTTCTTGTTCTCTCCTTACATGCCTTGATGACATCTTCCATGAGGAGTATGAAAAGGTAAGGTGACAATTATAGTCCCAACTAACATAATTACCGATGAATGTTACGTCGGTCGGTCTCACTCAAAATAGTAACTCGTGCCAGAAAAAAAAGTGCGCAACGCACGGTGTGCAACTTGCGCGGCGTGGGTGTTATATAAAACAAATACTTTGGTTTTTTTTATTTATTCTCTCACGAAATTAGTAGCGCTCGACAAAGAAAAAGTGCGTAAAAATTGGTGTGCATGAGCCCTCACCCGATGTACAAATCATGAAACTACAAAGTTTTTGTTAAAACCACTTATTATCAGGGAACAGTCTTTGATAAAAATCGCACGTGGTGTATGCTGTCCTTGATTTCTGAATGCATGTACGGTATTGATATTGTTGGCTGTAAACGCTTTCTTTCTTTGAGATCGTTGGAATAGCTGGACTATATTCAAATCCCCGTGATAAATTGTGTTAGAATAATCTATAATTTTGATGAAATAACGCTTAAAAATAGTGTCGTCGTTTTAAATATTTTTGGAGAAACGGTTGTACCAAAATTGATAAGCAATATTTGCAAATAATGTTGGATGAGAAGGGACCCCATGTTTTGTACTTGAATCCCAAAAACGTACTTCTTGCATGATACTGCCTTCTTTAAGGTAATTGAAATGTTTCTAAAAAAACCTGTAACGTATAAGATTTTCAAGTCTTATTGGTATAACTCCATACATTTATGTACAAATATGTGTACCGGTACATGTTGTTAAGCCTTCAAACACGGGAGCAAACTCTCACAAACACACGCATATGCAATCACTTCTCAGAGAGGTTTCATTTTCCTTGACACACAGAACTCTCAGGAACGTGACTGACAGTTCTCTGAAGGTTGTCAAAGCACGAGATGATGAGAAAAAACTGTGTGTAACGAACTATCATTCTGTGACTGGCGTGTTATTTCATGCCGGGTAATCTCATCTTCTGCCATGGACAAAAAAAAAAAAAAAAAATTGACGCAGCGAGTGCTCCAGCTCTCACACAAATCTATGAACAAGTTTAGTTCCGAAAAATATATTCTTACAAAAAAACTTGTACTATACTGATTGTGAGGGCGTCTAGTGTTAACTGAGGTGGAAATTAAAAGAAATGGTTGGGAAACACGAACAAGCTAAAAATACACGCCACGCAGACAGACATACAAAAGAAGAGATGTCCTTGATGGAATACGCAGACAGCAATATAGACAAGGCGTGCAAACATATCTAAGATGACGTGTGGGACAAAAGAAGATGTAATTGAAAATGTGATGAGAGACAAAAAACGTCGGGAGCACAGGGAACAAGTTATTCGATCAATCAGACAACAACGAAAAATTGAAAAATGCGTAAGGCGTGGACTTCTCTTAACGTGAAAAGAGCTGAGAGTATTTGCTGCTTATATTGTTGCGGGTACAAAACAGAAAAAAGGATACAAATGACATTTGTATTAAAGTGTTTTCTTTAGCTAACTTTTTTCAAAGCCACACAAACGATCTCCTTCAAATTGTATTCGAAATTTTAATTTTATGATGGACTTTACTGTTTTTCAAACATTTCCCCAAGCTATGTAAGCCACTTTTGCGTTTAGTATCCTTATTTGACATCGCTTTCAATTCGGTCAACTTCGCCTAAGTTGTTGCCAAGATAAGTGGATATGTCCACCTCTTGACATTTGCTTCTTCAGTTGCCATCGTTCTGTACATTCCCGCATTCATTCTCATGATCTTTTGTTTCTTCACTGCGGATTTTCAAACGTAGTTGTTTTTAACTTCTCATCCATCTTTCTCACTGTCTTTACGTCTGGTTTCGGTTAGAGGATAAAAAAAAAAAAAAAACCAAAAAGAGAGTGCCAAATGACGCAGCGACGAAACAATATTGATAGGCAAGCGTCAGAAAAAAGGAACTCTAATGATTTATAACATGGTGACAGATATTGAAAATAAAAGTACTAGCCAGAAAAGAGAAAGTTATATACACATGTTTGTCATATTTAAGAAATACATTCTCCAGAGCACAGTGTCAGTCATTAATGAAATTTTAAAAAAAAAGGTAAAGCTTGTCCCTTAACAGATACTACCGCAGGAGAGTTACGCGTTAGAGACTTCACTACACTTAGCCTTAGCTTTATGACGTGAGGTCACCAGTTCTCTAACTCGTTGCATTGGCCTTTCCTACTCAAGAGCAGAGTTTAGTACCAATTTACAGCCGGATAAACTGAAGTGTGAAGATACCAGGCTTCAAAATTGCAATAGTTTCTGTAGCAATGTGTTCTACATGATGAGGTTACCAGTCCCAGGCTGAACCTCATATTAGTCGCCTCTTATGTCTGATGGAGTAGTTCTCATATTCTGTCTTCTTCCCCGAGACCCCCGGGAACTACAAACTACAATCATAACTACTGAATAATTATTACTTCAACAACTACTACTAAGCGTTGAGTGACAGAGTGGTTAGAGCGTTTGCATCTCGAGGCAAAGCTATGGGGTTCGAAACCAGGTGGCATTATTCTCCACTCTACCCAACTGGGAATATGTACTTGACTCTGTTCTTGAGTTAGGAAAGACAAATGGTAGTGAGGAAGGGAACCGGTCAGCCCAGTTTATAAAGTTATGACCTAGTATTTGTGAAGTCTCTAACACGTCACTCTCTTACCGCATTATCTGCTATTGACCTACATTTATCTTTTACAATTTTTACGACTAGTGGCAACTGATGAGGGATACACACTGTCATCTGACAAACAATTAAGTCAAATTATGTGGTCTTTGAGGGGTCACTTCAGCAACGGGCATGACAATTTGATAGCAACCCAGAACTGTAGCTTGAGGTCACATTACTGAGCATTACTATCTGACCTACCCTTATTTTCGGAAACGAATGTAGGCCGCTCCTCGCATCTCTGTCTTCATTACTAACACAGACCTTTACGATGAACTTTTCTTCATAACACAATAAATAACATCACGTAAGGAAGAAGAAAAAAAATGCATACAAACTTAAAAGCACAAAAAGGCAGAAATTGTAGCACAGTAACCTACAAGTCGGGATTTCCAATATTTCATTTCGGAATTTCCGATGTCGAACGTCCAGCGAGAGCAAACTTTATGTGCTGTCTTGAATGTCTGTACAAACCTTCACATCACTTCACTTTTCAGGGTTTCTGTGACGAAAGCTGCCCAGACACTGATGTTGTGATTGTTGGCTATCGACGAGGACGATGATGATTGTAACTATGATAATAAAACTGACTGTCGCGATGTCGGTATTAACCTTTATGAACAAGTTAATAACAAAATAACAGAAATAAGAATTCAAGCTAAAAATTCTTTGGTCGATTATGAGTGGGAATAGAAGAATGAACATCTTCCCATTCAGAAAACCCAGGGTTGTTGATGCGCAGATATATCACTGCGACAGACATTGCAAGTCGGTAGCTTATATTGCTATGTTAAAAAACACAAAAACTGGAGTGTGTGTTCCCATTAAGCGTAACAGCGAAAGTGGAAAATATTTCACATATTTTTTAAGATGCATAATTTGAATGGCTTAATATTTTAGTGCCTCGGACAACACAATATCGAATTTGGATTATTTTTTAAATGTGAGTTTTGCCTCGTTATGGCGATGCTCGCTACATTCAACCTAGACACAAAGTCCGTCGGTTACATTAGGTGGCATATCAAAAACCAAAAGTTCCGTGGTCTGGTAAAATAATTAGAAAATAATTAATTCGAATTTGGAGCATACATTATTTCAATGTGAATCGAAGTCTTACAATTAAACTGCTGATCTTTTAAATATTTCACCTCAAACATTTCGTTTACACTCGGGGGTCATCTTTGTCTTGTGAGTTGTCATCGGTTACGGAAGGTGGAGCTTGCCCCGTCGCTCTTAGGGCGTGAGTTTTTTAATAGTTCTGTGTGGCTTGCAGAGTCATCAGAACATTGTTCAAGTTTAGTAGAACTTCCCGTGAGCTACAGTCATAACGTTGCGTGTTATTACATTCGGGATCCATCACGCTTGAAAGAATAGTGGAATTCGTCAGTCTGTACTCAAAACAATCAAAATTGTTGATTTAATTCGTTCGTTATTGTTCAAGGACTCGAAATCTGGCAGATTTGTTAATTATCATTTGTTCAAAATATTGATTTAAATATCCTAAGACAGAAGTAAACAGGAAGAAGGTACGTTTTTTGTTTTTGTTTTTTTGTGTGTATGCACCATTTAACTTTTCATGTGGCTTTATATGTGTGTGGAACATAACTTTCTTATTGGCATGTGTGAATTATCACTTGTCTTTTATGATGTATTAATATTTACCTACCGCTTCATTTGTGATGTGGGATAATTTTTTTTTTTTTTTTACATGCTTTGCCTTCGGGAATATTTCTCTGTAACTTATGTTAGTGATATGCTTGTATTTTGTTTCAAATCATTGCTCGTGTTTGTAATATGTGAACGTTGTTCAGTCATTTACATTGTTTGAATTGTTATACGGTTTTTTTCGTTCATATATGCAAATTTGTTATCACCTTTGTCTGTGACATGTCAGTATTTTTTTCTCCTTGTGTTTTGATACGTGACTATTTTGTTCTTTCAATTGCAGTTATGGTGTCGGCATTTTTTGTTGTTTGTGTTTTGTTACAGAAAAATGTTGTTTCCCTCTCGTTTGTGTTGTGTCAGTATTGTTACAATCAGTTGCATTTATTACATGTCTGTGTTTTTATTACCAGGTTAGATAACAATTTGAGGGTCTAATAAATTCTTGTAATAAATCTCTTCATAATAATTTTACTGCTATGTCCACTAACGACAGGCTACGCCGACTGTGGGAGGTAATCAGTAAAGCAAAATCCAAGACGTAGGCAAAGTTTTTTAAATTTTTTTATTTAAATAAAGTTTTGCCTCGTTTTGGCAACCTAGTTCAACCTAGTCGGTTATATTAGGGCGCATGTCCAAATATAAAAGAACCTTAGGTCAGAGATTACCTATTACGTGGTCAAAGTAATGCATCCCTTGACAACTAGAATTCAGTGTGAATATTCTCCTGTTTCTTCGAACACGCTCAACGTCAACTTGCATAAGTTTGAAGGAGGCAGTGGTTAGCCGAATGTCGTTCATTATTTTTTGGAAGAACGATGAATTGATCAACGTGTTTTGACATTATATTGCGGCTTTAAGAATGCATTAATCTTGCTTATGTCTATTAGCATTTGTAACACATAAGGAAGGGAAACCCGAGGCCTGTAAACAGTAAATAAATATTAGACAAACATAAAGGTATGTTTTCAGGCACTCGTAAGAAATGAGCCTGTAAACATACCTTAATGTTTGTCTAATACTGATTTATGTCTATTAGGCATTGTGTAAACCAAAATTCATAAACATATTTGGGGTTTGGGGTGACTAAAAGGTTTGGCGACCGCCTTTAATTCTAAAGGTTCGCTCTCAGTGCATCGAATATAATTGATGGAATTTTGTTCATAACAAATGGTTTCTAAACATGTTATACTTCCCCCTGATCTTCTGGGTGGTGAGATTGGATGTCTAGCCTTGGATACGGGCGACAAAAATAGGAGGTCCTGTGTGCAAGTTATGCTCGTTAAAAAATCGCTCGGCAGTTGTAAATCGTAAAGAGTTGGCCATACGGTCGCTGCCCTGTGTGGCCGTGTATGTTAATACGGCACTAGTAGTTATATTGATTTTATTTAGTCAGAGTTAATCCTTCATATGTTGTGGTGGTTCAAGTGCTAACTGGCCTTCCGCCAGAGATGGTGATACTTGACCTTTTTTTTTTTTCAACCCAGAAATGTTCTTCCCTTTAAGTTTGGTGATACGCATAACAAGGTATATCCAAAAGAAATTACTGTAAAGTTCCACAAACAGCAATGTAGAAAAATTCAATTAGAGTTTATTGATGTCATTAGACAAACACTGTAAATTTCACAATGATGATTGGTTATCCAAGATGAAAAAATATGTAATCCAACTGAATAATATATGTATATCCAAATAGAATAATATATGTATATCCAAATAGAATAATATACTGATTTGTCTACTCAAAAACTTGTCTTGGTATCCTCAAAGACGAAGTTCACCTAACGCTATCTGTAAAAATCCTCTAGTCTAAAGTTATGGTTTCATTAGAATCATAAATCCTGAAATCTCTGCCTATCGCCCACAACTCTTCTATTTATACTATTTCTTCTTTTTTCCCGCCTTTTTTCACATGACCCGTCCTTCTTTTCACACGGTACAATAATCTACATTTGCACTCCTTTCCTCAGCTTTTCGACCTTTTTGCACAAGACATTCTGTTATTTCGACTTTTTTCACATGTGTGATCTTTTCCAACTTAACAACTGGATAAAAAAAAAAAAAAACCAGATCCCACAAACATTCATTTTCCACTTTCGCGCTTATAAAACTCATTCATTATTATCTGGGACTGACCTACGTTTGCCCTGTCAGAGCAGTAACTGCCAACTGAACTTTAAATGAATACTGCGTTTTGTGTAAAAACGTCTTATTTGCTTTTAAGGTCTGTCATTCTTACATGTAGCGTATTATAGCACATATAAATGCTTAGCGTGGAAATAGGAGGGATAATGCTAGCGTGAAAGGCCAAGCGGTCACATACGCCACTGGCCTCACAAATGTATCCCAGAGGGAGACATTTGCGTACTATCAACTAAGTACCTCATGCTAGTGACTGTTATAAACGACTAACCTATTGGTAGAGTATCTTAGAGAGAAAAAAATTTAAAAAAAAAAATTGTTCGTAAAACGAGGGATCCCAGTATATTTATAATGCGTAAAACGGGGATATATAAAATTTGTTAATACACTTCGCCATTGAACAGTATTGATGTACACTACTTCTTAACAATATCAATATGAACAACGCTGTGCGTTAGTCATCACCATAATGATAACATTTAAATAAAATAATCGCATACGATTTTCATGGGTTGTGCAAACAACACAAATAAAAACTAAACAAAAAAAATACTTTAGCAATATTTAACAGAATTGACTAATATTCATTAAGTATTTAACAATCTTAAATGTAGTAGCTGCGACGAACATCAGCCTAACAGCATAGAACTAATGGTCAAACATCAGACCGTGGGACGCAAAAAAAAGTAATATACGAGCTCATATATATATATATATATATATATATATATATATATATATATATATATATATATATATATATATATATATATATATATATATATATATATATATATATATATATATATATATATATATATATATATATATATATATATATATATATATATATATATATAATGACATGGGAATATACATAAATGGCAATGTTAATCTATAAATTTATTATAAAAAATATGAACTGGAGCTGTACGCTCTCGTAACTGTTCTATATGAACGTGGTAAATATAATACATTCATATGATACAGGCGACCCCAATCCTGCCTCTGCGGTCAGTGATTTACCAGGATGTATATGGGTCTTAAACACCAAAAATCTGGACAAGTTTGATGAACTGTCTATGTGTTCGTCGCACAATATAAATATAGCATTATTAATCTGGTTACATGGAGTTACAAAGTATTTATTAAAAAGTGTCTATAATCTCAAACTTATGTAATGGTCGTTACTATGAGGGAGGACAACTATACCGATACAAATAACTATCGGGTGTTGGAGTATGAACTATCTCAGTTACCCTGAACCAAGTACCAAACTGTTTATAGGTTCGTCAATCAAATATAAAATTTGCATACAAATGCAAGTTCATAATAATGGGCAACAATTTGTCAAGAAAATATACTGTAGCGTTCCCTTTACAACGTGACAAATGGTCAGGAAAATACAGGTACATCAATATGTGATGTTTATTTCTGAATACAAGGTATAATGGACAACAATTTGTCAAGAAAATATACTGTAGCGTTCCGCTTACAACGTGACAAATGGTCAGAAAAATACAGGTACATCAATATGTGATGTTTATTTCTCAATTCAAGGTTTATCAACATGTGAACATATCCTTTACCATGTTAGCGATTTCGCATGGTATCGTCTTGGTGTGCATGTAACAATGTAGTATTTCGCCAATCCGCGAACTGTGTTGATTAGCATATAAGTTTTACCCAACTTGCAAAATACTTGTATATCACCAAGTCAAATTTTAGGTGAAAATATATATGTTTCAGTTATTTAGTGGAGTGGGGTGTATATTGGGATAAATGACGGAGTCGGGTTTATCACCGTGGGAGGGGAACGAATGTCAGTCATGGGAATGTACTCGGGGGTCTTAGGGGCGTTAGCTGTGTCAGTGGGGGTAACAATATCCTCATTATTTTTTACCGATGTCCGCTGTGGACACCTCATCTTCTTGTACACATGGTATTTATACACTAAAGCGCTTAAAATTCATAACACCAATTATGCTAGGCAAAATCAATAGTCCTGCCACTCTAGTGTGTCGGGTCATGACCTCTGGTTTGTCTCACTGGACTCAGGAATGCGAAGAAGTATTTATAGAATTTGATAGACACGTTAACATAGTAAATTCCTGTTGAATAGTGGGGAATGCTCGGAACGGGGCGTTGATTTAGAAACGCTCCGTCTGTGATGGAGCATGTCGGAGAAGGTGACAGGAGATGGACAGGCGTTTAGATGTGTAGGGAAGAATAAATTTGACGTCTGATTCGTCATATATCTGAGAGAAAGGGTCGTAGTTCTAGTACAAATGGTTTTTGTCGTAATAGCATCATTAAGAAAAATCGCCAAAATACATACTCCATGCTATTGAACATTATAAAACGGTCTTTCCATAACACAAAAGGAAAGCGGTGAGTTAACACATTCAAAAAAAGAAACTCTCATGTGTCACAAAGGAAAAATATGTGTGTGCGTATAGTATGTTTGCTTTTGTCACTAAATTCATCAAGAAGGGGAAAAAAACAAAAAAATAAAAACTGTTGTAAAGCAAAAGTCCTTTTCTAAAGATTTTCAAAGGCAAAAGTGGTGTAATTTGTACAGTGGGTACTCTTCAAATCATAAAGATTTCGTACCTAAAACTTACACACACACACACAAAATTGTATAACTAGAGAACTGAGATAATTTAAAATTCTGTTTAACCTGGATAACATAGTGTTGTAGATCTGCGAATGTTTGCGAAAGTTCTTCAATTTCTTGACATAGCGGTGTAAAAGATGTAGTTCTAATGACAGTCCATGTCGACTAAGAACCTTAAATAATTATATAACTTTAAAACACAGTGGCGTCACGCCATAATAACTTGTTAGTATATGTGGGTGTTGCAGACGTCATAACTGTCAATATCGTCAGTATCACCAGCAGGATCTTGACTGAGGCTGACATCTTTCTGAAAAAATAAAATTTCCTACAAAAAAAAGGACACTAGTGACTTTAGATGATGGGGAACGAGGGGTAGTACTATGAAGTGTGAGTACTTGTTGGGTACTATTGCTGGGGAAGTACCTTTTTGTTATTAGAGAAGATTGATTCTCCAATAAACCAATAATCGTTAAACTGGACGTTTACGAATTTGACATGAGGAAGTTGGCGATTTCCATCAAGGTAACTTGTTTTGTCCTCGTCAATCGCTGATCACAAGAGGATGGCGTATTTCGCACTGTTGAGTGGGTGGTGGCTGCAGTTGTCGAGGGTAAGGATGAAGTAGTGTAGAAATGGTGCACCTCATGCTGCGTGTTGTGGGGCTGTCTGCGTTTTCTTCATTAGGCGGTGCTGTGTGTCGAGTATCATTATCTTGTTCAGAGGTGTGCCATTCTGCTTGTGAAACAGCGTTGTCTGTGTGTTCGTCGCAATTTCTATTGTTGCTCTCCGACTCTCTGCGGCAATATGTATTTATGTTCTCAGATTCTCTGTGTGAGGTTTTTTTGACGTATCTGTGGAATGATAGTGGTTCAATTTGGCTTTATGTATGGGTCTGCCATTAGATAAAACTGGTGGTGCTATCGGGCGATGAGTAGTGTGATAAAATTAACCGTGATACAACGTTAAAATATCTCCAAAGATAAAATGTAGGGATAAAAATAATGCGTAAGCTACTAGAAGACATGATCGCCCATGCCGCGGGTCACCACCCGCCATGGAAACTAACTTGCTAGACGTGAAGGCAAAACGTTTACCCTTGGGACGGGATGAGAACGGAGATCAAAAAGAAAATATGACTGAACACGTGCTTGAAACTAGCAAGGCTAAAAAGACGCAATTGGTGGGGAAAGGAAAAAAATTCACGTCCCCAAGTTGACACAAGGTAAAGAAATTGACAAAAGGGACCTTAGCTATTATACGCAACAGTCATTTCTTGGACGCTTTTGCGATACTTAGTCCTTTATTTGAATTCAGCGGCAAACGCATTACAGAAGATGCTCGAACATATTTAAAAAAAAAAAAAAAAAAAAAACAACTAACCTTGAAAAGTAACTTTTTCTTAATAATAATGTTAGGAATATAAAACCTAGCTGGCCGGATGGCCCATCTTGAGCAGAGAAATAATATGCTTTCATTTATACAGACGGATAGATAATAATGAAGATATTGACAAAAGACTGTGTTGTTCATATCAGCGAGCGACTGCATTGAAACAAAAACATGTCACTAATTTTCAAAAAATTGCGGCCTTGAGACTGAAGTGCTAAAATCTAGATGAATGAAGGAGAAGGGGAATTAGTGGAAAGTTGTGGCTAAAAATAACTCTAGAGGCAGATTCGTGGAGGAAATGCAGGTATAGACAAGTGTGTTGTTGTTTGTAAAAACGCAAGTAGAGACAGACGGACCAACAGACAATAATACATACTTGACTGAGGTATGACTGAATTGACTTTTGGTAGGAGGTTTGAAATTTGAAAAGGAAAAATGACGGTGATTGGCCACAGATAAACATATTATCGGCGCTCAGACGCGCATCTTTGCCATTCATCATAAGTTGTTCAGTAGTAGACACAGTAATTCTTCAGTGGTGTGATTCCCAGAAGCTAATTGCAATATTTAGAGGGACGCCATACTAGAGCCAGCAGCTCAGCTGAGTTTTGCTAGCATATAACTGTGTTCTCTATTCATAATTCTGGTAAGACTGAAAGTATTTCTTTGTATATTTTAATACTGTTTAATGTTTCGAGTGATTTGATACTGCCATATCATAATCTACCCCTTACAACAAGTAAGGATTCGCTCTAGATCCCCAGCCCCAGTTCAGGGTCTAGAGACAAACAAAATACATAAACGCCAGCAAGAATTATGAAGGGCGGATCAAGTGTTGAGATCAGTGGAACATATCACCTATCCTATTCAATGGCAGGAAGTTAATGAACATATTTCAGAATATGTAGTCTTGGGGAACTTATACTATGTGAAACCAACTTGGTAAGATGTGCTGTATGGTCAGAGAGATCTGACCCCGTCTATGTGGTGTTGTTGTGTAGTGTTGAGTGTAGAAGTGGCTCAGGAGGTAGAGTTCTGACACATGACCCAATACTTTTATTTCAGAACTGTGAGTTTTTTATTTGGCACCAAAGTGGTGTCAAATGCTATGTTGAAAAATACAAGTGTGGACCCGTGCAGTCTAAAATTTTGGCAGAGCAGCCTATATTGCCCCCAAGCACGGAGAGGTGGGGCCACCAGATTCCAGCACCAGAACTACTCAGTCAAAGATACGTGAGCGTCTGGCCTGCTGGACATTCACCAACTTATTTAATAACTAACACCCAATTATATTCTCATCAACTAGAACATACCATGTTGGGAAATAAACTTGTATTTCTCCCATCAGTAAATGGACAATGTTTGGTAGTCATAGACTGGGAGTGATGAAGCCACCCCAACAGCACGTCCATTAATCGTTCTCCCAGATAAATTACAAATATAAACAGTAGTAATATTAACTAGTCTTGTAACATTCATATGTACACACCTTTCATTTATTATGCCATATATTCATGCATTTCATTCATAATTTCAAAACCTTTCATATGTTCTGACCAAAATAAAACCTTGGTTCAGAACAAATAAACTTAAAGAAAATTTAATATCAAAATTTTAAACAGCTTGAGTTAGTTCAGTGTGTTATAAATTTTATTAATATTATTAGACTTATTAAATATCTGTGTGTGTGTTTGTATATACTAATACAACACCTTACATTTCAGTACCCTAGATTTTTAACGTAACCACATTCATTAGTAAAAAAAGATATGTGTGAGGTCGTAAGTGGTAGCAAGAAGGGCCTTCTGTAAATTCACAGCTACATTTATCTCAGGAGCCTTCACAGCTGACCTTATGCATCACACTAGGTAATATCACAACCATACAGTACCATCAAATCCACTACAAGTAGCTTTCTTAATTTGTGCTGCATGAGCTTTGGTGACTATGTGTTTCTCGTCATCTTGTTCAAACGTATTTATCACCAACTTGCGAATTTCTTTTCGTCTTGCAAACAAACAAACAGCAAACCTGTCCTCCAGTAATTTCTGCACCTTTCGTGTTGTGAGTGTGTTGAGGTCACCTTCTTTCAGGATTGCTTTTATCTCTTTCTTCAACTCTTGTACGCTTGGTTCTGCAACTGGGATTTCGTATGAATTTGTCTGCCTGGCCAACTGTTTTAATGCTGTTCGAGTGTGTACGTCAGATGTGTTGAAGTGTGCTGTTTCTGGTGTACCAGTATCTGTTATGGCGGTGTTAAAGTCAACATCTGTTTGTGTTGTAACACTGATCATCGTTGTTTTCTTCACTTGTAGTTCTGGGTCATTGACCTGACTTGACCTGTGAACGTTTGTCTGTGTCGCAACACAAATAATTTTGTTTTCTTCACTTGTAGTTCGTTTATTTCTTTAGGTTGACTATTAATCGTGGGGGCCCATCGCGTGTCATTTAACTTTACAAAGCCGACCTGGTGATGTATGTTAGGTGTTTTTCTCCATTGTTGTATTGGTCTGATATGTTCCCTCATTCCATCTTCTGTCGTTATTAAGCAAGTTTGTTGGTCAATGGTTGTAACATTTTGTACGTCGTATATCTTTCGTTGTTTGATTCCGTTGATAAAGTTTCTGACTGCCATGCGACAAGCTCTTTTATTAAGACTGTTCCAGTGGCTGTCGACAGTGGCTATGCGACCCGTGTTGTTGCTGTTGTCTCGATACTTGATCTGGGATCTTCTATTATAGTTATGTGGTGTGCTCTCTGAATCACTCCGGCACTATGTATTGTGGCTCTCTGATTCTCTCCGACAATATGTACTGTTGATCTCTGGTTCACTCCGGCAATATGTATTGTTGCTCGTATATCTGTGTCTGTTCATTAGCCATCTCCGAAATGTGTTAGAATCGCCCGTGAAGGGGGTTATAACTGAGCGAATTTGGTTATATTTATTATAGTGATCTACATTGGATAGCGTGTCTGTTATCCGTTGCAACGCGGTCATTGTGGGTTCGGCCTCTACAGGTAAGGGTATGTTGGCAGGATGGACGTTTGCCTGTTGCATTTCCTGTTGCTGTTGTAGCTGCAGTGCATATAACGTATGTTGTTGTTGCTGCTGTTGCTTTAGTATATACAACGCCTGTTGTTGCTGCAGTTGTTCTTGACTTTGATCCATTGTAGTGATTATGTCTGTCTGCTTTCACCAAGAAAAAAAGGGCAGGTCATGGCGCCAATTAGTGAAATATGTGGCCGTGTATGTTTGTACGGCACTAGTAGTTATATTGATTTTATTTAGTCAGAGTTAATCATTCATATGTTGTGGTAGTTCAAGTGCTAACTGGCCTTCCGCCAGAGATGGTGATACTTGACCTTTTGTTATTTTTTTTCAACCCAGGAATGTTCTTCCCTTTAGGTTTGGTGATACGCAAAACAGTTTCAGCATAACAACGTATATTCAAAAGAAATTACTGTAAAGTTCCACAAACAGCAATGTAGAAAAATTCAATTAGAGTTTATTGATGTCATTAGACAAACACTGTAAATTCCACAATGATGATTGGTTATCCAAGATGAAAAAATATGTAATCCAACTGAATAATATATGTATATCCAAATAGAATAATATATGTATATCCAAATAGAATAATATACTGATTTGTCTACTCAAAAACTTGTCTTGGTATCATCAAAGACGAAGTTCACCTAACGCTATCTGTAAAAATCCTCTAGTCTAAAGTTATGGTTTCATTAGAATCATAAATCCTGAAATCTCTGCCTATCGCCCACAACTCTTCTATTTATACTATTTCTTCTTTTTTTCCCGCCTTTTTTCACACGACCCGTCCTTTTTTTCACACGGTACAATAATCTACATTTGCACTCCTTTCCTCAGCTTTTCGATCTTTTTGCACACGACATTCTGTTATTTCGACTTTTTTTCACATGCGTGATCTTTTCCAACTTAACAATTGGATTTTTAAAAAAACCAGATCACACAAACATTCATTTCCCACTTTCGCGCTTATAAAACCCATTCATTATTATCTGGGACTGACCTACGTTTGCCTTGTCAGAGCAGTAACTGCCAACTGAACTTTGAATGAATGCTGCGTTTTGTGTAAAAACGTCTTATTTGCTTTTATGGTCTGTCATTCTTACATGTAGCATATTATAGCACATATAAATGCTTAGCGTGGAAATAGAAGGGATAATGCTAGCGTGAAAGGCCAAGCGGTCACACCTGGCAAAATGTTAAAAACAATAAGGAAACATTCCCACCTCAAAAATAGTTACAGATTGTGTGGTTCCTGTATAAACACACTGTAATCCTCACCTGTGTCACGGATTGCCTCCCCTGCTTTGCAGTAGTAGTCCAACAGTGACCAAAACCCAAGAGTATGTAATATTGGCTTCCAAGGTATCTACCTGCGCGCAAGATTACTCTTGGCAGAGCTGTAGATAGAAGGTTAATGGCACTTCTACCTTAAGGGTAATTCACAAGATATTTCCAGAAGTAACGAACAATGTTGCATTGGGCTGAACAATTGTTAACGTATTATTTCTGGTCCGTCGCCTTTTGGGAAGGATGTAAGCAATGGTTTAGTCCGTTCAAGCCCCCAGTTGGTGTAATCTAACGAAATTCCTCTTATAAGTAATAGCCCTGTTTAGAGGTAAATATATGTCTAGGTATTTAAATAAATAAATAAATAAATAAATAAATAAATAAATATATATATATATATATTCTGGCTCATACGTGTGCTTTCATACATATAAAACTGAAGCGACTTCGATTGTTTAGTTTTAAAACAACATGTAAAAATTTTAATAATGCATTAATCTTCAACAGTTAAAATAAATATGGAAAATTTTGTGAAATTTAGATAATCGTTTTCGTCACGGAGACGTAGGTGAGGATTTATCAAAAGTCCGTTTCTTTCGCCTATTTTACAATTAACTTAACTCTAAGGGAGTGCTGCAGCAGTTGCTCATCAATTATGTGATGACGAAAGCCTTCTCTACACTCTCTTCCACTGTAGGCGGGTAGGGTGGATTCTTTTCTCTCACACTAGCGGCGTTAGTACCACAAATCGTCTGATGGTTTGTAACCACGAACTTTAGAAAAATAGAAAAACAAATGCCTTTTGCTAAGTACATTTGTTTGGAGCACTCTAACAGGATCACGTTCCCGTTGTCCGCCCACCAATATTAAACGCTCAGAAGAATTTAATTCTCGAGCACGCACAACGTAACTCCGATAAGATAGGTAAAATTCACCAATATTACTCTGAGGATTAACGGGTAAAATGTGTCTGGACAGTGATAATATGATATGTGCCTGAACGAACATTAACGAGTTACATTCATTCATTCATAACCCTCCACTCCCAAAGGAGCATAGGCCTTCAACAAACACATGCCAAGTCCTCCTGTCACGTGCCATCATCTCAAGTTCTTTCCATGTTCGCCTCATCATTTTCACCTCTGTTTCCAACTCTCTTCTCCATGTACTTCTTGGTCTTCCTCTGCCTCTCTTGCCCTGGGGGTTCCAGAACAAGGACTGCCTTGTAATGCTATCAGAACCTCGATTTTGTATTCCCTCATTTCTGCTGCTACTTGTGCCACTTTCCCTTGTTCGTTCAATGTCCGAACATTCCAGGTGCCAAATCTGGAAGTTCTCCTAGAAGAAAGATGGTTAGTCAGCAACACAGACTCCTTTCGGCTTTCTCTGTGTTGCATCATACGCCTCCCCGCGAGAGGACCTTCCCCTGTCTTGGATGGCTGTGTTTTATTTTCTTTATTTGACTTGTCCATATTTGTTGAAGTTTTTTGTGGTTTAAATTTTTTTTACAGGATGGGGTAACCGGCCCCATGCCCAACCCTCCTTAGTCGCCTTCTACGACATGCTTGGCAGGGGACAGTGTTACTATTCTTTGCTCCCCTTTCGGGCCCCGGTAACACACGGGTGTACGAGTTACATACATCTCACAAAATTAAATGCTACACTTGAGGTCTTCTTCTTCTTTGATCCTTAGCCGCCGACCGTCAAAGCAGTCAGTGGCCATCACGCCTAGTGGCGTCTTGTAGGGCAACAACAAATTGATTCCACTTTGCTCGGTCGGCGGCCATCCTTCGTACAGTGCCCCAACTCTGGTTCATTCTTTGCATCTCAGCCTCCACAGTCCTCCGCCAGGTTGTTTTTGGTCGGCCTCTCTTTCGTTTTCCTTCAGAGGTCCAAAGCATAGCTGTTCTTGTGATGGCATCGGGGTCTCTTCTGAGGACATGGCCAACCCAGCTTCAGCGTCTGCCAGCTATGATGGTGTGCATGTCCTCTTGCTTGCTCCGAGTAAGCAGATCTTGGTTGGTGATGGTATTCGGCCAAAAGATTATTTTTTTAGGCATGTTGTGTGAAAAGAGGACAGTTTCGACATTTCCTTCTCTGTAACTCTCCAGCATTCTGCACCATAGAGAAGCACAGAAAGCACACAGCTCTGATGTAATCTTAATTTTGTGCTTGTGCTGTATTACACTTGAGGTACACATGATGTAATCATTACTCATTACTGCTCCAGTCGGAGTCCTGGGGTCACCTCTGCTATCGGGTTTCCGCACGACTAGTCAGAAACGATCACCAGCTCTTGTAGTAGTGGTTAATGTATATACTGTTTTCATATGTTGTGGTTGCCAGCCTCATTTATAATCACTTAGCAAAAAAACCTGTAAAATTTACATTAGTAAATAAATTGTTTACACTTACCCCAAATTGTTTTGGGAATACACAGTCTCCTTGCACAGATTTAGCCTGGACACCGCTCTGTATTAGATGCTTCGAAATCACTTAGGTCATTTGTTTAATTCCTCTATTACTTGGTCTGGGAAATTAGAGTTAATTTCTCTGACGGTGGATGTTCTGCGACATCACTCGCCTGGGAAAACGTTTGTTTAATTCCTCTATGACTTGTGATCAAATTCCTAAGTTTCCAGTCTTGTATTAAAAGTGCGGGTTTACTTGTAAATTCCTAAGTTGCCCAATAGTCGATCGGTTACTTATAGTTGTGGAATTTCTAAGTCCAATGTCTCCTTATTCTTTCTGGCTTTTAAGAGTTGCTAATCTGATTTTTGCGCTGCAGTGTGTGCCGTGGCTCCGATTTCATTACATTATATCTCACAATCCTCAGTTCAAATTCCAGCTGTGTTTCCGCCTAATTTTACAGTGAGATACATTGTATATTCCGGCCTCTCAAATCAACCAATCCAATCGAATCTCGTTCAGCACTACGTGGGTAGAGTTGCTTCAAATTTAAAAAAATACCTTCATGTGTGTAAAAATATTAAATTTAATATCCACGCGTGACCTCTTCATATCGTTGCGTCAGACTTCCGCCGGCATCTTGTGCTATCTTCATAAACAAATGTTGTGCACTGATACTGCCCCGATGCTATCGTCTGCAAATCATGAGTTTCCAGATATATTTATCTGTAATCTTGATACAGAACGTACATCGGAAGCGATTACTTCATTATCTCCCGTCTTGTGCAAACATAGGGATAGTCGCTGGCCATCTGGAGTCAAGTGGCGGACCGTCACGCTCAAAGGGATCAATAAAGATGACCGTCTCTATCAAATGTGGCCAGACGAATGAAGCGAAAACTTATCAGTCTTTGTAAACTGTCAAATTACATGGCGTTATTACAGTTCTATCTGGGATCGGCTCAAAGCAAACATGTGAAAATTAAAGATAGTCTCGTGGCCGATACTTCCGTAGGGGTATGGAGTATTAGAGACTTCACCCTACTAGATCCAGCATAGAGAGCAAAATAATGAATGAAGGGCAAAAATTATGCCAAATAAAAGCGATGAGTGAGAAGAAGAGAAAAATGAAGAAAAAAAGTGATCTTGCCGAAGTTGACGTGAGATCGCACAACCGTATCGTCTCAGCCTGTGCTACGAAGGTAGTGCACTGTGCAGATACCCTCTTTGAGCGATCTAAGGGAGGAGATAGGAGCTCTTATGGAGATGTCTGTGTGCAGTAAAGATGGTCTTAACAACCAAACCAAATGGGGTCGTCCACATATGACGTCACACAGTTGGGGGGGGGGGATGTCAAAAGTTTGTGACTTTGAGTGGTGATGAGGGAAGGGGGTTTCGAAAAATGTGACGTCACACAAAAATAAGAGACATACTCGCTTCTTACATAAATTATATTTATACTTTATGTGGTAAAAGTCTGATAGGAAACTCTTTACAGAGCGATACAACAGGAAGCAATCTGATCATCAGAAGATGTCCCCCCATCCGACAAGTGTTTCGGCCCAATTACTCCTTTACACTCTAAGGGGGGCGGGCCCACTTGGGTCATGACTCCCAAGCGTCTCAGCTTCCTGTTGTCTTGTATCGAAAATGAACCCATTTCACTTATGGTAGCAACTTCTAAATCCACAAAGCCAGCCGTGGAGGCAATTGTGAAAGTAACAAAGAGAAGACAAATTATTCCGTTCGTTCCGTCGCCCTTCACAACTAAGGACACACACTGAGACATTAGCGCGCAGCCGGCGAGCTGCGCGCCGCAAGCCACTGAAATTCTGTACCTGACACTCCCTATAGTATACATCGCCTGTTGCCCCAGAGTCGCAGCTCTTTTACTAGTACACCAAAAAAACTCAGCGTTGTGAACTTAGAAATATTTTGGTGTTTTCTGTACCGCAGCGTTTATTGTCACGATGTCCATCGCCCATTGCGGTTGTTCCACAGCCAGATTGATGCCTTTTCGGCAATTTCACTAAGCCTCTTCAGTGCCCTTGTTCTAGACTGTCCCTTCAGCCCCAACAGTTTCAATAAATCATACACTGATGCAGCCACAAGCCCTCTTGCGCCCACTTCAACCACCATGACCCTTGCACTGAATCCATCGTGTCTCAGATCCGCGGCCAGATCGCTATACTTGGCCGCTTTGAATGAATGTTGCTCGTCTAATCTGGATTCAAATGGCACGGTCAGTTCAATCAGTATGACCTGAAGCGTTGCTGCAGAATGAAGCACTATATCCGGCCGTCTCCGCGATTTTCTGATACACTCTGGATATGCCCCCCCGTCCAGGTAGGTCTACCGCCATCTCCCAGTCGTTTGCACAGTCAAGAAGAGATGGTAAACTGCTACCAGGTTTACTCGGTTTGGGGTGTGCTGACTTTCCTGCCTTCAGAAAGTATGTATTTGCGGTGTCTGGCAGGACTTTGCTATTCGCTTTCATTCTTGCCTGATCTATTGTCGCAGCAAGCTCATTTAGCACTTTGTTATGGCGCCAAGTGTATCGCCCTTGCCCTAATGCCACCTTACACGCTGAGAGCACGTGTTCAAGTGTCTGCCTCCCCTGGCACAGGCGCACTGCTCATCATCCGACTTTCCCCATTTCACAAGGTTGGTGGCCGACGGCAGCAGGTCATACATTGATCTAACCACGAAGCTGAGCCTAAGAGGTGCCATATGCCATATATCATTCCATGTCAAGGACCTCTGCAGGGCTCCTTCTCATGTGGTTCATTGGCCTTGTTGGACCTGCTGCACTGCTTTTTGCAACCTCTTATCATTCTCAGCTCCTCGTATCTCCTGAACTACCATGTCTCTGCGCTCCCTGCTTGATGCCTTGGACCACCAGCGGATGTCACCATGCCCAAATCCCCGTCTATTCGTTTGTGTGTATCCGATTACCTCTCTCAGTTTGAGTGACTCTTCAGCAGCATCAAAAGCTTCTTCCACTCTCCACTTCCTTCCCGTTTTCAGTGTGGGCTGAATGGACTTAACCACGTCATCAGCTGACTCGCGTAGCATCATTGCAAGCCTTGCTTTTCCAACTTTGTATTCTTCAAGAACTGACTTGAAGGGAAGCAGAAGTTTTGACTTTTTGCAGTACAGTGCTACATCTGACAGACCTGGTGGTACCCCTAGCCATTTTCTCATGAACTTGTTGACCTTCTGCTCTATAGCTTCCACTGTACTTGTGCTTATTTCATATATAAGCAATGGCCACAGCAACTTTGGTATCAACATGAACTGGAGGCACCACAGTTTGAACTTTCCCAGGAGTCTGCTTTGGTCTATGATCTGTAGTCCTCTGTCTGCCATTTCTATTGTCTGTTGCACTGCCTTCGAGTCTTTTAAGGAGGCATCGTACACCCTGCCAAGACTTTTAACAGGTTCCTCAATGACAGTAGGGATTCTTTGGCTAGAAACCGTGAATATGACCTCTGCTATCTTCCCTTTCCTGACTGATAGGCTTCTCGACTTCTTGGGTTTGAAGCTCATTCTGCACCAGCTGACTAGTTCATCCAGGCGTGCTAACATCCTCCGGGCCTGATGTTGATCTGATGTCAGAATTGTTGTGTCATCCATGAATGCTTTGAGCGGTGGCATGTGACACATTCCACCGAGCTTTGGGCCTATAGCCATTCCTTCAGCCGCATTGAGGATTACCTGCATAGCCATGACGAATAGTATCGGAGAGATGGTACATCCCATCGCAATTCCAACTTCAAGGCCAATCCACTTCGTTGTGTACTCTCTGGTTGAAAATCTGACAGAAAACCCTGCGAAATACAGCTTCAGCGTTGCTGCAATCTCTTGTGGAATAAAGTATGTTGGAAAAACGCACCAGAAGATGAACAGAAGTAAACCAAAAATTTTTTTTTATTTTTGTACTGTGCGTTCATTTTTGCTCCAGGATTGAAGTTTATACTTGACTTTCAAAACTGGTTGTTTCCACCAATCGTTGCACTTATATCCTCAAGACACCTCTATCAAACACTGAAATAAATGAGTGAATTTTCTCTACTGTATGTCGTCTCTTATTAATTTATGGATGGGTTATAGCAGGGGTCGGCAAACTACGGCACGCGTGCCAAGCGTGGCACGTGGAACGATTTTCAATGGCACGCTGAGTGAATTAAAATACTGTACAGTATATGATCTCATTTTTTTTTTTAAATTAAATTTTTAATTAAATAGAAGCATATAATTCTTTTAAAGCTATACCTGTTTTTACTACCCTTCAAAACGAAAGTTTTTAGACATTAGAGGTAAGAATGTGCGATCTGATGCAAGCTAAAGGCCTGATCATACTATACTGCACGTAAGTCTTCGTTTTTACGGACCGTTTCCGAGAACAAACATTCTTCAACGAACTTCAAGGGGAGTCCGCTGGGAGGACAACATTAGACAATCTGTGAAGGACCGAGGAATGGAGTGGAACCAGGCCAGGAGGAAGATAGCCGATAGGTTAGTCTGGCGCTCTCTCTTCCAAACCTCTACACCTCACGGTAGAAAGGGAACGACTAAGTAAGTAAGTAAGTGGTTATACTTTGCGGCGCCCGCTAGTCTGGGGTCTACCAGCTACCGTGGTTTGCAGGATGAGATTCTTGAAAAGAATCGCAAGCAAATGTTGACGGGTAAGCGGAGACGTAATATCATAATTACGCAATAATGTCTGGCTAGCGCCTGGACGAGCGTAGTTATTTCGTTTTAGCTCGCAGTTTTTGACTCCCAGTGTGAGTTTTTAGCAACAGTGACTGACCTCGACGAAGTTATATTTCCATCCTATCCTTCCCCTCTCTCCCTAACACCACCACCTCCACAGTTCTCTCGGCTGTCGCATACTCATGCCCGTACAGTCCGTTGACCGCAGCACAAAAGTTGGTGTTATTAAAAGTAATACGGTGCCGTTAAAATGACTCAAAAAAGACAAAAAACTTGATATACGCTCGTTTCAAGACTTTTGGACAAACGAATATGGATTCATACAACAAAAGGATCGTGCTGTTTGTGCTTTATGTTATGAAAGTGTCGTGTGCCGTACGTCAAGTGTACAAAGACACTATCAAACTAAACATCAGACCATGTTTAAAAAAAACTCTGAGGATAAAAGTGAAACCATAAAAATGGCTGTTTCTGGCTACAAAAAACAAAGTAGTATTTTTAGTCAGGTAATTGGAACCAAAAATAAAGCTACCGAATATAGTTACAAAATTGCACAGTGTGTGGCTTCGAAGGGCAAACCTTTCACAGATGGAGAATACATCAAGGAAACTTTTTTGAGCAGTGCTGAAATTTTGTTTAGTGATTTACCAAATAAAGAAACAACACTGTCTCGGATTCGAGAAATACCGGCTTCTGCGAGATCAATCGAGAGGCGCATAACTGATATGGCTGAAAATGTAACGGTAAAACAAACAACCGGGTTACAACAAGCTGTTGTATTTAGTGTCGCTCTTGACGAAAGTGTCGATGTGAATGACGTGGCGTGCCTAGCTATTGTTGCACGATATTGTGACAACGACCGTATTTACGAAGAACTGTGCTGCTTGATACCTTTTGATGGTACAGCCAAGGGAGAGGACATTATAACTGCATGTGTAAGCTATTTGAAAATCAGAACATTAACATGAATAAAATATTCTGTGTTACTACTGATGCCGCCCCTGCATTTATCGGAAAGAACAAAGGATTTGTTAAACTTTTTGAGGATCGTATTGGATGTCAAGTATTGAGCTTCCATTGCATTATACACCAGGAGAGTTTGTGTGCGAAGATTTCGTCACTATCCTTGAACTCTGTAATGGAAACTGTTGTCAAGATAGTTAACTTCATAGTTTCTCGACCTTCATTGACCCTCATGCAATTCAAGTCTCTTCTACAAGAAATGGAGAGCGCATATGCGGACCTCCCGCTGTACAGCAATGTTCGTTAGCTTAGTCGACGTAATGTTTTGAACAGATTTGTATCATGTCTAGAAGCAATCAAAGGTGTTTCTTGATGAAAAGGAACAACATTTCCCGGAATTGAATGACGAGGACTGGCTGTGCAAGCTGATGTTTCTGGCTGACATAACTACAAATCTGAATGAATTAAACGTGCGTTTACAAGGGTAGGGTCAAACAGTACTTGATCTTTCTGAGCACTGGAAAGGATTTGCGTCAAAATTAGACATATTTTCAGAGATATTACCACTAACACATACAAGTACTTTCCAAACGTAAAGGCGCATTCAAATCGATTTACTGTCAACAGAGATGAGCTTCAGAAGTACGTTGAAGCGCTCAAAGGAGAGTTTGCTAAACGAGGTCAAGACTTCAAAATTCACGGGCCCATGTTTTCTTACCTCATCAAGCCCGACTTAATTGATCATACTAACATCCCATTTGACCTATCTCTTTTTGAGTGGATGGATGTTGACAATTCTGAAATGCAACACATCGAATTCAAGGCATAAGAGCTATGGACGATAACATGTCTAGAATTGCTAAAAATTCTTGAAGGAAGCTGCTTGGAAAAGTCAGCTGCCATCCTCAACTGCTGGACATCCCTGCCTGAAGCGTTCACCTGTTTGAAGAAAGTTGCATTCGCTCTACTTTCGGCATTTGGGTCAACTTATACATGTGAACAAATTTTCTCACACATGAAAGCTGTTTTAAGTCCACAGAGAAGTCGCCTAACACTTGTGCATTCAGAAGCCTGTGTGAAGCTGAAATTGACAAAATACACACCTGATATTGAACAATTAACCAAGGAGAAGCAAGGACACGGGTCCCAATAATTGATTAATGACTCATATCAATAATAATCAATGATTACTCATATTAAAATTTTAATAACGTGTTTTATGTTTGGTTTATTTAATTGTTTTGTTCTTCAAACTATTGGACTTTCTGTCTTAACAAAATATACATATGGCAATTTTATTATAAAATTTCAAACTAATGTGTTCAGAACTTAAATTTTGCAAAACATAATATTTGTATTGATATTTGTTCCTATTTATATTAAAATATTGAATAATCTACATTGCAATTGGTGAAATATTATAAATTATTGCTTCGATTGATTTCATAATATGTTGTATATGCATACAGCCTTAGGTAAATGACATAAACAGCAAACTGATCAACAAGATGTAATACTGCATCAACAATTACTACAATTTTAAGACCATCATTCCATAAATCGTTTCTGAAGTTATTTTTTTCCCCATGCTTTTACAAAACTGTAAACAAATTTATGAATTATCGATATAATACATGTTCAGGTAAGCCCATTAAAAAATCACCATATTATTAACAGCTTGTACAATACGTGAACTAATCAAGATTCAATCAATCAGTCAATACCCTTTAGCTCCCCAAAGAGCATAGGCCTTCAACAAACACATGCCAAGTCTTCCTGTCCTGTGCCATCAGCTCAAGTTTTTTCCATGTTCTCTTCATCATTTTCACCTCTGTATCCAGTTCTCTTCTCCATGTGTTTTTGGTCTACCTCTGCCTCTCTTTCCCTGTGGATTCCAGAACAAGGACTGCCTTGTAATGCTATCAACAGGTTTCCTCAATGTGTATATTATTAACAGCTTGTACAATACGTGAACCCGTTAAGATTATCATAGTAAATACATTTTTAGGCAGGCTTCTCTCTGCGGACATGACACAAAGAAGGGTCAATAAAAAAAAAAAAACATAAAAAAACACAATTTTATATTTGCAAACAAATAAGAATGTAAATAACATTTAAAACAAAATAAATAATGTTAGACAAAAAGGGAAATAAGACTAAAATTTTCACATACACGCGCTCTCTTACATGTACTTAAGATAAATGTGTTGGGTGATGGAGTATAACAACTCTCTCGTGCACACTTATATCCATTATATACATAATTCTCTCCGGCGTGCCGTCACGGACGTCAGACAAAACCTTTTCCCACCAAAGTTGCAGTCAGGAAATTATATAAAAATCAAGCGCTTCTAACCTTTGCACTAAATTGCACGACGCTCAATGTAATGTACATCTTTTTCCCCACAAAATTTGCAGGTTTATTTTAAATAATAGCCAACGGGCTGATCACCCGTTTGCCAGTCACTTTGATTACGGAAACAACGACAAATGGATTGATTTGTCATTGCCCTAAAGACGCCATTAGGCGTGATGGGAACAACGGCAAAGAAAATCTATTCGTTGTTGCCCTTAAGACGCCACTAGGCGTAATGGCCACTGACTGCTTTGCCGGTCGTTGGCTAAGGACGGAAGAAGAAGAAGAAGAATTTTAAATAATAAATAGAAAACACACAATAAAGTGTCAGAAATCTACAAGATATTTTATTGTCATTATTTTCTTCTTACCATTTTATTGGTTCTCTTTGACAGGGAGAGGATAAATTACGTCCCTTGAATAAAAAAAAAAGCCTACTAATTAATTTTTTTTTCTTAAAAAATTTACAAAAGTTGGTAAATAGCTTC
Source organism: Oreohelix idahoensis (assembly GCA_024509875.1). NCBI lineage: Eukaryota > Metazoa > Mollusca > Gastropoda > Stylommatophora > Oreohelicidae > Oreohelix > Oreohelix idahoensis. Next base: position 13,325 of record JAMPIV010006296.1, on the reverse strand, counting down.
ATTCAGATTCACCAAATAAGTTCCCCCAGCCTTCTAAATTTGCTGCAGATGCTGAAAGGTCAAGCGTTAGCGTTAGTTCTTTCCCCGTCATTATTTGTGTTTTAGAACATTGGTTGCATACGTCAGCACCGAAATATTAGTAAATAAAACAGAGAAGAAAATAAATTAAGTAGAGCAACGGTAGTTGTCATGGGTTGCGTCCCCTTGCTCTGCAGTAGAGGTCCAACAGTGCCCAAAACGTGTTCACAAGATATTTCAGAAGTCAAGAAAAATGCTGAATGAATCTGAGCACGTTACCTTTTTATCTGACCTGCCGCCTTTTGTGAAGGATGATCTTATGTTAGCTCGTTCAAGCCCCGGCTGATTTAATTCATCGAATTTCCTCTAATTAGCTCGATATATATATATATATATATATATATATATATATATATATATATATATATATATATATATATATATATATATATATATATATATATATATATATATATATATATATATATATATATATATATATATATATATATATATATATATATAATAGCTGCACCGAATATCCGATTCGTATTCAGTTCGGTGCCGAATAGTGCCATCAATGAACTATTCGTATTCGGCCGAATAGTAAGTACACTGCCGTCAAATACGAATAGTAAATTTAGGTCAATCCGCGGCGTGATAATTTTAGACCCAGAAAGTAGGCTGACTTTCGGTTTCCATTGGTCCTGCTACTAACTCAACTGAAGGACTGACACAAATAGTGACCGAATGGAAAATTGATTGCAACAAAGTGCATATTGTATTGCGTGATAATGGCGCAAATATGATGAATGCCACAATAAGAAGCACACTTGACAAATGTTAGCTGCTTATCTCATACATTGCAGCTTGCTATTTACGATGCCATTCTATGACAGCCATCAGTAGAAGAACTTATAACATCTGCCTGAAGAATTGTTGGGCACTTATAACATTCATCTGCAGCAACTGGTCGCCTTCATGAAATACAAAAAGAACTGGGATTGCCTGAACATCAGCTATGTCAAGATGTAACTCGTTGGAATTCAACATTTTACATGTTACATCGTCTTGTAGAACAGAAATGTGTAATCTTATTGTTCAGTGTAGAAGTTGGCGATCATGACAGCAAAAGCCTGAATTTGACAACAAATCAGTGGAGTCTGGTGTCTCGCGTTGTGACATTACTGGAGCCATTTGAGCAAAAGACTCGTGAAATCAGCAGCACAAATGCATGTATGTTAGTGGTCTTGCCAGCCATTCCTGTGCACAACGATATCTCGCTACGCCTCCAACACGCGTCCCAAGTGAACGTCTGCTCAGCACTGTCGGCAGCACGTTTTCAGATAACAGATGTTGTCTTTTGGCAGAGAATGTTGAGAGACTCTTTTTTTTAAAGCCAATACATGTTTCATGCAGTTATTTAAAAACTGAATAATGGCTAGTTAGTAGCATTAAATAGTTCCAAGATATTTGCCCTATTTTTTGTAAGGCTGTATAATTAATAAAAATGTCAGTAGATCTATTGAACACAACTTTGTATGCACAACATTCACTCACTATTCGGATTCGGCCGAATAGTTTAATGCCTCTATTCGCATTCGGCCGAATAGTAAAAACCACTATTCGGTGCAGCCCTAATATATATATATATACTGGAGGTTGTGAATCATACATATGCCTTTCTCTCTGTAATGAGTAATTCAACTATGCATTTGTCAAAATCAACATATACAAATTTAATGATAAATTACTTTGAAACTAATATAAATAAATATGACTGGTGATTATGACAAATAATTAGGTTTCTTCACCAAAAGGTTTTTAGGCTTGATGAATTTTGAAAAATAAAGTTCGTTTGTGTTGTTGGGCTGTTAAAATTGTGACTTGGCAACATGCTGAAGTGCCGATGCTGCTTTCCCGTAGATTCGTCTCTCTGGTGAGGGCACGTTTCCAGATCAGTTCAGGAAGTAACTGCTCCGGGTCAAGGCGAGAATCTTCAGGTGTCGATTTAAAGCTTCAAACCACAGTCAAGTAGTCCAGTAAATGGTCTCACTGGGTCGTACCACAATTAGTCTGGTCGCCTTGTACTGGTACCATGAATCCAATAATTGAGAAATCTTAGACTTCTTGCTCAGTAGAATAGTCTTGGGAACTTAACACTGGTGCCTGGATCACACGTATGGGGTATTATTTCTATTTTAGAATCCCTCTATGACCTGTGAGTTGTCCTGTATAATTCCTGGTTACGTATTAATGTTAGCGAGTTTTCTACTGATGTACAGAGATGCTCTTAATACTTTTTGTCCGGTCCTATAAATTCAGAATCCAACTCTATTCTTTTATGTGGCAAGGTCCGAGCTATCTGTGTTGATGTTTTCAGGAATGCAGTGTCGTATGCTTGATGCTCTACGTTATATCGTAGTTCTCGGCTCACGCTTCCTGCATGGCATTCTGACAAACCTTCCAATATCGTGAATGTTATCCGCCTCTAAACTTTTAAGCCAATAATATTGGAAAGTTTGTTAGCGCATCTTTCGTGATGAAATATCTTGCATGACTCAGATGTTTGTAAAATGTCAAACAGTCAATCTCCCACATATGGTGTGACTTCCGACTATTCTTGATAATGTTTGCTATTTTCACTCTTGCAACTCACTTCTTTACCTGTCTCCTAAGATAGGTATTGTCTGTAACAGTATCACATGCAATTTCGGAGGTCTGATATTCTAATCGCTGGTCAGACACTCCTGATCGCTTGTATAAACACAGAAGCGACACCCCCGAGTTTACCTGTCTAGGCGGAAATGATTTACGTAACGGTAGACACACATTTCACGCCTGACGGCCCATCTTGTGCCATCACTTAAGCAATTACTACTAATCCCTAAGGGTGGGTTTGAAAAAAAATCGAAAAAAGGTGATTCGTCTTACGAGGACAAAAGACAAAGAAAATAGTCTACGTTACGGCCACAAGGCCTTCGTCAGGAAAGGAAAGAAAGTGAAGTCTAGATAGGACACATAAAAAACTTAATAAAATAATAAAATAAAAACTGGGTACTTCCCTGAAGGCAAGAACCGAAATTCGCTGTCTGTTGAAGAGCGCGTGGCTGAACAGAAAGCGACTTCCGCCGCCGGGTGTACACAATACATACTGAAAAACTAAAAAACGAAACCGGACAATAAACTACCCAACGGGATAAAAGTGGGGACTGGAAATAGAAGAGGACAGAATGAGTGGGAGATAAATAAATATGAAATTAAAAAATGTATATGGCATACATATTTTATTTTCTGGACGTTTTTCTTTTTCCCCACTATGCCCTCTCTGAAATATTTTATCAACTCTCTCCGTGTGTCGGTCACCACCAGCTTTAGCTCCCTATCTCCTGATATATCCCGTGTCGCTATTGACTTTGCGTTCGTTACTTTCAAGAAAACTAGATTCACCTCTCATCTCCACTTTATTCACACCTGCCTCCACCACAAAATTCTTCCTAATGGATTTTCTTCCAATTTTCATCCATCTGCTGGTACACTCAATCCTAGGGAACAACGTCTCCTACAACGAATTGAGACCAGATGTGGCTTTCAACGTATGCGCGTAGTGGTCGCCAGTCACTCCCGCCTTTTATCAGACCTCAGTGCCCAACAGACCCAGCTTCTGCTTCGCTTACGTTGTCTCACCTCCAACAACTTCCCTTTATATTCTATGATACGCACCACTATCCACACACTGAACCGGCAGCTTCATGAGTTCCTTTCCACGTCTAAACACCATAAACTATCCCGTCTCATCCCTACCCCCAAAGCTACCCCTCCATCCTCCACTCCATCATGCGCTCAGGTAGTCTGCATCCCCCCAGATCTACCCCTCTCTGAGGAAGAGCGCTCTGTTCTTAGTAAGGGCTTAAAAATTTGTTCCTCTTCGTCCGACCCTAGACCAATACAATCTCCTCCAGGATGTTCATCGGTTTCACCGTCGCATGAGGCTGAAGCTCCATTTTAGAGAGGAAGACAGCACTCCGCAGTCTCAGGCTGAATCCGACATCTTTGCACGCTTTTCTGACTCTACTAAACCTCCCTTTACACCTAAACCTGGAGCCTCTCATGCCCTGGATCTGTATATCAAGAACACCATCCATGACATTCAGCAGCTCCGCCCTCGTAGATTGCATTATTCCAATCTCACTTCGGCAGAGTCTAGTGCTCTCTCCCTTCGCCGTAGAGACGACATTGTCATCAAACCGGCTGACAAGGGAGGAGCCATTGTCGTCTGGCAGAAAGACTTGTACCTAAGTGAAGGTAAAAACCAGTTGACCAATGGCTCTTTTTACAGGTCTAGGACCAGCGATGCGACTGTCTCTAACAATCGCATTGTACACAACACCATTAAACAGCTTATCAATAGTAATGATCTTCCTCCCGGGGCATCTCGTCTTAGGATTCATGACAGCTCTTTGGGCAAGCCTGTATTCTACATGCTCCCCAAAATTCACAAGATCGAAAACCCTGGAAGACCTATTGTCTCAGCCTGTTCTTGTCCTACTGAACACATTTCTGACTTCCTCGACAGCATTTTCCAGCCTATCGTTGAGAGTCTTCCCTCCTTCATCAAAGACACCAATCACGCTCTTACTACTTTCTCCTCTATCCGACTCCTAGCAGACCGCTCCTACCGTCTTTTCTTGCTAGACGTCTGCTCTCTGTATACCTCTATTCCCCACTCTGATGGTCTCCGAGCTCTTCGGTTTTTTCTGGATCAGCGCACTTGCCCTTCTATATCCACTGACACCCTTCTCCGTCTTGCTGAACTGGTCCTTAACCTGAATTCCTTTGAATTCAATGGTCAATTTTTTGACCAAATTAGTGGTGTTGCCATGGGAACGAAGATGGGTCCCAGCTATGCCTGTCTATTCATGGGCCACTTGGAGCATCAGATATGGCAACAATACTCCGGTCCTTTCCCTGGGTTTTACCGCAGATATATCGATGATGGCATAGGTCTCACAGATATGTCTGAGACTGATTTACACCGCTTCATCGACTTTGTGAACTACTTTCACCCCACCATTAAGTTCACCTCCCTCGTCTCCACAGTTTCTGTCAACTTCCTTGACATTACTATTTCTATCACGCCCTCCGGCCTTAATACCTCAGTATACTACAAGCCGACAGATGCCCACAGCTACCTCCTGTATACCTCTTCTCATCCTCGGGCCTGTCGTGACTCCCTTCCTTTTTCACAACTTCTCCGCCTCCGCCGTTTATGCCAAGACGACGATGACTTCCACTTACGAGCAAATGAGATGTTGGATTTCTTCCGTAACCGACTTTATCCAGAACATGTTCTCACCTCTGCTCTCCAACGTGTGCTCCCCATCTCTCGTCAGGAGGCCCTCATACCTCACCATAAATCCACTTCGGATAGAGTCAAATTAATCTTGACCCATCACCCTCATAGTACTACTGTCAAACAGATCCTTTTCCGCCACCTCCCTATCCTCCAAGCAGAGCCTGTGACCCAAACAGTATTCAGTGAAGCACCTTTGGTGGCATATAGACGTGACAAGAACTTGAAGGATCTTCTTGTTCACAGCCGTCTCCCAAAGGAGAATGCCACTCACTTTGGCACACTACCCTGTGGTCGGACAAGATGCAACACGTGCAAGTATGTCACCTCAACCCAGAAGGTGTCCTTTCCTAAGGCTACGTACACCATCACTAGTAGCTTCACGTGTGAATCGCGCAATGTCATTTATACGATCATATGTAAACGTTGCTGCAAAACCTATATTGGCCAAACAGGCAAACGACTTGGGGACAGATTCAGCCAGCACTTAAATGACATCGCTCAGCAAAAGTCCACACCAGTTGCCATACACTTCAATGGTCCTGACCACCATGGTCCCATCGACATCCAGGTCACTACGATCCGACCCTGCTCCTCTCACACCGGCAGCCGACAGAGGCATGAGACCCGTCTTATACACCGCATGGGGTGTCCCACTCATTCTGTCCTCTTCTATTTCCGGTCCCCACTTTTATCATGTTGGGGAGTTTATTGTCCGGTTTCGTTTTTTTAGTTTTTGTCCGTATGTATTGTGGTTACACCGGTTTCGGCGGATGTCTCTTTCCGGTTCAGCCCCGCGCCTCTTCAACAGACAGCGAATTTCGGTTTTGGCATTCAGGGAAGTACCCAGTTTTTAATTTTTATTATTTTATCAAAGTTTTTTTGTTTTAGTCCTATTAGACTTCACTTTCTTTCCTTTCCTGACGAAGGCCTGGTCGGCCGTAACGTAACTATTTTCTTTGTCTTTTGTCCTCGGAAACTAATCGACATAAAATCGAGACATGGGACGATTTTTTTAAGATAAATAAACCCACCCTATACATTATGGCAACAGCTTGCTGACGAATAGAACGGCGAACAGTATCACGGTTTTTTCTTTTGTTTGTTTTTTCTTCCAGCTGTCTTGGCTACTTTCCCTTGCGTAGCACGTTCGGTTCTGCAAACAATGTTGGAAAACATGAGTGTAGAAGGAAGGAAATGGTGGGGCACATTTTATTATTTTTATTAAGTTCTTATGAGATTTTCTATTATGATGTGCACAAATACTATGAATCTCACTTTAATGTTACATGTGCGGACGAAGGCATCGTGGCAACGTAATCAATACTGCTTCGTTCGACAAACGTAGCAACGAAAACCAGTGTTGATGGTATATGTAGGCAATTTCTAAAAAAGTTTTCTTAGTCATTGTTAAGACTGACCGTTGCAGGACAGAATCACCATTTTTCTGATTTTTTTTCCAAGCCTTGATGCAAGTGTTATGTGCACGCACATCTTCACAAACCTCAAAATTTCTTTCTGTTATAAACATTGTTTTTTTTTGGGCAATATGTGCTGGTATTACACATTTCGCAAGCAATTTAACCCTTAATAGTTTGGAAGTATTAAGCTCTCATTCGTAGAAAAATTTTTGGTCAGACCTAACACTTTGCCTCCAGCTATTCAGTATATCTGGTTAATTATATGTACGTAGGTGACCATTTATGAATGTGTAAATTTTGATGTACTTTATGAAATCTCTGCTTATAACTAGTGCATTTAGCGTTATTTTCTGCTGCATAGCCTGCATTTGACGATATTCAGGCATCACTGAACATGTACACGTTGGACCTTTACGACTTGAAATCACATTGATTTTTATATTGGTTGTTTTGAATTGAATTTTTTGTCTGAAGCCGTTTATATTTAAAATGCAGCCTCTGCGCCTGGAACAATGATAGATGTTTGTTCAGGTTTTAAATAGAAAAAATTGGAGGATATTATTTACAATGTTTTAATTGCAAAAAGGACTACTCTCTATCCGACGATGTATGGACCTTGAAACCACCGTTTGAAGAGGTACAGTTGAGTTTGTCGGTTCATTCAAGATTTGGCGTGGGATAAATGGCGCTCAGCATTCCACTCTTTGATAAGCAAGGCATCATTATCAATTTTCCCCCGGTAAGATCCGATCATGGTGTCCTCACGTGATAACCAAAACGCCCTGCCCGCCCGGGTACCACATTGTAACTAGCATGCTTGGGAAAGAAGACACCTCTGTGCTCGGAAGAAGCCCAGCTGTTTAAATAGTTACCCGCACTAAACTCAAGCTTACCAGAGCTTTCGTCTTCTACATGAAACGCTCGTGGGGTTTTATACCAGCTCCAACGCCCATAATGAACTGCAAAGTTACCGGGCAGGCAGGTGAAAGCTTTAGCTGGACTTTGAACCTCAAGAGGCTATTGAGGAAGTCATCTAATCAGACTTAGGCAAGTTCCGAGTATAGAAGTCGACAGTAGAACCGTCCCTACCGGGTACCCAAATCCGGTTCTTCATAAACATTATAAAGCTACTCTCAAGTCAGTGGAAAATGTAGGTGGTGTTAATTATACATTTCCATAACCTCCAGAACACCTTTTATAAAGTGAGTTGGCAACAAATAAAAATGAAAATTTCATTGTTGAATTTAAAACTGTAACAGAAATTATTTAATGAAGTGGAAGAGATTATTATTAGAGTCAAGACAGGATAATAATCAACTGAGATAAATAATTGCAACTATCATGCAATAGTAGTTCAATGCTAAAAAACTGTTGTATAAGGTCTAGCCGTTTATGCAGAATAGCAACACCATTCTCATACAATTAGGACTTAGTTTAGTCTGAGTAACACTAAAGGTACATTTTAACTATTATTTATGTCCCAGCGTTGATACGGGACTCTAAAACAGCTTTATGAACGCGCTGTGATGTTGGAGTTAAGCCCGCTCTGCCGACTGTATGACAGAAATTAAAGGATTTATCAAGTAAAGAATACAGCAAAACAGGAGCCAGTAGTTTTCTGAATGTGTTGAGTATTTTTTTTTTTAGAATTCATTGACTTTTTAGGCATTAAAAAATAGAAAGACCGCTTTGGTTGCGCCTCCTAATGCTGTGTGTGTTACATGCCCACCATATTGATGAGTGCAAAGTATAAGTGGAAAAGGTGAGACACAGAGTGTAGTGCGTCAGTACACAAGGAGGTTGGTTACGTCTAGTCATTTCACAGACTAAAAAGTACAGTGTTTAGATTCAATGTTTCCCGACAAATTAAAGCCGCTCAAATGAAGCACCAGTTAGTATAATTGATAGATAGAAAAAGAATGGATCAGGGTTACTACCGACCAAATGAACGCGTCGATTATTACAGACTTGATATAAGATGTTTTGCTACAGCTGTGGTGATAGCTGCAACATTTTTTCATTGTGTCCATGGATGTTATGACTTTATACCCCAATGTCTGCAGCTAGCTGCGATTGAAATCAGATTCTTCTACCTTCTGTGTGTGAGTTATGCTGTTGTGATACAAGATGAGCTCTAGACTTTCCCCTTTCTCCCCTATTCTATTTCTAAACGAGATGTTACAATATGAGCCAGGAGATCCACTGGTGATATCACAACTCTCAGTGAATTGCTGACACCTAGTTTGTGAAAGTTGTTACTCTAAGTGTCATCGAGTCCAGGACAGTCCATTAAATTACTGTATTTCTTGCGTTCCAACAACTATGTAGATCAGCACGCATCATACGATAGTAAGATGTAGTCGTAGCTGCCTGGAAGTCTTATTCTAATGCTCTTTCTGGAGGACATCGCTAGACGAAGTCTGTTTTCAATTGGTGTAAGGCCTCTGCGCATGTCTAGCTATACGACATTCGCACAAGGCGAGAATTTTCCGCGTTGGACCGAAAACCGGGATCGATGCTATTTTTGGCGGGCCGTAGCCGAATCTTCTTAAAAGGGAAAAGGGAGATAGTCCGCAATCTTCTGACAGGGGAAAGGGGAAAAGTCCAATCTTGATAATCTCATCATTTTAGCAGATAACAAGTGAACACCCCTCATCCGAAAAAAAAAACTCTGCAACGAGAGAGACTTCGATGTAACTATAATACAGACAAGTAGAAATGTAATTAGAATCATCACGATCATAATATTTCATGAGTCGGCAGCTAACATATTTGCGACTAAATGTATCTTACGTTCTCTTACATGATCAAACTACTCTTCGAGAATCAGCAATCAATTGTTACGCTCTGATTGTGAAGTCTATGACTTGTCCACCACCCAGCAAACTATGTTCTAGCCAGAAAAACATGTAAAGTTAGTGACATTCTGTCTCGCAGGGAACATGTTAATAATCCCATGACTGAAATGTGGAGTCAAAATTAAGAAAAGATCCAGTTTCAAAGTTCCTGAGGATTGTTCAAGCAGCAATTCTATTGAAGGCACTTAGCACATTCACCAGAACAAGTTCCGGTATGGAGTCTCAAGCGAATCTTTCTGTAGCGCGAAGACAGGGATGGAATAATTATCTTAAAAGCCATCATGAGCAACAGTGTGTATCTTTAAGTATGGAGGATTGTTTTCTCTCAAAGGCAGCGCCAAAGTGTCGCTTGTCATAGCATTCGCATTATACAGACTATATTTGAGAAAGAACAAAGTAAGGACACAGTAAATACAATACGTAATTAATTTTGTAGGAGTGTGACCTGGAAGTGACGCATTACACAATACACAGTACAATTGGAATGGATATCGCAGAATTAGGATCGTGACAGGAGTAAACACGATTTTGTGAGGGAAATATACACGTTTAATGGGGAAAGCGTATATGGCCAATACAAGTACAGCGCACTTAAGCAAGTTCATAGTCAGTTAACAAATGACAGTGCTGGGACGGCCGGGCATTGTATAGGAATGCCGAGGGTGGTGAAATGCGGCTGGTCAGTGAACAACGGTTGGACCTCGTCGCTGAGGAAACCGAGGTACAAGTGGCTGGAAGGCCTGGGGTATTAGATGGAAAGCGGCAAGCCTCCCTAAATTAGTGTAATGGCCATATAGGTGTAGTAAAAATTAAACAAAACTAAAAAAAAAAAAAAAAAAAACAAAAACAAAACTAATCACAAGGATTACAAAAACAACACTACACGTAGGAATTATTTAGGAATTTAGGGAATTAATGATATATGAATGTGCAGGGACAGCAGACCAAGAGCCCCTTAAACCCCCTCAGGACTTGCCCTCAGGATTGGTGGCTACAAATATAAAAAACAAAAATTTCCAACAAAGCCTCCTCCTCATCTTTCCCATCTTTATTTCATCATCATACCACCATTGCTATGGGTTTTCGGTTTTGTTTTCAGCGTCGCACAGCGGGACATTAAATCACAAAAACTACAGAATATGTCAAACAAAACGGCTTGGTTCAATCAACAATACTCCATTCGGTTTACAGTCTAATCTAAGGACTCAGGCAGCAAGCACTTAAAGAAACGAAGCTCCATAAATGCAGCTAGCATCCTAAGGAAAAGTCTCACGGAAAGGACTACTCTCTCAGAGACCCAATTCCACACTTCACACATGTGAAGGAAGCAGTCTTGTAGTACAAGTATTAGTGGCCCCCCCGGCCCCCAACCCACATACCCCTCAAAGTATACACCAGACAGTAGGACAGCTCAACCCAGACAGCAGCTGAAACACGTAAAAACACCAGCATAGAGAATGCTACGAAATCTACATGGAGCACCATCAAAACATCCTACATATAATTACCCAGCAACACAAAACCGCCCACGCTACCCCTCTCAAAAGAAGACACCTTAAGGCACGACCTACTTGCAAGCAGAAAATGGCAGAGTAACCTTATCACATGACTCAACCCCGTACGCCCCAGCTATCAATACAGCACAGCCGTCCTGAATCCTTATGATGCCGGAGCGAACAAAATGAAAACCGGCAGTAAACCCGATTACCACTCACCGCCCCCCCCATTACTCACAAATAGCAGCCCCACTTGCCCCCCACACCTTACTAACATCACGAGGACTGGTAGCCTTAGCAAAAACTCCCCACTCAGGTACCTACTAAGGCTCCAGTAGTATCGAAATCCCAAGTGCCGCAGTAAAAACCGGTCCAACCAAAACACCTACAAACAAGGACGGAAGAAACAGAGATCACCATGCTTCTCCAGTTTATTATCGTCCTCAGTGGAACCCTGTAAATGAATGTTGACTGCACTTGTCTCTATGATTGCACAATTCAGCCTCTGCTGCGTCACTTCCCAGTGCGTCCTGCGGTGTGCGTCACTTCTTTTTACAAGCATTTTAATGATGTATCTGCCAAAAGTCATCCCTATTATATGCCGGCAGAGAGACCGGCCGGAGAATAGCAGAGAGGACTATCAGTAGAGAAGAAGCAGAGACATCCAGTTTGAAGACTTCAGTTCAGACCTCAGTTATTGACGAAAAAACTTTGCTTCACTATAATATATATTTTATACAGCCTTACTCATTTGAATATTTTGTTTGATTTTTTAATACATACGGTTAAATAATCAGAAACTAAATTAAGTAAAATCAGAACTTTTAATAGTTTATCGGTTTTTATTTAATCTCTAAAAAAAAAATTTCTTTGATTACTTTATTTTCGTTTACAATTTAAATTTTTATTATCACGCGTTAGCTTCTATTGTTAGAATTTTCGGTTGTTATGGGGTTGTGTTTTTGGTTGTGTTTGGTGCTTTAAGGTGTGGAATTTAGTGTTTTTTGTATACTTAACTTGTGCGACTTGTTGATATTATTAATTTTTTCCATCTCTCGTGTATCACTTTGTGTGTTGCGCTCAGTTTGGGAGTTGTGCATGTAGATTATTTTGTGAGTGTTTGTGTGTTGTGATGTCTTGTAGATATGTTAAGAGTTTTTTTGTGATGTTAATTGTGTTGGTGTGTGTGATGTGTGATATGTTCGTTACGAACATGACGATGCCCCCACTAGATCATGTTGCTTTGTAGTTCAGCTAATCAGATGAGGTGACAATGCACGATTATCATATTGTCAATTTGCCATACTCATGTTCTATCGACTACTCGTTCGTTTTTGTCCTAACCATTTCGTTCTGACGCATACTTAGACATTATGCCTATCCACACAGACTCCTCGTACTTTGTCTGACTAGTTTGCGCATGTTACTTGAGACGCATAATTCCAATACCTCTCTTGCCTTGATCAGCGATTGTACTGAGGACATTAAGTCGCAGAACAATACATAGTTTTTGCGCTTGTGACTTTTTGTATGGTGAGATATCGCCAACCCCGTGCATAGCCTAACTGTTTTTTAACTTGTCTTTTTTTTATTATCCACCGCCTAATTTTTCCTCTCATGATTCGTGATAGATTCGATAAATCGATCCGATGGCTCTTTTCTGTCGTTTACTCGTATTAACATGCGATGTTGTCATTGGAGATAAAAACATTACTCTGTGTTAAGTCAAAAAGGGCTTACACATATCGCGCACAGCAATAGTAATGGTTACGACTTGGTCATCTGAGATATTTACCAGCTTCTAGGTAGTAAAGCCCGAATTAATACATTTAAGTAATATTTTCACATTTTTGGACTTTCAGAAAAAGGTGAAGTCGCCCCTTCCCTCCCTAAATGACAGAATAACAGACGTTGACATTGCGTTAAATGGTTGTTTTAAAATCTATTCGGCGAGGACCCGCAAGCAAAAAACAAGAGACAGGTTTTTATACAGTTTATATTTCACTTCCCTTACTTTTTCGCGCAGAAGAAAAGAAACGATCTTCTTGATACAGCAGAGATAGAATGTGTATGGTTTTGGATGGACAAAATAAAGCTAAAAAAAAACCCCGAATCAGGGCCCATTTGGTGGGATATCTTTACGAACTCCAATAATGCCAGGCCTATATGGTACGACGAT
>JAMPIV010006295.1:0-28921 GCA_024509875.1 Oreohelix idahoensis | reverse complement strand
CACAGATCTTTTCTATCTTTGGGAGAGTGATATACACAGATCTTTTCTATCTTTGGGAGAGGGATATACACAGATCTTTTCTATCTTTGGGAGAGGGATATACACAGATCTTTTCTATCTTTGGGAGAGGGATATACACAGATCTTTTCTATCTTTGGGAGAGGGATATACACAGATCTTTTCTATCTTTGGGAGAGGGATATACACAGATCTTTTCTATCTTTGGGAGAGGGATATACACAGATCTTTTCTATCTTTGGGAGGGGGATATACACAGATCTTTTCTATCTTTGGGAGAGGGATATACACAGATCTTTTCTATCTTTGGGAGAGGGATATACACAGATCTTTTCTATCTTTGGGAGAGGTATATACACAGATCTTTTCTATCTTTGGGAGAGGGATATACACAGATCTTTTCTATCTTTGGGAGAGGGATATACACAGATCTTTTCTATCTTTGGGAGAGGGATATACACAGATCTTTTCTATCTTTGAGAGAGGGATATACACAGATCTTTTCTATCTTTGGGTGAGAGATATACACAGATCTTTTCTATCTTTGGGTGAGAGATATACACAGATCTTTTCTATCTTTGGGAGAGGGATATACACAGATCTTTTCTATCTTTGGGAGAGGGATATACACAGATCTTTTCTATCTTTGGGAGAGGGATATACACAGATCTTTTCTATCTTTGGGAGAGGGATATACACAGATCTTTTCTATCTTTGGGAGAGGGATATACACAGATCTTTTCTATCGTTGGGAGAGGGATATACACAGATCTTTTCTATCTTTGGGAGAGGGTATAACACCAGATCTTTTCTATCTTTGGGAGAGGGATATACACAGATCTTTTCTATCTTTGGGAGAGGGATATACACAGATCTTTTCTATCTTTGGGAGAGGGATATACACAGATCTTTTCTATCTTTGGGAGAGGGATATACACAGATCTTTTCTATCTTTGGGTGAGAGATATACACAGATCTTTTCTATCTTTGGGTGAGAGATATACACAGATCTTTTCTATCTTTGGGAGAGGGATATACACAGATCTTTTCTATCGTTGGGAGAGGGATATACACAGATCTTTTCTATCTTTGGGAGAGGGATATACACAGATCTTTTCTATCTTTGGGAGAGGGATATACACAGATCTTTTCTATCTTTGGGAGAGGGATATACACAGATCTTTTCTATCTTTGGGAGAGGGATATACACAGATCTTTTCTATCTTTGGGAGAGGGATATACACAGATCTTTTCTATCTTTGGGAGAGGGATATACACAGATCTTTTCTATCCTTGGGAGAGGGATATACACAGATCTTTTCTATCTTTGGGAGAGGGATATACACAGATCTTTTCTATCTTTGGGAGAGGGATATACACAGATCTTTTCTATCTTTGGGTGAGAGATATACACAGATCTTTTCTATCTTTGGGTGAGAGATATACACAGATCTTTTCTATCTTTGGGAGAGGGATATACACAGATCTTTTCTATCTTTGGGAGAGGGATATACACAGATCTTTTCTATCTTTGGGAGAGGGATATACACAGATCTTTTCTATCTTTGGGTGAGAGATATACACAGATCTTTTCTATCTTTGGGAGAGGGATATACACAGATCTTTTCTATCTTTGGGAGAGGGATATACAACGGTCTTTTTTTTTTTTTGGGAGAGGGATATACACAGATCTTTTCTATCTTTGGGAGAGGGATATACACAGATCTTTTCTATCTTTGGGAGAGGGATATACACAGATCTTTTCTATCGTTGGGAGAGGGATATACACAGATCTTTTCTATCTTTGGGAGAGGGATATACACAGATCTTTTCTATCTTTGGGAGAGGGATATACACAGATCTTTTCTATCTTTGGGAGAGGGATATACACAGATCTTTTCTATCTTTGGGAGAGGGATATACACAGATCTTTTCTATCTTTGGGAGAGGGATATACACAGATCTTTTCTATCTTTGGGAGAGGGATATACACAGATCTTTTCTATCTTTGGGAGAGGGATATACACAGATCTTTTCTATCTTTGGGTGAGAGATATACACTGATCGTTTCTATCTTTGGGAGAGGGATATACACTGATCTTTTCTATCTTTGGGTGAGAGATATACACAGATCTTTTCTATCTTTGGGAGAGGGATATACACAGATCTTTTCTATCTTTGGGAGAGGGATATACACAGATCTTTTCTATCTTTGGGAGAGGGATATACACAGATCTTTTCTATCTTTGGGAGAGGGATATACACAGATCTTTTCTATCTTTGGGTGAGAGATATACACAGATCTTTTCTATCTTTGGGAGAGGGATATACACAGATCTTTTCTATCTTTGGGAGAGGGATATACACAGATCTTTTCTATCTTTGGGAGAGGGATATACACAGATCGTTTCTATCTTTGGGAATAGGGATATACACAGATCTTTTCTATCTTTGGGAGAGGGATATACACAGATCTTTTCTATCTTTGGGAGAGGGATATACACAGATCTTTTCTATCTTTGGGAGAGGGATTTACACAGATCTTTTCTATCTTTGGGAGAGGGATATACACAGATCTTTTCTATCTTTGGGAGAGGGATATACACAGATCTTTTCTATCTTTGGGAGAGGGATATACACAGATCTTTTCTATCTTTGGGAGAGGGATTTACACAGATCTTTTCTATCTTTGGGAGAGGGATATACACAGATCTTTTCTATCTTTGGGAGAGGGATATACACAGATCTTTTCTATCTTTGGGAGAGGGATATACACAGATCTTTTCTATCTTTGGGAGAGGGATATACACTGATCTTTTCTATCTTTGGGAGAGGGATATACACAGATCTTTTCTATCTTTGGGAGAGGGATATACACAGATCTTTTCTATCTTTGGGAGAGGGATATACACAGATCTTTTCTATCTTTGGGAGAGGGATATACACAGATCTTTTCTATCTTTGGGAGAGGGATATACACAGATCTTTTCTATCTTTGGGAGAGGGATATACACAGATCTTTTCTATCTTTGGGAGAGGGATATACACAGATCTTTTCTATCTTTGGGAGAGGGATATACACAGATCTTTTCTATCTTTGGGTGAGGGATATACACAGATCTTTTCTATCTTTGGGAGAGGGATATACACAGATCTTTTCTATCTTTGGGAGAGGGATATACACAGATCTTTTCTATCTTTGGGAGAGGGATATACACAGATCTTTTCTATCTTTGGGAGAGGGATATACACAGATCTTTTCTATCTTTGGGAGAGGGATATACACAGATCTTTTCTATCTTTGGGAGAGGGATATACACAGATCTTTTCTATCTTTTGGGAGAGGGATATACACAGATCTTTTCTATCTTTGGGAGAGGGATATACACAGATCTTTTCTATCTTTGGGAGAGGGATATACACAGATCTTTTCTATCTTTGGGAGAGGGATATACACAGATCTTTTCTATCTTTGGGAGAGGGATATACACAGATCTTTTCTATCTTTGGGAGAGGGATATACACAGATCTTTTCTATCTTTGGGAGAGGGATATACACAGATCTTTTCTATCTTTGGGAGAGGGATATACACAGATCTTTTCTATCTTTGGGAGAGGGATATACACAGATCTTTTCTATCTTTGGGTGAGAGATATACACAGATCTTTTCTATCTTTGAGAGAGGGATATACACAGATCTTTTCTATCTTTGGGTGAGAGATATACACAGATCTTTTCTATCTTTGGGAGAGGGATATACACAGATCTTTTCTATCTTTGGGAGAGGGATATACACAGATCTTTTCTATCTTTGGGAGAGGGATATACACAGATCTTTTCTATCTTTGGGAGAGGGATATACACAGATCTTTTCTATCTTTGGGAGAGGGATATACACAGATCTTTTCTATCTTTGGGAGAGGGATATACACAGATCTTTTCTATCTTTGGGTGAGGGATATACACAGATCTTTTCTATCTTTGGGTGAGAGATATACACAGATCTTTTCTATCTTTGGGAGAGGGATATACACAGATCTTTTCTATCTTTGGGAGAGGGATATACACAGATCTTTTCTATCTTTGGGAGAGGGATATACACAGATCTTTTCTATCTTTGGGAGAGGGATATACACAGATCTTTTCTATCTTTGATAGAGGGATATACACAGATCTTTTCTATCTTTGGGAGAGGGATATACACAGATCTTTTCTATCTTTGGGAGAGGGATATACACAGATCTTTTCTATCTTTGGGAGAGGGATATACACAGATCTTTTCTATCTTTGGGAGAGGGATATACACATGATCTTTCTTATCTTTGGGAGAGGGATATACACAGATCTTTTCTATCTTTGGGAGAGGGATATACACAGATCTTTTCTATCTTTGGGAGAGGGATATACACAGATCTTTTCTATCTTTGGGAGAGGGATATACACAGATCTTTTCTATCTTTGGGAGAGGGATATACACAGATCTTTTCTATCGTTGGGAGAGGGATATACACAGATCTTTTCTATCTTTGGGAGAGGGATATACACAGATCTTTTCTATCTTTGGGAGAGGGATATACACAGATCTTTTCTATCTTTGGGAGAGGGATATACACAGATCTTTTCTATCTTTGGGAGAGGGATATACACAGATCTTTTCTATCTTTGGGAGAGGGATATACACAGATCTTTTCTATCTTTGGGAGAGGGATATACACAGATCTTTTCTATCTTTGGGTGAGAGATATACACAGATCTTTTCTATCTTTGGGAGAGGGATATACACAGATCTTTTCTATCTTTGGGAGAGGGATATACACAGATCTTTTCTATCTTTGGGAGAGGGATATACACAGATCTTTTCTATCTTTGGGAGAGGGATATACACAGATCTTTTCTATCTTTGGGAGAGGGATATACACAGATCTTTTCTATCTTTTGGGAGAGGGATATACACAGATCTTTTCTATCTTTGGGAGAGGGATATACACAGATCTTTTCTATCTTTGGGAGAGGGATATACACAGATCTTTTCTATCTTTGGGAGAGGGATATACACAGATCTTTTCTATCTTTGGGAGAGGGATATACACAGATCTTTTCTATCTTTTGGAGAGGGATATACACAGATCTTTTCTATCTTTGGGAGAGGGATATACACAGATCTTTTCTATCTTTGGGAGAGGGATATACACAGATCTTTTCTCTATCTTTGGGAGAGGGATATACACAGATCTTTTCTATCTTTGGGAGAGGGATATACACAGATCTTTTCTATCTTTGGGAGAGGGATATACACAGATCTTTTCTATCTTTGGGATAGGGATATACACAGATCTTTTCTATCTTTGGGAGAGGGATATACACAGATCTTTTCTATCTTTGGGAGAGGGATATACACAGATCTTTTCTATCTTTGGGAGAGGGATATACACAGATCTTTTCTATCTTTGAGAGAGGGATATACACAGATCTTTTCTATCTTTGAGAGAGGGATATACACAGATCTTTTCTATCTTTGGGAGAGGGATATACACTATCTTTGGGAGGGGGATATACACTCAGATCTTTTCTATCTTTGGGAGAGGGATATACACAGATCTTTCTATCTTTGGGAGAGGGATATACACAGATCTTTTCTATCTTTGGGAGAGGGATATACACAGATCTTTTCTATCTTTGGGAGAGGGATATACACAGATCTTTTCTATCTTTGGGAGAGGGATATACACAGATCTTTTCTATCTTTGGGAGAGGGATATACACAGATCTTTTCTATCTTTGGGAGAGGGATATACACAGATCTTTTCTATCTTTGGGAGAGGGATATACACAGATCTTTTCTATCTTTGGGAGAGGGATATACACAGATCTTTTCTATCTTTGGGAGAGGGATATACACAGATCTTTTCTATCTTTGGGAGAGGGATATACACAGATCTTTTCTATCTTTGGGAGAGGGATATACACAGATCTTTTCTATCTTTGGGAGAGGGATATACACAGATCTTTTCTATCTTTGGGAGAGGGATATACACAGATCTTTTCTATCTTTGGGAGAGGGATATACACAGATCTTTTCTATCTTTGGGAGAGGGATATACACAGATCTTTTCTATCTTTGGGAGAGGGATATACACAGATCTTTTCTATCTTTGGGTGAGGGATATACACAGATCTTTTCTATCTTTGGGAGAGGGATATACACAGATCTTTTCTATCTTTGGGAGAGGGATATACACAGATCTTTTCTATCTTTGAGAGAGGGATATACACAGATCTTTTCTATCTTTGGGAGAGGGATATACACAGATCTTTTCTATCTTTGGGAGAGGGATATACACAGATCTTTTCTATCTTTGGGAGAGGGATATACCACAGATCACAATCTTTTCTATCTTTGGTGAGAGAGGGATATACACAGATCTTTTCTATCTTTGGGAGAGGGATATACACAGATCTTTTCTATCTTTGGGAGAGGGATATACACAGATCTTTTCTATCTTTGGGAGAGGGATATACACAGATCTTTTCTATCTTTGGGAGAGGGATATACACAGATCTTTTCTATCTTTGGGAGAGGGATATACACAGATCTTTTCTATCTTTGGGAGAGGGATATACACAGATCTTTTCTATCTTTGGGAGAGGGATATACACAGATTTTTTCTATCTTTGGGAGAGGGATATACACAGATCTTTTCTATCTTTGGGAGAGGGATATACACAGATCTTTTCTATCTTTGGGAGAGGGATATACACAGATCTTTTCTATCTTTGGGAGAGGGATATACACAGATCTTTTCTATCTTTGGGAGAGGGATATACACAGATCTTTTCTATCTTTGGGAGAGGGATATACACAGATCTTTTCTATCTTTGGGAGAGGGATATACACAGATCTTTTCTATCGTTGGGAGAGGGATATACACAGATCTTTTCTATCGTTGGGAGAGGGATATACACAGATCTTTTCTATCTTTGGGAGAGTGATATACACAGATCTTTTCTATCTTTGGGAGAGGGATATACACAGATCTTTTCTATCTTTGGGAGAGGGATATACACAGATCTTTTCTATCTTTGGGAGAGGGATATACACAGATCTTTCTATCTTTGGGAGAGGGATATACACAGATCTTTTCTATCTTTGGGAGAGGGATATACACAGATCTTTTCTATCTTTGGGAGAGGGATATACACAGATCTTTTCTATCTTTGGGAGAGGGATATACACAGATCTTTTCTATCTTTGGGAGAGGGATATACACAGATCTTTTCTATCTTTGGGAGAGGATATACACAGATCTTTTCTATCTTTGGGAGAGGGATATACACAGATCTTTTCTATCTTTGGGAGAGGGATATACACAGATCTTTTCTATCTTTGGGAGAGGGATATACACAGATCTTTTCTATCTTTGGGAGAGGGATATACACAGATCTTTTCTATCTTTGGGAGAGTGATATACACAGATCTTTTCTATCTTTGGGAGAGGGATATACACAGATCTTTTCTATCTTTGGGAGAGGGATATACACAGATCTTTTTTATCTTTGGGAGAGGGATATACACAGATCTTTTCTATCTTTGGGAGAGGGATATACACAGATCTTTTCTATCTTTGGGAGAGGGATATACACAGATCTTTTCTATCTTTGGGAGAGGGATATACACAGATCTTTTCTATCTTTGGGAGAGGGATATACACAGATCTTTTCTATCTTTGGGAGAGGGATATACACAGATCTTTTCTATCTTTGGGAGAGGGATATACACAGATCTTTTCTATCTTTGGGAGAGTGATATACACAGATCTTTTCTATCTTTGGGAGAGGGATATACACAGATCTTTTTCTATCTTTGGGAGAGGGATATACACAGATCTTTTCTATCTTTGGGAGAGGGATATACACAGATCTTTTCTATCTTTGGGAGAGGGATATACACAGATCTTTTCTATCTTTGGGAGAGGGATATACACAGATCTTTTCTATCTTTGGGAGAGGGATATACACAGATCTTTTCTATCTTTGGGAGAGGGATATACACAGATCTTTTCTATCTTTGGGAGAGGGATATACACAGATCTTTTCTATCTTTGGGAGAGGGATATACACAGATCTTTTCTATCTTTGGGAGAGGGATATACACAGATCTTTTCTATCTTTGGAGAGGGATATACACAGATCTTTTCTATCTTTGGGAGAGGGATATACACAGATCTTTTCTATCTTTGGGAGAGGGATATACACAGATCTTTTCTATCTTTGGGAGAGGGATATACACAGATCTTTTCTATCTTTGGGAGAGGGATATACACAGATCTTTTCTATCTTTGGGAGAGGGATATACACAGCTCTTTTCTATCTTTGGGAGAGGGATATACACAGATCTTTTCTACCTTTGGGAGAGGGATATACACAGATCTTTTCTATCTTTGGGAGAGGGATATACACAGATCTTTTCTATCTTTGGGAGAGGGATATACACAGATCTTTTCTATCTTTGGGAGAGGGATATACACAGATCTTTTCTATCTTTGGGAGAGGGATTTACACTGATCTTTTCTATCTTTGGGAGAGGGATATACACAGATCTTTTCTATCTTTGGGAGAGGGATATACACAGATCTTTTCTATCTTTGGGAGAGGGATATACACAGATCTTTTCTATCTTTGGGAGAGGGATATACACAGATCTTTTCTATCTTTGGGAGAGGGATATACACAGATCTTTTCTATCTTTGGGAGAGGGATATACACAGATCTTTTCTATCTTTGGGAGAGGGATATACACAGATCTTTTCTATCTTTGGGAGAGGGATATACACAGATCTTTTCTATCTTTGGGAGAGGGATATACACAGATCTTTTCTATCTTTGGGAGAGGGATATACACAGATCTTTTCTATCTTTGGGAGAGGGATATACACAGATCTTTTCTATCTTTGGGAGAGGGATATACACAGATCTTTTCTATCTTTGGGAGAGGGATATACACAGATCTTTTCTATCTTTGGGAGAGGGATATACACAGATCTTTTCTATCTTTGGGAGAGGGATATACACAGATCTTTTCTATCTTTGGGAGAGGGATATACACAGATCTTTTCTATCTTTGGGAGAGGGATATACACAGATCTTTTCTATCTTTGGGAGAGGGATATACACAGATCTTTTCTATCTTTGGGAGGGGGTTATACACAGATCTTTTCTATCTTTGGGAGAGGGATATACACAGATCTTTTCTATCTTTGGGAGAGGGATATACACAGATCTTTTCTATCTTTGGGAGAGGGATATACACAGATCTTTTCTATCTTTGGGAGAGGGATATACACAGATCTTTTCTATCTTTGGGAGAGGGATATACACAGATCTTTTCTATCTTTGGGAGAGGGATATACACAGATCTTTTCTATCTTTGGGAGAGGGATATACACAGATCTTTTCTATCTTTGGGAGAGGGATATACACAGATCTTTTCTATCTTTGGGAGAGGGATATACACAGATCTTTTTTATCTTTGGGAGAGGGATATACACAGATCTTTTCTATCTTTGGGAGAGGGATATACACAGATCTTTTCTATCTTTGGGAGAGGGATATACACAGATCTTTTCTATCTTTGGGAGAGGGATATACACAGATCTTTTCTATCTTTGGGAGAGGGATATACACAGATCTTTTCTATCTTTGGGAGAGGGATATACACAGATCTTTTCTATCTTTGGGAGAGGGATATACACAGATCTTTTCTATCTTTGGGAGAGGGATATACACAGATCTTTTCTATCTTTGGGAGAGGGATATACACAGATCTTTTCTATCTTTGGGAGAGGGATATACACAGATCTTTTCTATCTTTGGGAGAGGGATATACACAGATCTTTTCTATCTTTGGGAGAGGGATATACACAGATCTTTTCTATCTTTGAGAGAGGGATATACACAGATCTTTTCTATCTTTGGGAGAGGGATATACACAGATCTTTTCTATCTTTGGGAGAGGGATATACACAGATCTTTTCTATCTTTGGGAGAGGGATATACACAGATCTTTTCTATCTTTGGGAGAGGGATATACACAGATCTTTTCTATCTTTGGGAGAGGGATATACACAGATCTTTTCTATCTTTGGGAGAGGGATATACACAGATCTTTTCTATCTTTGGAGAGGGATATACACAGATCTTTTCTATCTTTGGGAGAGGGATATACACAGATCTTTTCTATCTTTGGGAGAGGGATATACACAGATCTTTTCTATCTTTGGGAGAGGGATATACACAGATCTTTTCTATCTTTGGGAGAGGGATATACACAGATCTTTTCTATCTTTGGGAGAGGGATATACACAGATCTTTTCTATCTTTGGGAGAGGGATATACACAGATCTTTTCTATCTTTGGGAGAGGGATATACACAGATCTTTTCTATCTTTGGGAGAGGGATATACACAGATCTTTTCTATCTTTGGGAGAGGGATATACACAGATCTTTTCTATCTTTGGGAGAGGGATATACACAGATCTTTTCTATCTTTAGGAGAGGATATACACAGATCTTTTCTATCTTTGGGAGAGGGATATACACAGATCTTTTCTATCTTTGGGAGAGGGATATACACAGATTTTTTCTATCTTTGGGAGAGGGATATACACAGATCTTTTCTATCTTTGGGAGAGGGATATACACAGATCTTTTCTATCTTTGGGAGAGGGATATACACAGATCTTTTCTATCTTTGGGAGAGGGATATACACAGATCTTTTCTATCGTTGGGAGAGGGATATACACAGATCTTTTCTATCTTTGGGAGAGGGATATACACAGATCTTTTCTATCTTTGGGAGAGGGATATACACAGATCTTTTCTATCTTTGAGAGAGAGATACACAGATCTTTTCTATCTTTGGGAGAGGGATATACACAGATCTTTTCTATCTTTGGGAGAGGGATATACACAGATCTTTTCTATCTTTGGGAGAGGGATATACACAGATCTTTTCTATCTTTGGGAGAGGGATATACACAGATCTTTTCTATCTTTGGGAGAGGGATATACACAGATCTTTTCTATCTTTGGGAGAGGGATATACACAGATCTTTTCTATCTTTGGGAGAGGGATATACACAGATCTTTTCTATCTTTGGGAGAGGGATATACACAGATCTTTTCTATCTTTGGGAGAGGGATATACACAGATCTTTTCTATCTTTGGGAGAGGGATATACACAGATCTTTTCTATCTTTGGGGGATCTACACGTTTCTATCTTGGGAGAGGGATATACACAGATCTTTTCTATCTTTGGGAGAGGGATATACACAGATCTTTTCTATCTTTGGGAGAGGGATATACACAGATCTTTTCTATCTTTGGGAGAGGGATATACACAGATCTTTTCTATCTTTGGGAGAGGGATATACACAGATCTTTTCTATCTTTGGGAGAGGGATATACACAGATCTTTTCTATCTTTGGGAGAGGGATATACACAGATCTTTTCTATCTTTGGGAGAGGGATATACACAGATCTTTTCTATCTTTGGGAGAGGGATATACACAGATCTTTTCTATCTTTGGGAGAGGGATATACACAGATCTTTTCTATCTTTGGGAGAGGGATATACACAGATCTTTTCTATCTTTGGGAGAGGGATATACACAGATCTTTTCTATCTTTGGGAGAGGGATATACACAGATCTTTTCTATCTTTGGGAGAGAGATATACACAGATCTTTTCTATCTTTGGGAGAGGGATATACACAGATCTTTTCTATCTTTGGGAGAGGGATATACACAGATCTTTTCTATCGTTGGGAGAGGGATATACACAGATCTTTTCTATCTTTGGGAGAGGGATATACACAGATCTTTTCTATCTTTGGGAGAGGGATATACACAGATCTTTTCTATCTTTGGGAGAGGGATATACACAGATCTTTTCTATCTTTGGGAGAGGGATATACACAGATCTTTTCTATCTTTGGGAGAGGGATATACACAGATCTTTTCTATCTTTGGGAGAGGGATATACACAGATCTTTTCTATCTTTGAGAGAGGGATATACACAGATCTTTTCTATCTTTGGGAGAGGGATATACACAGATCTTTTCTATCTTTGGGAGAGGGATATACACAGATCTTTTCTATCGTTGGGAGAGGGATATACACAGATCTTTTCTATCGTTGGGAGAGGGATATACACAGATCTTTTCTATCTTTGGGAGAGGGATATACACAGATCTTTTCTATCTTTGGGAGAGGGATATACACAGATCTTTTCTATCTTTGGGAGAGGGATATACACAGATCTTTTCTATCTTTGGGAGAGGGATATACACAGATCTTTTCTATCTTTGGGAGAGGGATATACACAGATCTTTTCTATCTTTGGAGAGGGATTATACACAGATCTTTTCTATCTTTGGGAGAGGGATATACACAGATCTTTTCTATCTTTGGGAGAGGGATATACACAGATCTTTTCTATCTTTGGGAGAGGGATATACACAGATCTTTTCTATCTTTTGGGAGAGGGATATACACAGATCTTTTCTATCTTTGGGAGAGGGATATACACAGATCTTTTCTATCTTTGGGAGAGGGATATACACAGATCTTTTCTATCTTTGGGAGAGGGATATACACAGATCTTTTCTATCTTTGGGAGAGGGTTATACACAGATCTTTTCTATCTTTGGGAGAGGGATATACACAGATCTTTTCTATCTTTGGGAGAGGGATATACACAGATCTTTTCTATCTTTGGGAGAGGGATATACACAGATCTTTTCTATCTTTGGGAGAGGGATATACACAGATCTTTTCTATCTTTGGGAGAGGGATATACACAGATCTTTTCTATCTTTGGGAGAGGGATATACACAGATCTTTTCTATCTTTGGGAGAGGGATATACACAGATCTTTTCTATCTTTGGGAGAGGGATATACACAGATCTTTTCTATCTTTGGGAGAGGGATATACACAGATCTTTTCTATCTTTGGGAGAGGGATATACACAGATCTTTTCTATCTTTTGGGAGAGGGATATACACAGATCTTTTCTATCTTTGGGAGAGGGATATACACAGATCTTTTCTATCTTTGGGAGAGGGATATACACAGATCTTTTCTATCTTTGGGAGAGGGATATACACAGATCTTTTCTATCTTTGGGAGAGGGATATACACAGATCTTTTCTATCTTTGGGAGAGGGATATACACAGATCTTTTCTATCTTTGGGAGAGGGATATACACAGATCTTTTCTATCTTTGGGAGAGGGATATACACAGATCTTTTCTATCTTTGGGAGAGGGATATACACAGATCTTTTCTATCTTTGGGAGAGGGATATACACAGATCTTTTCTATCTTTGGAGAGGGATATACACAGATCTTTTCTATCTTTGGGAGAGGGATATACACAGATCTTTTCTATCTTTGGGAGAGGGATATACACAGATCTTTTCTATCTTTGGGAGAGGGATATACACAGATCTTTTCTATCTTTGGGAGAGGGATATACACAGATCTTTTCTATCTTTGGGAGAGGGATATACACAGATCTTTTCTATCTTTGGGAGAGGGATATACACAGATCTTTTCTATCTTTGGGAGAGGGATATACACATATCTTTTCTATCTTTGGGAGAGGGATATACACAGATCTTTTCTATCTTTGGGAGAGGGATATACACAGATCTTTTCTATCTTCTATCGTTGGGAGAGGGATATACACAGATCTTTTCTATCTTTGGGAGAGGGATATACACAGATCTTTTCTATCTTTGGGATAGTGATATACACCGATTTTTTCTATCTTTGGGAGGGATATACACAGATCTTTTCTATCTTTGGGAGAGGGATATACACAGATCTTTTCTATCTTTGGGAGAGGGATATACACAGATCTTTTCTATCTTTGGGAGAGGGATATACACAGATCTTTTCTATCTTTGGGAGAGGGATATACACAGATCTTTTCTATCTTTGGGAGGGGGATATACACAGATCTTTTCTATCTTTGGGAGAGGGATATACACAGATCTTTTCTATCTTTGGGAGAGGGATATACACAGATCTTTTCTATCTTTGGGAGAGGGATATACACAGATCTTTTTCTATCTTTGGGAGAGGGATATACACAGATCTTTTCTATCTTTGGGAGAGGGATATACACAGATCTTTTCTATCTTTGGGAGAGGGATATACACAGATCTTTTCTATCTTTGGGGAGAGGGATATACACAGATCTTTTCTATCTTTGGGAGAGGGATATACACAGATCTTTTCTATCTTTGGGAGAGGGATATACACAGATCTTTTCTATCTTTGGGAGAGGGATATACACAGATCTTTTCTATCTTTGGGAGAGGGATATACACAGATCTTTTCTATCTTTGAGAGAGGGATATACACAGATCTTTTCTATCTTTGGGAGAGGGATATACACAGATCTTTTCTATCTTTGGGAGAGGGATATACACAGATCTTTTCTATCTTTGGGAGAGGGATATACACAGATCTTTTCTATCTTTGGGAGAGGGATATACACAGATCTTTTCTATCTTTGGGAGAGGGATATACACAGATCTTTTCTATCTTTGGGAGAGGGATATACACAGATCTTTTCTATCTTTGGGAGAGGGATATACACAGATCTTTTCTATCTTTGGGAGAGGGATATACACAGATCTTTTTTTCTATCTTTGGGAGAGGGATATACACAGATCTTTTCTATCTTTGGGAGAGGGATATACACAGATCTTTTCTATCTTTGGGAGAGGGATATACACAGATCTTTTCTATCTTTGGGAGAGGGATATACACAGATCTTTTCTATCTTTGGGAGAGGGATATACACAGATCTTTTCTATCTTTGGGAGAGGGATATACACAGATCTTTTCTATCTTTGGGAGAGGGATATACACAGATCTTTTCTATCTTTTGGGAGAGGGATATACACAGATCTTTTCTATCTTTGGGAGAGGGATATACACAGATCTTTTCTATCTTTTGGGAGAGGGATATACACAGATCTTTTCTATCTTTTGGGAGAGGGATATACACAGATCTTTTCTATCTTTGGGAGAGGGATATACACAGATCTTTTCTATCGTTGGGAGAGGGATATACACAGATCTTTTCTATCTTTGGGAGAGGGATATACACAGATCTTTTCTATCTTTGGGAGAGGGATATACACAGATCTTTTCTATCTTTGGGAGAGGGATATACACAGATCTTTTCTATCTTTGGGAGAGGGATATACACAGATCTTTTCTATCTTTGGGAGAGGGATATACACAGATCTTTTCTATCTTTGGGAGAGGGATATACACAGATCTTTTCTATTTTTGGGAGAGGGATATACACAGATCTTTTCTATCTTTGGGAGAGGGATATACACAGATCTTTTCTATCTTTGGGAGAGGGATATACACAGATCTTTTCTATCTTTGGGAGAGGGATATACACAGATCTTTTCTATCTTTGGGAGAGGGATATACACAGATCTTTTCTATCTTTGGGAGAGGGATATACACAGATCTTTTCTATCTTTGAGAGAGGGATATACACAGATCTTTTCTATCTTTGGGGGAGGGATATACACAGATCTTTTCTATCTTTTGGGAGAGATATACACAGATCTTTTCTATCTTTGGGAGAGGGATATACACAGATCTTTTCTATCTTTGGGAGAGGGATATACACAGATCTTTTCTATCTTTGGGAGAGGGATATACACAGATCTTTTCTATCTTTTGGGAGAGGGATATACACAGATCTTTTCTATCTTTGGGAGAGGGATATACACAGATCTTTTCTATCTTTGGGAGAGGGATATACACAGATCTTTTCTATCTTTGATAGCGGGATATACACAGATCTTTTCTATCTTTGGGTGAGGGATATACACAGATCTTTTCTATCTTTGGGTGAGAGATATACACAGATCTTTTCTATCTTTGGGAGAGGGATATACACAGATCTTTTCTATCTTTGGGAGAGGGATATACACAGATCTTTTCTATCTTTGGGAGAGGGATATACACAGATCTTTTCTATCTTTGGGAGAGGGATATACACAGATCTTTTCTATCTTTGGGAGAGGGATATACACAGATCTTTTCTATTTTTGGGAGAGGGATATACACAGATCTTTTCTATCTTTGGGAGAGGGATATACACAGATCTTTTCTATCTTTTGGGAGAGGGATATACACAGATCTTTTCTATCTTTGGGAGAGGGATATACACAGATCTTTTCTATCTTTGGGAGAGGGATATACACAGATCTTTTCTATCTTTGGGAGAGGGATATACACAGATCTTTTCTATCTTTTGGGAGAGGGATATACACAGATCTTTTCTATCTTTGGGAGAGGGATATACACAGATCTTTTCTATCTTTGGGAGAGGGATATACACAGATCTTTTCTATCTTTTGGGAGAGGGATATACACAGATCTTTTCTATCTTTGGGAGAGGGATATACACAGATCTTTTCTATCTTTGGGAGAGGGATATACACAGATCTTTTCTATCTTTGGGAGAGGGATATACACAGATCTTTTCTATCTTTGGGAGAGGGATATACACAGATCTTTTCTATCTTTGGGAGAGGGATATACACAGATCTTTTCTATCTTTGGGAGAGGGATATACACAGATCTTTTATATCTTTGGGAGAGGGATATACACAGATCTTTTCTATCTTTGGGAGAGGGATATACACAGATCTTTTCTATCTTTGGGAGAGGGATATACACAGATCTTTTCTATCTTTGGGAGAGGGATATACACAGATCTTTTCTATCTTTGGGAGAGGATATACACAGATCTTTTCTATCTTTGGGAGAGGGATATACACAGATCTTTTCTATCTTTGGGAGAGGGATATACACAGATCTTTTCTATCTTTGGGAGAGGGATATACACAGATCTTTTCTATCTTTGGGAGAGGGATATACACAGATCTTTTCTATCTTTGGGAGAGGGGATATACACAGATCTTTTTTCTATCTTTGGGAGAGGGGATATACACAGATCTTTTCTATCTTTGGGAGAGGGATATACACAGATTTTTTCTATCTTTGGGAGAGGGATATACACAGATTTTTTCTATCTTTGGGAGAGGGATATACACAGATCTTTTCTATCTTTGGGAGAGGGATATACACAGATCTTTTCTATCTTTGGGAGAGGGATATACACAGATCTTTTCTATCTTTGGGAGAGGGATATACACAGATCTTTTCTATCTTTGGGAGAGGGATATACACAGATCTTTTCTATCTTTGGAGAGGGATATATACACAGATCTTTTCTATCTTTGGGAGAGAGATATACACAGATTTTTTCTATCTTTGGGAGAGGGATATACACAGATCTTTTCTATCTTTGGGAGAGGGATATACACAGATCTTTTCTATCTTTGGGAGAGGGATATACACAGATCTTTTCTATCTTTGGGAGAGGGATATACACAGATCTTTTCTATCTTTGGGAGAGGGATATACACAGATCTTTTCTATCTTTGGGAGAGGGATATACACAGATTTTTTCTATCTTTGGGAGAGGGATATACTTTTTCTATCTTTGGGAGAGGGAGAGGGATATACACAGATCTTTTCTATCTTTGGGAGAGGGATATACACAGATCTTTTCTATCTTTGGGAGAGGGATATACACATATCTTTTCTATCTTTGGGAGAGGGATATACACAGATCTTTTCTATCTTTGGGAGAGGGATATACACAGATCTTTTATCAATAGGGATATACACAGATCTTTTCTATCTTTGGGAGAGGGATATACACAGATCTTTTCTATCTTTGGGAGAGGGATATACACAGATCTTTTCTATCTTTGGGAGAGGGATATACACAGATCTTTTCTATCTTTGGGAGAGGGATATACACAGATCTGTTCTATCTTTGGGAGAGGGATATACACAGATCTTTTCTATCTTTGGGAGAGGGATATACACAGATCTTTTCTATCTTTGGGAGAGGGATATACACAGATCTTTTCTATCTTTGGGAGAGGGATATACACAGATCTTTTCTATCTTTGGGAGAGGGATATACACAGATCTTTTCTATCTTTGGGAGAGGGATATACACAGATCTTTTCTATCTTTGGGAGAGGGATATACACAGATCTTTTCTATCCCTCTCCCAAAGATAGAAAAGATCTGTGTATATCCCTCTCCCAAAGATAGAAAAGATCTGTGTATATCCCTCTTTAGAAAGGATATACCAGATCTGTGTATATCTTCTCAAAGATAAACATATCCCTCTCCAAAGATAGATCTTTTATATCCCTCTGGGAGAGAGATAGAAAAGATCTGTGTATATCCCTCTCCCAAAGATAGAAAAGATCTGTGTATATCCCTCTCCCAAAGATAGAAAAGATCTGTGTATATCCCTCTCCCAAAGATAGAAAAGATCTGTGTATATCCCTCTCCCAAAGATAGAAAAGATCTGTGTATATCCCTCTCCCAAAGATAGAAAAGATCTGTGTATATCCCTCTCCCAAAGATAGAAAACATCTGTGTATATCCCTCTCCCAAAGATAGAAAAGATCTGTGTATATCCCTCTCCCAAAGATAGAAAAGATCTGTGTATATCCCTCTCCCAAAGATAGAAAAGATCTGTGTATATCCCTCTCCCAAAGATAGAAAAGATCTGTGTATATCCCTCTCCCAAAGATAGAAAAGATCTGTGTATATCCCTCTCCCAAAGATAGAAAAGATCTGTGTATATCCCTCTCCCAAAGAAGATAAAAACAAAGAGATCTGTGTATATCCCTCTCCCAAAGATAGAAAAGATCTGTGTATATATCCCTCTCCCAAAGATAGAAAAGATCTGTGTATATCCCTCTCCCAAAGATAGAAAAGATCTGTGTATATCCCTCTCCCAAAGATAGAAAAGATCTGTGTATATCCCTCTCCCAAAGATAGAAAAGATCTGTGTATATCCCTCTCCCAAAGACAGAAAAGATCTGTGTATATCCCTCTCCCAAAGATAGAAAAGATCTGTGTATCCCCCTCTCCCAAAGATAGAAAAGATCTGTGTATATCCCTCTCCCAAAGATAGAAAAGATCTGTGTATATCCCTCTCCCAAAGATAGAAAAGATCTGTGTATATCCCTCTCCCAAAGATAGAAAAGATCTGTGTATATCCCTCTCCCAAAGATAGAAAAAATCTGTGTATATCCCTCTCCCAAAGATAGAAAAGATCTGTGTATATCCCTCTCCCAAAGATAGAAAAGATCTGTGTATATCCCTCTCCAAAGATAGAAAAGATCTGTGTATATCCCTCTCCCAAAGATAGAAAAGATCTGTGTATACTCCCAAAGATAGAAAAGATCTGTGTATATCCCTGTCCCAAAGATAGAAAAGATCTTTGTATATCCCTCTCCCAAAGATAGAAAAGATCTGTGTATATCCCTCTCCCAAAGATAGAAAAGATCTGTGTATATCCCTCTCCCAAAGATAGAAAAGATCTGTGTATATCCCTCTCCCAAAGATAGAAAAGATCTGTGTATATCCCTCTCCCAAAGATAGAAAAGATCTGTGTATATCCCTCTCCCAAAGATAGAAAAGATCTGTGTATATCCCTCTCCCAAAGATAGAAAAGATCTGTGTATATCCCTCTCCCAAAGATAGAAAAGATCTGTGTATATCCCTCTCCCAAGATAGAAAAGATCTGTGTATATCCCTCTCCCAAAGATAGAAAAGATCTGTGTATATCCCTCTCCCAAAGATAGAAAAGATCTGTGTATATCCCTCTCCCACAGATAGAAACGAGCTGTGTATCTGTGTATATCCCTCTCCCAAAGATAGAAAAGATCTGTGTATATCCCTCTCCCAAAGATAGAAAAGATCTGTGTATATCCCTCTCCCAAAGATAGAAAAGATCTGTGTATATCCCTCTCCCAAAGATAGAAAAGATCTGTGTATATCCCTCTCCCAAAGATAGAAAAGATCTGTGTATATCCCTCTCCCAAAGATAGAAAAAATCTGTGTATATCCCTCTCCCAAAGATAGAAAAGATCTGTGTATATCCCTCTCCCAAAGATAGAAAAGATCTGTGTATATCCCTCTCCCAAAGATAGAAAAGATCTGTGTATATCCCCCTCCCAAAGATAGAAAAGATCTGTGTATATCCCTCTCCCAAAGATAGAAAAGATCTGTGTATATCCCTCTCCCAAAGATAGAAAAGATCTGTGTATATCCCTCTCCCAAAGATAGAAAAGATCTGTGTATATCCCTCTCCCAAAGATAGAAAAGATCTGTGTATATCCCTCTCCCAAAGATAGAAAAGATCTGTGTATATCCCTCTCCCAAAGATAGAAAAGATCTGTGTATATCCCTCTCCCAAAGATAGAAAAGATCTGTGTATATCCCTCTTCCAAAGATAGAAAAGATCTGTGTATATCCCTCTCCCAAAGATAGAAAAGATCTGTGTATATCCCTCTCCCAAAGATAGAAAAGATCTGTGTATATCCCTCTCCCAAAGATAGAAAAGATCTGTGTATATCCCTCTCCCCAAGATAGAAAAGATCTGTGTATATCCCTCTCCCAAAGATAGAAAAGATCTGTGTATATCCCTCTCCCAAAGATAGAAAAGATCTGTGTATATCCCTCTCCCAAAGATAGAAAAGATCTGTGTATATCCCTCTCCCAAAGATAGAAAAGATCTGTGTATATCCCTCTCCCAAAGATAGAAAAGATCTGTGTATATCCCTCTCCCAAAAGATAGAAAAGATCTGTGTATATCCCTCTCCCAAAGATAGAAAAGATCTGTGTATATCCCTCTCCCAAAGATAGAAAAGATCTGTGTATATCCCTCTCCCAAAGATAGAAAAGATCTGTGTATATCCCTCTCCCAAAAGATAGAAAAGATCTGTGTATATCCCTCTCCCAAAGATAGAAAAGATCTGTGTATATCCCTCTCCCAAAGATAGAAAAGATCTGTGTATATCCCTCTCCCAAAGATAGAAAAGATCTGTGTATATCCCTCTCCCAAAGATAGAAAAGATCTGTGTATATCCCTCTCCCAAAGATAGAAAAGATCTGTGTATATCCCTCTCCCAAAGATAGAAAAGATCTGTGTATATCCCTCTCCCAAAGATAGAAAAGATCTGTGTATATCCCTCTCCCAAAGATAGAAAAGATCTGTGTATATCCCTCTCCCAAAAGATAGAAAAGATCTGTGTATATCCCTCTCCCAAAAGATAGAAAAGATCTGTGTATATCCCTCTCCCAAAAGATAGAAAAGATCTGTGTATATCACTCTCCCAAAGATAGAAAAGATCTGTGTATATCCCTCTCCCAAAGATAGAAAAGATCTGTGTATATCCCTCTCCCAAAGATAGAAAAGATCTGTGTATATCCCTCTCCCAAAGATAGAAAAGATCTGTGTATATCCCTCTCTCAAAGATAGAAAAGATCTGTGTATATCCCTCTCCCAAAGATAGAAAAGATCTGTGTATATCCCTCTCCCAAAGATAGAAAAGATCTGTGTATATCCCTCTCCCAAAGATAGAAAAGATCTGTGTATATCCTCTCCCAAAGATAGAAAAGATCTGTGTATATCCCTCTCCCAAAGATAGAAAAGATCTGTGTATATCCCTCTCCCAAAGATAGAAAAGATCTGTGTATATCCCTCTCCCAACGATAGAAAAGATCTGTGTATATCCCTCTCCCAAAAGATAGAAAAGATCTGTGTATATCCCTCTCCCAAAGATAGAAAAGATCTGTGTATATCCCTCTCCCAAAGATAGAAAAGATCTGTGTATATCACTCTCCCAAAGATAGAAAAGATCTGTGTATATCCCTCTCCCAAAGATAGAAAAGATCTGTGTATATCCCTCTCCCAAAGATAGAAAAGATCTGTGTATATCCCTCTCCCAAAGATAGAAAAGATCTGTGTATATCCCTCTCCCAAAGATAGAAAAGATCTGTGTATATCCCTCTCCCAAAGATAGAAAAGATCTGTGTATATCCCTCTCCCAAAGATAGAAAAGATCTGTGTATATCCCTCTCCCAAAGATAGAAATCCCAAAGATAGAAAAGATCTGTGTATATCCCTCTCCCAAAGATAGAAAAGATCTGTGTATATCCCTCTCCCAAAGATAGAAAAGATCTGTGTATATCCCTCTCCCAAAAGATAGAAAAGATCTGTGTATATCCCTCTCCCAAAAGATAGAAAAGATCTGTGTATATCCCTCTCCCAAAGATAGAAAAGATCTGTGTATATCCCTCTCCCAAAGATAGAAAAGATCTGTGTATATCCCTCTCCCAAAGATAGAAAAGATCTGTGTATATCCCTCTCCCAAAGATAGAAAAGATCTGTGTATATCCCTCTCCCAAAGATAGAAAAGATCTGTGTATATCCCTCTCCCAAAGATAGAAAAGATCTGTGTATATCCCTCTCCCAAAGATAGAAAAGATCTGTGTATATCCCTCTCCCAACGATAGAAAAGATCTGTGTATATCCCTCTCCCAAAGATAGAAAAGATCTGTGTATATCCCTCTCCCAAAGATAGAAAAGATCTGTGTATATCCCTCTCCCAAAAGATAGAAAAGATCTGTGTATATCCCTCTCCCAAAGATAGAAAAGATCTGTGTATATCCCTCTCCCAAAGATAGAAAAGATCTGTGTATATCCCTCTCCCAAAGATAGAAAAGATCTGTGTATATCCCTCTCCCAAAGATAGAAAAGATCTGTGTATATCCCTCTCCAATACATAGGCTTAAAAGATAGAAAAGATCTGTGTGTGTATATCCCTTCATCCCAAGATAGAAAAGATCTGTGTATATCCCTCTCCCAAAGATAGAAAAGATCTGTGTATATCCCTCTCCTTGAAGATAGAAAAAAAACTAATATAAACAGATTGTGTATATCCCTCTCCAAAGATAGAAAAGATCTGTGTATATCCCTCTCCCAAAGATAGAAAGGATCTGTGTATATCCCCCTCCCAAAGATAGAAAAGATCTGTGTATATCCCTCTCCAAAGATAGAAAAGATCTGTGTATATCCCTCTCCCAAAGATAGAAAAGATCTGTGTATATCCCTCTCCCAAAGATAGAAAAGATCTGTGTATATCCCTCTCCCAAAGATAGAAAAGATCTGTGTATATCCCTCTCCCAAAGATAGAAAAGATCAGTGTATATCCCTCCCAAAGATAGAAAAGATCTGTGTATATCCCTCTCCCAAAGATAGAAAAGATCTGTGTATATCCCTCTCCCAAAGATAGAAAAGATCTGTGTATATCCCTCTCCCAAAGATAGAAAAGATCTGTGTATATCCCTCTCCCAAAGATAGAAAAGATCTGTGTATATCCCTCTCCCAAAGATAGAAAAGATCTGTGTATATCCCGCGCCCAAAGGTAGAAAAGATCTGTGTATATCCCTCTCCCAAAGATAGAAAAGATCTGTGTATATCCCTCTCCCAAAGATAGAAAAGATCTGTGTATATCCCTCTCCCAAAGATAGAAAAGATCTGTGTATATCCCTCTCCCAAAGATAGAAAAGATCTGTGTATATCCCTCTCCCAAAGATAGAAAAGATCTGTGTATATCCCTCTCCCAAAGATAGAAAAGATCTGTGTATATCCCTCTCCCAAAGATAGAAAAGATCTGTGTATATCCCTCTCCCAAAGATAGAAAAGATCTGTGTATATCCCTCTCCCAAAGATAGAAAAGATCTGTGTATATCCCTCTCCCAAAGATAGAAAAGATCTGTGTATATCCCTCTCCCAAAGATAGAAAAGATCTGTGTATATCCCTCTCCCAAAGATAGAAAAGATCTGTGTATATCCCTCTCCCAAAGATAGAAAAGATCTGTGTATATCCCTCTCCCAAAGATAGAAAAGATCTGTGTATATCCCTCTCCCAAAGATAGAAAAGATCTGTGTATATCCCTCTCCCAAAGATAGAAAAGATCTGTGTATATCCCTCTCCCAAAGATAGAAAAGATCTGTGTCTATATCCCTCTCCCAAAGATAGAAAAGATCTGTGTATATCCCTCTCCCAAAGATAGAAAAGATCTGTGTATATCCCTCTCCCAAAGATAGAAAAGATCTGTGTATATCCCTCCCAAAGATAGAAAAGATCTGTGTATATCCCTCTCCCAAAGATAGAAAAGATCTGTGTATATCCCTCTCCCAAAGATAGAAAAGATCTGTGTATATCCCTCTCCCAAAGATAGAAAAGATCTGTGTATATCCCTCTCCCAAAGATAGAAAAGATCTGTGTATATCCCTCTCCCAAAGATAGAAAAGATCTGTGTATATCCCTCTCCCAAAGATAGAAAAGATCTGTGTATATCCCTCTCCCAAAGATAGAAAAGATCTGTGTATATCCCTCTCCCAAAGATAGAAAAGATCTGTGTATATCCCTCTCCCAAGATAGAAAAGATCTGTGTATATCCCTCTCCCAAAGATAGAAAAGATCTGTGTATATCCCTCTCCCAAAGATAGAAAAGATCTGTGTATATCCCTCTCCCAAAGATAGAAAAGATCTGTGTATATCCCTCTCCCAAAGATAGAAAAGATCTGTGTATATCCCTCTCCCAAAGATAGAAAAGATCTGTGTATATCCCTCTCCCAAAGATAGAAAAGATCTGTGTATATCCCTCTCCCAAAGATAGAAAAGATCTGTGTATATCCCTCTCCCAAAGATAGAAAAGATCTGTGTATATCCCTCTCCCAAAGATAGAAAAGATCTGTGTATATCCCTCTCCCAAAGATAGAAAAGATCTGTGTATATCCCTCTCCCAAAGATAGAAAAGATCTGTGTATATCCCTCTCCCAAAGATAGAAAAGATCTGTGTATATCCCTCTCCCAAAGATAGAAAAGATCTGTGTATATCCCTCTCCCAAAGATAGAAAAGATCTGTGTATATCCCTCTCCCAAAGATAGAAAAGATCTGTGTATATCCCTCTCCCAAAGATAGAAAAGATCTGTGTATATCCCTCTCCCAAAGATAGAAAAGATCTGTGTATATCCCTCTCCCAAAGATAGAAAAGATCTGTGTATATCCCTCTCCCAAAGATAGAAAAGATCTGTGTATATCCCTCTCCCAAAGATAGAAAAGATCTGTGTATATCCCTCTCCCAAAGATAGAAAAGATCTGTGTATATCCCTCTCCCAAAGATAGAAAAGATCTGTGTATATCCTCTCCCAAAGATAGAAAAGATCTGTGTATATCCCTCTCCCAAAGATAGAAAAGATCTGTGTATATCCCTCTCCCAAAGATAGAAAAGATCTGTGTATATCCCTCCCCCAAAGATAGAAAAGATCTGTGTATATCCCTCTCCCAAAGATAGAAAAGATCTGTGTATATCCCTCTCCCAAAGATAGAAACGATCTGTGTATATCCCTCTCCCAAAGATAGAAAAGATCTGTGTATATCCCTCTCCCAAAGATAGAAAAGATCTGTGTATATCCCTCTCCCAAAGATAGAAAAGATCTGTGTATATCCCTCTCCCAAAGATAGCAAAGATCCCTCTCCCAAAGATCTGTGTATATCCCTCTCCCAAAGATAGAAAAGATCTGTGTATATCCCTCTCCCAAGATAGAAAAGATCTGATCCTCTCCCAAAGATAGAAAAGATCTGTGTATATCCCTCTCCAAAGATAGAAAAGATCTGTGTATATCCCTCTCCCAAAGATAGAAAAGATCTGTGTATATCCCTCTCCCAAAGATAGAAAAGATCTGTGTATATCCCTCTCCCAAAGATAGAAAAGATCTGTGTATATCCCTCTCCCAAGATAGAAAAGATCTGTGTATATCCCTCTCCCAAAGATAGAAAAGATCTGTGTATATCCCTCTCCCAAAGATAGAAAAGATCTGTGTATATCCCTCTCCCAAAGATAGAAAAGATCTGTGTATATCCCTCTCCCAAAGATAGAAAAGATCTGTGTATATCCCTCTCCCAAAGATAGAAAATATCTATATCCCTCCCTCAAAGATAGAAAAGATCTGTGTATATCCCTCTCCCAAAGATAGAAAAGATCTGTGTATATCCCTCTCCCAAAGATAGAAAAGATCTGTGTATATCCCTCTCCCAAAGATAGAAAAGATCTGTGTATATCCCTCTCCCAAAGATAGAAAAGATCTGTGTATATCCCTCTCCCAAAGATAGAAAAGATCTGTGTATATCCCTCTCCCAAATATAGAAAAGATCTGTGTATATCCCTCTCCCAAAGATAGAAAAGATCTGTGTATATCCCTCTCCCAAAGATAGAAAAGATCTGTGTATATCCCTCTCCCAAAGATAGAAAAGATCTGTGTATATCCCTCTCCCATAGATAGAAAAGATCTGTGTATATCCCTCTCCCAAAGATAGAAAAGATCTGTGTATATCCCTCTCCCAAAGATAGAAAAGATCTGTGTATATCCCTCTCCCAAAGATAGAAAAGATCTGTGTATATCCCTCTCCCAAAGATAGAAAAGATCTGTGTATATCCCTCTCCCAAAGATAGAAAAGATCTGTGTATATCCCTCTCCCAAAGATAGAAAAGATCTGTGTATATCCCTCTCCCAAAGATAGAAAAGATCTGTGTATATCCCTCTCCCAAAGATAGAAAAGATCTGTGTATATCCCTCTCCCAAAGATAGAAAAGATCTGTGTATATCCCTCTCCCAAAGATAGAAAAGATCTGTGTATACCCCCCTCCCAAAGATAGAAAAGATCTGTGTATATCCCTCTCCCAAAGATAGAAAAGATCTGTGTATATCCCTCTCCCAAAGATAGAAAAGATCTGTGTATATCCCTCTCCCAAAGATAGAAAAGATCTGTGTATATCCCTCTCCCAAAGATAGAAAAGATCTGTGTATATCCCTCTCCCAAAGATAGAAAAGATCTGTGTATATCCCTCTCCCAAAGATAGAAAAGATCTGTGTATATCCCTCTCCCAAAGATAGAAAAGATCTGTGTATATCCCTCTCCCAAAGATAGAAAAGATCTGTGTATATCCCTCTCCCAAAGATAGAAAAGATCTGTGTATATCCCTCTCCCAAAGATAGAAAAGATCTGTGTATATCCCTCTCACAAAGATAGAAAAGATCTGTGTATATCCCTCTCCCAAAGATAGAAAAGATCTGTGTATATCCCTCTCTCAAAGATAGAAAAGATCTGTGTATATCCCTCTCCCAAAGATAGAAAAGATCTGTGTATATCCCTCTCCCAAAGATAGAAAAGATCTGTGTATATCCCTCTCCCAAAGATAGAAAAGATCTGTGTATATCCCTCTCCCAAAGATAGAAAAGATCTGTGTATATCCCTCTCCCAAAGATAGAAAAGATCTGTGTATATCCCTCTCCCAAAGATAGAAAAGATCTGTGTATATCCCTCTCCCAAAGATAGAAAAGATCTGTGTATATCCCTCTCCCAAAGATAGAAAAGATCTGTGTATATCCCTCTCTCAAAGATAGAAAAGATCTGTGTATATCCCTCTCCCAAAGATAGAAAAGATCTGTGTATATCCCTCTCCCAAAGATAGAAAAGATCTGTGTATATCCCTCTCCCAAAGATAGAAAAGATCTGTGTATATCCCTCTCCCAAAAGATAGAAAAGATCTGTGTATATCCCTCTCCCAAAGATAGAAAAGATCTGTGTATATCCCTCTCCCAAAGATAGAAAAGATCTGTGTATATCCCTCTCCCAAAGATAGAAAAGATCTGTGTATATCCCTCTCCCAAAGATAGAAAAGATCTGTGTATATCCCTCTCCCAAAGATAGAAAAGATCTGTGTATATCCCTCTCCCAAAGATAGAAAAGATCTGTGTATATCCCTCTCCAAAGATAGAAAAGATCTGTGTATATCCCTCTCCCAAAGATAGAAAAGATCTGTGTATATCCCTGTCCCAAAGATAGAAAAGATCTGTGTATATCCCTCTCCAAAGATAGAAAAGATCTGTGTATATCCCTCTCCCAAAGATAGAAAAGATCTGTGTATATCCCTCTCCCAAAGATAGAAAAGATCTGTGTATATCCCTCTCCCAAAGATAGAAAAGATCTGTGTATATCCCTCTCCCAAAGATAGAAAAGATCTGTGTATATCCCTCTCCCAAAAGATAGAAAAGATCTGTGTATATCCCTCTCCCAAAAGATAGAAAAGATCTGTGTATATCCCTCTCCCAAAAGATAGAAAAGATCTGTGTATATCCCTCTCCCAAAGATAGAAAAGATCTGTGTATATCCCTCTCCCAAAAGATAGAAAAGATCTGTGTATATCCCTCTCCCAAAGATAGAAAAGATCTGTGTATATCCCTCTCCCAAAGATAGAAAAGATCTGTGTATATCCCTCTCCCAAAGATAGAAAAGATCTGTGTATA
The DNA here is from genome assembly GCA_024509875.1 of Oreohelix idahoensis. Lineage (NCBI taxonomy): Eukaryota > Metazoa > Mollusca > Gastropoda > Stylommatophora > Oreohelicidae > Oreohelix > Oreohelix idahoensis. Next base: position 527 of record JAMPIV010006295.1, on the reverse strand, counting down.
TCCCTCTCCCAAAGATAGAAAAGATCTGTGTATATCCCTCTCCCAAAGATAGAAAAGATCTGTGTATATCCCTCTCCCAAAGATAGAAAAGATCTGTGTATATCCCTCTCCCAAAAGATAGAAAAGATCTGTGTATATCCCTCTCCCAAAGATAGAAAAGATCTGTGTATATCCCTCTCCCAAAAGATAGAAAAGATCTGTGTATATCCCTCTCCCAAAGATAGAAAAGATCTGTGTATATCCCTCTCCCAAAAGATAGAAAAGATCTGTGTATATCCCTCTCCCAAAGATAGAAAAGATCTGTGTATATCCCTCTCCCAAAGATAGAAAAGATCTGTGTATATCCCTCTCCAAAAGATAGAAAAGATCTGTGTATATCCCTCTCCCAAAGATAGAAAAGATCTGTGTATATCCCTCTCCCAAAGATAGAAAAGATCTGTGTATATCCCTCTCCCAAAGATAGAAAAGATCTGTGTATATCCCTCTCTCAAAGATAGAAAAGATCTGTGTATATCCCTCTCTCCCAA